>JAAVTH010000110.1:0-334573 GCA_011947325.1 Phytophthora macrochlamydospora
AAGGCGCCGGATTTTGGGCTGTGCAGGCTTCGGCTTGTGTGGGTGGGTGCTAGCGACTGCGGAGAAGCAACGCAAATGTGTGAGAGCGTCAAAAAGGAGAGAGAGTGGTGCTCGACGTACCGAGGTTGGCCGTGAGCGACTTGGCCAGCGTGTTGAGCGCCGCGGGGTGTCCACCGTGGCCTTGACGATGCTGCTGGTCATGCGCAGGAGCGGCATTTGCTTGTTACTTTGATCGGATGTGTTGTCTTGATGGAAACTTGGAGAGTGAACATTCTCGAGCGAAGGTTTCGCTTCGAGGAGACGCGCGCAACACTTCAACATGGAGAAAATCTAAGCAGAAAAACGCCAAGGCAGACTTGGAGCACTTGGCACGTCCAGCGGCTAAGAGAGATTGAGTTTTTTTCTTCGTGAGGCCAGAGGAGTGTGTTCCAACCTTGTCGACGACAGCGTGGAGAGCGCTGTGTTCATGGCGAGCGTCTAGCGTCAAGCTGCTGGAAGAGCGCAATAAAACCGTTGGTTTCAAATCATTGCACCAAGTTGAAGTGGGTCACAGACGCTTTATGAGCAAGCACAGTTGGGTGGCACGAAAGCTCGCTCACGATGCCGCCAACTCAATTGCTCCTGAAGATCGCCGTGCCGTCGACAAGGCCGTGCCGTGCCCGAAGAAGCTCTGAAATTTATTGTGAAAGAGCTGTTGCTGCAATTACAGTTTGCTTGTTGGTGATGATTTTGTTTCGTTTGTGAAGATCTTCGGCATCTGCTGCGCCTGCTCCGCAACCGCATCATCTGCGCAGTTGGTATCAATGTCAAGTTCCCGATTGTATTTGGTGCAGGTTGCCGTCGCGGAATACTTAGTTCTGCCGTCGAGTTGAAACGATGTGATTAACTAGTTCGCGGATTCTCTATTGGTTCTGACGTAGAGTAGAGTCGTCGTCGAATAGAGCAGTTGACTACTGCCAAACGTTGTGAAATTGATGCCACATTCGAACTCTATCAAGCTTTGATGCGCACTAGCCTTGCAGGTTGAAGAGGGTTTATCGCGTCAGGCAGACCGAAAGCAAAAATACGGCTGTGTTATTGTTACTTGCAATAAGAGTTTAAGCCAAAGTGATCATAACGTTTTGGGAAATTAGACCTTCTTGCTTGATGAGAGTCGAGGAAGGTCCCTTATGAACCGTGAAAGTAAATTTCAGAGAATTTTGACTACGGTGGCGGCTGGATAGCAGCTATGCCAGAATTTCCCTACTCAAGTCGAAAGTTGCGCCATACGTCACAAGAGACTGGTAAGTGTCATGGAATTCAGTCAACAGTGGCGTCAACCCCACCACTCGCAGTCAGCAGCCGCACCAATTCGTGGTGGTTGTTTGTTTCAGCAATCATCAAAGGAGTTTGGCCGTCGTTGGTAGCTTCACCTACAGAAGCACCGTGCTGAATAAGCATACGTGCGGCTTCTAGGTTCCCTTGTTCACAAGCTACAAACAGAGCGGTTTTACCAACAAAATCTTGCTTATCGATGGCTGCTCCGTTCTTGATCAACAGTTCCACCACCGCGGCGTTGCCTTTCAGCGCCGAAAACATTAACGGGGTCCAGTATTCATTGTTGAGCACATTTACCGAGGCTCCGTGCTCCAGCAGTAATGCCACCAAGTCAGCGCGACCAGACTCAGCCGCTACAAGGAGTGCATTGGTGCCATCCCGGTCTTGGGCGTCCACTACTGCCCCATACTCGAGAATCGTTTCCACAACCTGGCGTGGGTCTGCGTCTTCGTCGGTAATCAGTCCCATCTCGATCAAAAGAGCTTTCACATCGGCCCTGCTGGACGAAATGCCTTTGATGAGGGCTGTTTGCCCGCGGTCATCGGCCAAATGCACCGAAGCACCGTGGGTTAGCAACAGTTTTACCACAGTCGCTTGATTCGCGAGCGCAGCATTCATAAGAGGGGTAGCGTCTCCCTTATTCGTAGAATCCACGACTGCGCCTCGATTCAGAAGCAGTTCCACAACCGCAGAGTGACCTTTTTGAGCCGCCATCATCAAGGCAGAATTACCCTCCGTATCCGACAAGTCAATTGCTGCGCCATGATCCAACAGCAGCTCCACCACTTCTAGTTGTCCTGTTTCGCTGGCCAGCCGCAACGCCGTACATCCAACCCGACCTTTGTGATCGATATTGGCTCCGTGTTGCAGCAACATCGGCAGCATACCGACATGACCGTGAATGGAAGCAACCATCAACGGGGTGAAGCCTTCATCGTTTACTTTGTTAGCATCAGCGCCACCTTCCAGGAGAATCGCCACCGCAGGTTCCTGACCATTGTAAACAGCCCACCAGAGAGAACTCTTCCCCTCCTTGTCCACCAAATCAACCTTGGCCCCTTTATCCAGCAGCAGCTTGACCACATCAGCTTGACCTACCATCGCAGCGGCCACAAGTGGGGTCGCTCCTCGGATGTTCGCCACTTCCAGCGAAGCTCCGTGTTCCACCAAGAGCTCCGCAATCTTTACGTGTCCAAAATTCGCAGCGAAGAGAAGAGGAGTGTTGCCCTCATTGTCTAGTGCGTCGATCGTTGCTCCATGTTCCAGCAGAACCTTGACAACGTCGTCCCTCCCAAACTCGCAAGCCATTCTTAACGCCGTAGCTTCAAACTTGACGTGTTGATCCACAGCAGCCCCACAGACTAGCAACACCTTCACCACATCAACATGGCCCTCCCCTGAAGCAGCTGCGAGTGCGGTAAACCCAGTGTTGTTACATGAATCCACATCTCCACCGTTCATGGCTAGGAACTCCACAACATCGGCGTGATTCTTCACAGCAGCCCAGAACAGAGGATTGTTGGCATCTGTGTCCAATGTGTTAACGGAGGCGGTAAACCCAGTGTTGTTACATGAATCCACATCTCCACCGTTCATGGCTAGGAACTCCACAACATCGGCGTGATTCTTCACAGCAGCCCAGAACAGAGGATTGTTGGCATCTGTGTCCAATGTGTTAACGGAGGCTCCGTCCTCAACAAGGAGCTTCACAGCTTCCAAGTGTCCTGTTTGACTAGCCGCCTGGAGAGCTGCGGATTTGCTGCTGGCGTCTGCTCCATGCTGTAGCAGTAGCCTCACCACGTCCACGTAGCCGTTCAAAGCAGCACAAACCAAAGGAGCGAGGCCATTTCCATCGCCAATATCCACCGACGCGCCGTTTTCCAACAGGAACTGGACGACAGCCGCATGGCCATTTAAACTCGCTCGAATTAAGGGGTGTTGCCCTCTTTGTCTCGACAATTGACTGGAACGCCTCGCTGGACGAGGCTTTTGACGGCGTCGGGTCGTCCGTCGGCACTGACTGAGCAGAGCAAGTCGTCGAGGTGGCTGACTGGAGAGCGTTTAACAACGCCACTCGAGGGGAAGCTCTCGGCGTCGGGTTCGTCCACGACTTGGCTTGACATCCTGCACAAAGAAACTTGAAGAATGAGCCCCATGAACGGGGGCGGGGCTACTAGTGTAGCCATTGACAACACACCTCGAGGCCACATGATACATCACATGAAGATCAATCCCATCGAAGAATAAATCATCCAACAGCAATCTGCAGAGCCTCAGCAATCTCCGAGTGCGGCCGCTACTTCGATAGTCTGATAACCTTCAGGGCTTTGCTTGACAATTGCTTTTGTCATCGCCGATACCCCGACGTCGACCGCTTCTCGCAGAGTAAACCTGCATGCAATGCTCTTGCCATGCATAAAACGAAAGACATCGTAGTATTGATTCCAGGCAGCAAACGCATTCTCATTAGCTAAACAGCGCGGGCATTTGCTGTCGTGGAAGTATTGAACAATATCCAGACTTCCATTTACTGACATTAAAAGTCATTGCCCGATCAGGGCAAAATGGACGACAAAGAAAAAGAGCGGGGCTTGTGTCGCTGCGCTTCCGTTCGCTGCACGTCGGTGGGAAATTCATTGAATGAAAAACTGTTGATCGCACCATGCCCGAGTCAGGTCGTGGAAGTCGTACCCGCTGTACTGCTGATAAATACACTCGACCCGCCTCAGTTGTCGACACTAACCTGAAACTGCCTGGAAACGAAGTTGAGCGCAGTCCAGCCTGCTTGCCCCCTCTTGACAACAGGAGTTCCCCGGCCGCGGTCGGCAGCAGTCATCAGTGCGTCATTTCCGTCGTCGACTTGGATTTCCACGATGGTGCCGTGGTCGAAAAGTTTACAGACGACAGAAAATGCTTTTGAACACGTGAGTTGCAAAACTGTACTTCCTCCTTGGTCCTTGTTTAGCGATGCTGAACTTGCGTGCGAGACAATGCCAAAATGAACTACGCTCCAAGCGGTAAAGCGACTACGACGTAGGACTTACATCTCGAACGATGCTCTGCGTGTCATTACAAATCAAATTCGTTTGCTTGTCCTTTTCGTCGTGAAGCGAGGCAACATTCAGCAATTTCCATTCATGAAGAACAGTCGCTACAGCGGTGTATCCGTTCTCTTTTGCACGCACTAGCGCAGTTTTGCCGGCCTTATTCACCAAGTCACACGACGCCCCGCTCTGAAGAAGCAAGCGAACAATTTCAACATGTCCGTAAGAAGCTGCTTCCATGAGAGCAGTGTCGCCATCATTGTCCTGCAGGTCCATGTTAGCCCCGCGTGCGACAAGAACTTTCACAATTTCAAAGTGCCCTTGCCAGCTTGCACCTAACAAGGCGGAGCATCCATTCCGTCCACATTGGTTAATACTAGCTCCTCGATTCAGGAGCAACTCCACAGTTGCAGTGTTTCCATCCTTTGCTGCAGTTCTGAGTGGTGTTTCACCATCGCGGTCAGGAATATTAACAGCCTCGGTGGTTTTCAGCAACGTCTCGACCCGTTTGAAATCACCTTGCTCACAAGCAATTCGCAGTGCCGTGTCTCCGTTTCGACGCTTTTGATCGATACTTGTACTTACAACATCGGAGGCTGCGTTCACAGGGGAAATACAAGTATCAGTGAGAAAGAAATCGTCTGTTCTCCCATGTGTGATTTGCCAGATGCGCTCGTAAATAAGCTGTACAAGCTCCGTAAACCCACTGAAAGAGGCAACCACCAACGCTGACCACCCCATAAAGTCTCCACGTAAACTCAAATCTGCCTCGTTATCCAAAAGGATTCGAACGACCTCAAGTCTTCTGTGCCAGACGGCAGTGATCAACGCAGTGCTCCCACTCGGTAATCGTTGGTCGAGTCGAGCTCCGTTGTTGAATAAATGCTGGACGATGTCGGAAAACCCCATCTGAGCCGCCGTGATCAACGGCGTGTATCCTTCGTCGTCAGCGAGTTCGATATCTGCGCCGCTCTTTATCAGGGTTCTTGCAACTGCGAATTGGTCATGTTCACAAGCAATATTCAAAGCTGTAGCTCCATTAGGAAGCTGTTTGTTGACGCGTGCCCCTCGCTGCAGCAAAACATCTATCACAAAAGCATGACCTCGCTCCGCCGCCCACATTAGAGCCGTCCATCCATCCTTATTTGTAAGATCAGGCTGAGCACCATTTTCGCATAGAAATTTCACAACGTCTCCGTGCCCATTCTTAGAAGCTGTCATCAGCGGCATCCATCCATCGTTATTTGCCAAGTCGATCGAAGCGCTGTTCTCAATCAGAACTCGAGCAGAGTCGACGTGGCCAAACTCGCAAGCAAAATACAGACTAGTACTTCCATCGGAGTGTTGCTTGTCGACTGTGGCTCCAAGACTAACTAACAATGCCACAACATCGGAGTGTCCATTGTAAGAAGCAGATATGAGTGGCGTCCACCCAGTGTTATTTGCCAAGTCGATCGAAGCGCCGTTCTCAATCAGAACTCGAGCAGCGTCGACGTGGCCAAACTCGCAGGCAACGTACAGACTTGTACTTCCATCGGAGAGTTGCTTGTCGACTGTGGCTCCAAGACCAATGAGCAACGCCACCACGCCCGAATGTCCATAACGAGAAGCGACCATGAGGGGTGTAGATCCGTCGTTAGCTTCCAAGTCGGTGCAGGCGCCGTTCTCAATGAGAACCTGTGCAGCATCGACGTGGTCAAACGTGCAAGATAAATACAGACTAGTACTTCCATCGGAGCGTTGCTTGTCAACTGTTGCACCAAGACCAACCAACAATGTCACAACACCCGAGTGTCCATACCGAGAAGCAACCATCAGTGGTGTCCACCCATTGTTATCTGCCAAGTCGATCGAAGCGCTGTTCTCAATCAGAACTCGAGCAGCGTCGACGTGGCCAAACTCGCAGGCAAAGTACAGACTAGTACTTCCATCGGAGTGTTGCTTGTCGACTGTGGCTCCAAGACCAATCAGCAATACCACAACGTCGGCGTGTCCATTATAAGAAGCAGACATGAGCGGTGTCCACCCATCGTTATTTGCCAAGTCGATACCAGCGCTGTTCTCAACGAGTACCCGAGCAGCGTCAAAGTGGCCATTGAAGGACGCTCTGCAGAGAGCCGTCTCACCAGTAGCTTGTCGTTTGTCGACGTACACTCCGTGCTGCAGCAGTAGCGATACCACAGTTACGTGGCCGTTCTCCGCCGCAGCTATCAGCGGCGTCCTTCCAGTCTCTGTGTCTGCAGCCTCCACATCCACGCCTTCCCTGTCGAGCAACTCTCGAGTCGCCTCCACGTCGCCTCGTCCACAGGCGTCTCGAAGTCGCAGGTCTACATCGACGGCCCCTCCCAATGAGCTCATGTCGGAAGCAAGCTTGGGTCAAATCAGCTCAGCCATTTGCGAGCATCCCGTCAGAACTGTATACACGGTCAGTGTACATATTTCCGGATGCAATAAGTACGAATTAGCCCCGGCGCACTAGAATGTATACACAAATCCGTAAGTTTCACAGAGCAAGTTGGCCACTTCGTCTTCGTGGACGTCGTGCCGTCTGCCGTCGACCACCTCGACAAGGTCGTCATGGCGATAACGTCGCATCTGGACAAGGCCGTGCTGTGCCCAGAGAAGCTCTGAAATTTGTTGTGAATGAGCTGTTGCTGCAATTACAGTTTGCTTGTTGGTGATGAGGTGTGATTAGAGACCCGGGACAGTGGTCCCGGGGAGTACGCAGTTCGACAAGATAAAAAGTAAAAGGGGAGCAAGGTTTGGATTGAACGTCAAGTCAGCATTACAATGCACCAAAACAAAGCTCAAAGTCAAAATCAGCATTTTTTTATAATATGCAAATAATTGTCTGCAGATCTAGTATGGATTCAACAATAGCGCGAAGCGTATTATTGTTGTGAGCTTAGCACACAAGTAGTCAGGTCATATGAACAAAACGAATACAACTCTAAAGTATGCTCACGTTGACACGAGAGCGCCACTAAGAGCGGTTTTAACTGTTATGAGCGGCTTAACATGAATTTCCTAACCCCAACACGATTATTTTATACTTTAACGAAAAAATAAGGACCGATTTCTGGGAGGCTCGCGTGACCTCAATATCAATAATGTGATTTTAGTTTGAGCAAAAATATGTTGATCAGATTCTTTGAGTACCCTGTTCTGGCGAGAGCAGCCATTATTAGTTTTTATACCTGGTTTTGGCGAGACTAGAAAAATTTGTACCCTATCACCATATCTTACAGTAAAAAAGTTCAGCCCCTAGCACAGTTCTTACGAACTGCGGATTTTGTTTATGTTTAGTTTGTGAAGATCTTCGGCATCTGCTGCGCCTGCTCCGCAACCGCATCATCTGCGCAGTTGGTGACAATGTAAAGTTCCCGATTGTATTTGGTGCAGGTTGCCGTCGCGGAATACTTAGTTCTGCCGTCGAGTTGAAACGATGTGATTAACTAGTTCGCGGATTCTCTATTGGTTCTGACGTAGAGTACAGTCGTCGTCGAACAGAGCAGTTGACTACTGCCAAACGTTGTGAAATTGATGCCACATTCGAACTCTATCAAGCTTTGATGCGCACTAGCCTTGCAGGTTGAAGATAGTTTATCGCGTCAGGAAGACCGAAAGCAAAACTACGGCTGTGTTATTGTTTCTTGCAATGAGAGTCTGAGCCAAAGTGATCATAACGTTTTTGAGAAATTAGTCATTCTTGCTTAGGTGGGTCCCTTATGAAGGTAGACTTTTTATCGGGCCACCGAGGGGTCTGGTCTCGGATCGGGTCCCGCTGTCTTTCATCCGATAACGCCGACCAGCCCACGAGTTTGTTTGCTCTGAGCACGTCTATCAAGTTCGCGGCACGTCCTCAACACAAAACTTGCATCCCAATGAATGTTCTTTGAAGAATATGCTGGATAGAGAACCAAACGTGTCCTAAGATACGCATGAGCCGTATGAGCCAAGATATGTAGTTGGAGCGGTTTTGGAGATCACCATGCCCTGGATTTGAATCCGATGCGGCAATTCCGTCGTCCCATGCAAGGTGTGGTGCATTTTACTTCAGATGCTGCACTTGCACGGCCGAAATCGCGGCGTTCTGCTTACTTTGTTTCTAGTGTGTGTCCCGATCCGAGACCAGACCCCTCCGTGACCCGATCAAAAGTCTACCCTTCTTGTACGGCTTTCTAGTTGGTCTCTGCAAAGAAGAAGTTCCAGAGCTCACCAGGCACCCACGACGACGTGGCTCCGGCGTCGAGCGGGCTGTATTGGTGGACGCCATCGAAGGCGATGAATGTCACCGGCTTACTGCAATTCGCGTACGTGGTTTTGACGTGTGAAGCAGACCCCACTGCCGGCTCCAGTGCCGTTTGCTCGGTGCAACCGTTCACCTTCACCAACACATCGCGCATCGCTCGGCCCGTGGAGATCAAGTTACCAGGGTCGCTGACACCATGGCCGACAAAGAAGCCGATGGGCTTGGCTTCACCCGTCCACGGTGTGAAGATCGTACCCGAAAGCACGGCGGCAGCGCGGAACGTCGTGCCGCGGCCCGAGTTGGCGATGGCGTTCGTCATCGAACCGCCAAAGCTGAAGCCCACCACGAAACGCTGCTCGGTGTCCACGCAAAGTTCGTCGTCGATGGTGTGCACGATGGTGTCGGTGAAAGCCATGTCGTCGTCGTTGGTGTTGTACCAGCCGCTGTTGAGTCCTTGTGGAGCTACGAAGATGGCGGACGCGTTGCCATACGCCAGCAGACCGTAGTAGCTGCCGTTGCCGTACTTGGACGAGTTCTGCGTGACGTTGTACGCGGAGCCACCGAACCAGTGGTAAGCGATGATCAACGGGTACGGGGTGCTCGGGTCGTAGTTGTCCGGAACACGAACAATGAATTCGCGCTCGGTGCCGTTGACAGTGGTGGTGTACGTGCCGCTGGAGATGCTGACCGCTTTATCACCACATCCTGAAGAGGAAGTCACAGCTTCTCCTGATTGAAGCAAGCTAAACGCAGCCAGCAACGCGGAGAAGACGAAGGTCTTGAAAGCCATGGAGTCTTTTGTTTGTCGTGGTGGCGATTTGAAGAATGAGTGGTGGTGGTAAATGAGCTCTGGCCACGCTTCATGGGATTGCTGCAACACCTGGTCCGGTTCACCGTCCGCATTCCCGCGCGTTAGTCGCAAGTGTCCTCGTCGATTGGACCGGCGGTGGGAAAGTGGTCGACTCTTATTCCAGTCTTTGACAACACCAACGCACTTGAAGCAACAAGGACGAGCCTCCACTTGATTATCAAGCCATCTTCGTCTGTGGTAGCTGGAAGCAGCTCTGAAAGAAGGGGGCATACACTGCATTTGCTGCGAATATCTCTCATCCCTTCCTCCATCCCCAGCACTGCTCGACGTCTCCGCCAGCTAACTCAACAAGAGAGAATATTGTTGAAAGAAGACACAATTTTCAAAACACTTTAAACTCTATCGTCGTTTAGTTCTCGTGGGCTGCAGTGTAGTTGTAGAACACTTGGTTCTCGAACTCGCTGGCGCAGTACGGGAACTCCTTGTCGTCGTCGGATGGGGCGAACAACGCCTTGCCCGACGTGTATGTCACGTAGCACCCCAGCGCACTGCACACGACGACCACAATCAGCGCCGGGATCTTCTCGTACATGGGCATCGAGTTCCAGAGCTTCAGAAGCAGGAAGATAATAGGCAGTACGATACTGATGAGCGTGATGCACGAGGCGCCGACAAAGTCCACGAACTCGGTGAAGTGGTCCTTCAGGATCACAGACAGCACCACCAGCGCAGCGATGATGGCACAGCGGAGGATCACGTACTTGATGGCGTTGGCGCCGCGGTATTCGGCTTCTTCGGCCTCAATGTCGCCGTAGTGGGGGTTCTCGGCGTCGGCGTTCGAGATGTAGGACATCCGCGAGGACCGACGGCCGTTGGATTCCTTGCCGGGCGTGTCGATAGCCGAGTACCCGAGCGCAGTCTCGACATCGTCGGTCTTCTTCTGGTGCATGCCCAAGAACATTCGCTCGGCCAGGTAGAAGGCCGGGTTCAGGATCACTGAGAAGGCGATGGTGATGTGGAGCTGCATGAACAAGTAGGCCATGACCACGGCACCCCAGTCCGATCGGAAGCCCAATGTCGTCAATCCGTTAGCGCCAGGGTAGATGGAGTAGAGCAAGTTGCCCGTGATCTGGCAACCGACCGCCGAAAAAGCACTAGCGGCCAGAATGAGGAAAAGGGCGCTAATCAAGCCCAAGGTGACGAAAATGATCCGAGGCATGCGAGTCGGGTCGCTGTGCTGGCGCTGCAGGGCCGGGATGACGATGCCGGCGTTGTAGGCGAGTGCCAGGTTGCCGAACATGCCCGCGACCTGCTCGAATTCGAGCTCGGGCGACGGCACGGACGGGTGGCCACGCATGCCGTACATGACGACGGCAACGCCAATGACATCGGCGACGAGCGTGCCAGCGCAACCGGCGAACGCTGCACCAGCTCCCTCCTTGAGTGTCGGGATGAGGCACACGGGCAGACACATGAGCGCCATGAAGCAGATCCAGAAGGGGATCCCGAAGGCGTCCGGGAACAGACCGTCGAGAAGGGATCCACCCAGCACGAGGAACACGCACGGCAACAGCAAACACGAAGCCATCTGCGAGACGACGGCCAGCCAACGACCCCACGGGCCCATGCACCATTCGCCCAGGTCGCTGTAGGTCTTGACAGTCTTGGGAGCGAGCAGCATCACGCGGCAAATGGCTACCGACGCGTAGATGTTGGCGAAGGCCATGAAGGCCATACCGATGACGGCGACGACCGGTCCGGACCGCGAGAAGTTGCCGGGCATGCCGAGCGTACCGATGCCGTAGACGCAGCAGAAGACGTTGAGGCAGATCTTGAGGTCCTCCGAAGTGAGGAACTTCTTGTCGCCGGCCATGGTGAACTCGAGGAGGAGACGGAGACTTGCGAGCCGCGAGGTAAATTGGAGAATGAGGTCCAAGTGGAAGCGAGCTTTACGTGGACCGATGTCAAGAGCGGACAGCTCGCTCCCGAGCTTTGCCGAGATACGGACGACATGTTGAACACATCACCTTCGCTCACAATCTCATCGAGTCGTGTGTCGTACATGTACATGTACCGCTAAACGACACTGTGTTCATCCCAACGGAAGAGACTTCCTGTCCGTAGGAATGAAGCTGTAACACCGACGCTTCCGGTGCCGTTGCACCACATGGTCGAGCGATCCGGCCAAAACTAAGCTTCCACACAAATCTGAAGCAGAGGGGATTAAAATCCAGGATTAAAGGCAACGTTGAAGCGCGAAGACGGGGCTTCAAAAGTTCATCAGCGCTGTCTCCGCAACAACGTTTCGCTATCGACGGGGCCATGCAGGCATGCGGCACGACCATTTCCGACGAGCTTGCACTTTTTCCCGTGCTCCAAGGTCGATTTGCTTTACAAGGTCTTGCGCAAGCAGCCAGCGCGCTTCAATCTGAAGTGGCTCCACTTTAGACGTCGGTAAGCTTCGATTCCGTGCAGGGGACATTCAGTGCGTGATGATCTATCATTGATTGGAGATGCAGTAAATCTGAAGCACCACAATCGAGACAAAGCCATTCTGGTGCCATTTCCCGGAGCGCATCTCGCTTCAATCACAAAGTCATCGAAGAAGCATCTCCATCGGTCTTGGAATCCGGTGCCCTGGGGCAAGCGCAACACGATTAGATCCCGTTCGAGCAGAGACCGTGCTTGGATTTGATACGATGGACGCGTCGACGCATGCCACGTCGGCCAGGCCTTCTGGTGATTTGTTTTCGCGTTGGAGATGTATGCCAGCAAAGCTCTTGGGCCAGCATGTCCGTAATCCACGTTGCCAGAGGTATTGCAGCATTTCAACTACGTGTACTACGTAGACCGGGAAATCCTCTGGCAGCTGCGGGTTGCTAGCCTTGACTACCAGTAGCTCACTGCTGAAGTTGCAGACAGACTTCAAAGCGCGAAAATATATCGCAGCAGCTGGGATTCAAGCCGTGTTAAACTCTGCCAGCTGGGCGTCGAAGATCGATGGTGCGTTTTGTCAAGTCCACAGTTCATTTTGAATGCCATCAGAGGGCGAGCAGCACCTAAACTGCAAGCAAGACCAGCATACGTGCTTCCGTCGGCGCACAACATCCCTGGCGACCAACCCACTCCAAAGTCCACCAACAAATCCAAAGACACAATCCACAAAGTATTGAGACTACAGGGCGACTGGAAACTCTTTCTGTTGTCCAGCTTCTAGTTTGATCCACACCAGAAAAACAGTTAGCCTTGATTGTGGTGTTACCACCTGAATCCACAAGGAGAACGAGAACATCCTCTTCGCCGGGGTTATTAATTCACCTCGCGAGCAGTCTCAAACTGCATCATCTGGTTTGACATTGAATGAATTCGTCGTTGAAACACAGCCAACCTGGTTAAATTGCTCGCCCAACCCGTGCTTTGCAGCGCCATCGGTACTTAGCCGAGGGTGTTGCCGGCCATGGCCCAGTTGCCGCCGTCCACGTCGTCCAAGTTGAGGAAGATGCGATCCGCCGGGATCTTGAGCGCCTCGGCGGCCGTGGCGGTCAGCGACGCCGCCGTCTTCGGGTTCAGCTCGGGGCTGATGCGGCCGATGCTGCGGATGTGGATGAAGGCGCACGGCTGCAATTACAAACACATTTTTTTAATGTGAGATCCAAAAGTTATGTGCTAAACATGCATTTTCTTACGGCATCGGACGCCTGGAAGATCATGTCCTTCTCCAGGTCCAACTGCACCATCAGATACTGCTCCGGCTTGCCCAGGGCGGCGGAAAGTGCCTTGGACAGCGCCTTGAGCGCGGCGGGGACGTCCACGCTGGCCTTGGGGACATTGCTAGAAACGTGCACGAACGGCATCTTGGTTGGGAAGATTATCAAATGATATGCTTCAAAACAGTTTGATTGGGTTTTATTTATGCTGTGTCAAGGTCCTGGTCATGTTTTACTGCTTGGGGGCCGGGATGAGGCTGCCGCCCTTGGCCCAGTTGGTGCGCGGCACGTCGTCGATGTTCATGAAGATGCGATCGACGGGGACGTTCAGCACCTGGCTCACGGTCTGCGTCAGCACCGACGCCGTCTGCAACCGAAAACAACGTGGTCAGCTACGCCAGATAAGCTCAGCTGCAGTCGCAGTATTTCCTCACCGTCGGGTTGTGCTCCGCGTCCACCTTGCCAATACTCTTGAGATGGATCATGGCGCACGGCTACAAGGAACAGATAAACATCACAACTCAGTTTTCAATAAATTGAATCATGCCGACTCCACCTACGTCGTCCGTAGCCTGGAACAGCATATCCGTGTCCAGGTTCAGGTGCACCATCACCACCTGCTCGGACTTCCCCAGCGCCGTCGCTACCGCCTTGGAGATGGCCGCCATGGCCGCCTTCTTGTCCACGCCGGCGCTCGCCACGTTGCTCGTCACGTTCACGTTTGGCATCTTTACAACAAAATCGAAAATGACTAGCAAAAAACAACAACTTTAAATACCGTCATCATACCGATATCAAACCCTTTCCAACCCGATCATACCGATATCTAATCCTTCCCAAATCAATATCTAATAAAAACCGGTACAACCTTCAGTACCGTTTGGGTGGCCAGGCAAAGGAAAGGGGATCTCACGGCACCATGGCGGAGGAGGTGGCTCGCTCGCGGCAGTATGCGTACCAGCAGAACTCCAACCTGGTGCTGCAGGCGGACAGCGAGTCGCGGCGCCGTCCCGACGAGCCCACGGGCGAGGTGGAGTCTCTGGCGGGTAAGATCAGCTACCGAATGGGCGACCGAGCACAGAAGGCCAAGCCCGAGAGCCGCAAGCGCGGCAAAGGGACGTCGGAGGACGCTGCGAGACGCAAGAAGAAGCACAAACAGGACGAGGGGACCGAAGGCGTGCTGTTTACGTCCTCTGGAGGCCTCGCGGCCGCGCGCAGCAACATCCTAAGGGAGAGCTCGGCCTTTGAAGCGTCGGCCTACAAGCCCAAGAACCAGGCCAGCCAGGACGCCTACGAGCTACTTCTAGGCGTCGTGGCTCACCAATTAGGAGACCAGCCGGGGAGATCCTGGCCGGTGCAGCCGAAGAAGTGCTGGCTATCCTAAAAACGACAATTATAGGGACGACGAGAAGCACAAGGAAGTGCAGAAGCTGCTGAAGGCCATTCCGACCCATACTTTCAGTCAGATTGTAGCTGCAGGGAAGCGGATCACCGACTTCTTTCCGGAGCAAAACGGAGAGAAACAAGAAGAGAAACAGGAGGAGGACGAGGAAGAAGTGGACAAGGAGATGGGCGTCGCTGTTGTGTTTGATGAGGAGGAAGAAGAGGAAGAGTCCGATCTGGATGAAGTCAGAGAGGAAGAACAGGACGACAGCGAAGAAGAAACGACCACGGAAGCAGGACGCGAAGCGATGAAGATGAAAGACGAACACGACGAAGAAGACGAGGCAGATGCTCGCTACAGACTGGATGTGCACGCTATCGACGCGTTCTGGCTGCAGCGCGAGCTGTCGAAGTTTTACAAGGATGCAGAAATCAGTGCGAAACTGGCGGAAGACGTGCTGGGTATCCTGAAGGAAGCTGGGAGCGACCTCAGCGCGTGTGAAAACAGACTGGTATTGCTGTTGGATTACGACAAGTTCGATTTTATTAAGCTGCTGTTAGAGAATCGAGCGAAAGTGCTGTATTGCACGCGTCTGAAGCAGGCACAGGACGATGCAGAACGACGTAGCATCGAAGAGGAAATGGTCGCGGACGAAACGCTAAATGATGGCGAAGGGAAGGCTATCCTCGATCAGCTGCGCTCGACAGCATCGGCAGATTCGTGGATGCAGGATCGAATTGGTGCTATGGAGACCACATCTCGTGCCGAGGCGAACAAACTGCGCAAGTTGCAGCAAAAGCAGGTGGAAAACGCAGTTCAGCAAAGGAGGAAGATGCAGACTCCGATGTTGATATGGAGGATGCTGGTAGGGAAGACGTAAAGGAAGAAAGTGAGGGTGCTCCCAAGAAGAAACCTCAACACTACGTTGATGTGGAGTCGCTAGCCTTCCAGGAAGGTGGACATTTGATGAGCAACCGCGAATGCCGCCTCCCCGAAGGCACGTGGCGTGCTCAGAAGAAGGGATACGAAGAGGTCCACGTGCCGGCCGTTCGAACGAAAATGGCTGTAGCGGAGGAAAAGGCTCGTATCAAAATTTCTACACTGCCCAAGTGGGCTCAGGGTGCGTTCAGGAACATGGAATCACTAAACCGAGTGCAGTCCAAGATGTTCCCGCAGCCTTCGAAACGAGCGAGAACCTGCTTCTATGTGCCCCCACTGGTGCTGGTAAGACTAACGTCGCCATGCTGACGATCTTGCACGAGGTGATGAAAGCGCGTGACCCGGAGACTGGTGAGCTTGACTTGAACTCGTTTAAGATTGTTTATGTGGCCCCGATGAAGGCTCTTGTACAGGAAGTGGTGCTAAACCTGTCGGCTCGACTGTCTAGCGCCTATGGGATTCAAGTGCGAGAGCTGTCAGGAGACCAGAACCTATCGCGTGAACAATTATTTAACACACAGATCATCGTCACGACGCCGGAGAAGTGGGATATTATCACTCGAAAATCTGGCGATGATCGTACGTACACCCAGCTCGTGCGATTAGTGATCATTGATGAGATTCACTTGCTGCACGACACGCGTGGTCCAGTGCTGGAAGCTCTAGTTGCGCGTACAATCAGAAACGTAGAGGCAACCCAGCAGATGGTGCGCCTGGTGGGTCTTTCCGCCACACTGCCAAACTACGAGGACGTCGCTGCGTTCCTCCGTGTAGATCCAGCTAAAGGTCTCTTTTACTTTGATTCCAGCTATCGCCCTGTGCCGTTGCAGCAGCAATACATTGGCATCATGGAGAAGAAGGCAGTCAAGCGTTTTGCACTGATGAATGAAATTTGTTACGAGAAGGTGATGGAGCAGGCGGAGCTGGATAACCAGGTATTGATCTTCGTCCACTCCCGAAAGGAAACTGCGTCGACCGCGCAGGCTCTGCGAGACTTGTTTGTGGAAAATGATACCCTCGCTCGACTGATCAAACCTAACTCTGCATCAAGCGAAGTTTTGCTGCAGGAAGCCGAGAAGATTGATCGCAACGATGACTTGAAGGACTTGCTCCCGTATGGCTTTGGCATTCACCATGCTGGTATGAAGCGCCAAGACCGTACTTTGGTGGAAAATGCGTTTGCTGATGGCCACTTGAAGGTTCTGGTAAGCACATCCACTCTTGCGTGGGGTGTTAACTTGCCGGCACACACTGTCATTATCAAGGGCACCCAGATTTACAACGCTGAACGTGGAGACTGGTGCGAGCTAAGTCCGCTGGATATTCTGCAAATGCTGGGTCGTGCTGGTCGTGTCCAATTCGACACACAGGGCGAGGGCATTATCATCACGCAACATTCCCAGCTGACCTACTATTTATCGTTGATGAACCAACAACTGCCCGTTGAGTCCCAGTTGATGGGGAGGCTGGCAGACAACTTGAACGCTGAAATTGTGGTTGGTAGTGTGCAGAATGTAGCCCAGGCAGCGACGTGGCTCGGCTACACGTACCTGTTCATCCGCATGCTGCGTAATCCGACATTGTACGGCATCTCCATCGCGGATCGCAAAGCTGATCCGCACCTTCTGCAGTATCGCACCGACCTGGTGCACTCGGCAGCGACGCTACTAGCCAAGCATAATTTGATCAAGTACGAGCGACGCTCGGGTTTGTTCCAAGTGACGGCTCTTGGTCGAGTGGCGAGTCATTACTACATTGCGCACGACTCGATCAGTACGTACAACGAGTACTTGAAGCCTCATATGTCGGATATTGAGATTTTACGGTTGTTCTCGCTCTCAAACGAGTTCAAGTACGTCATTGTGCGGTCAGAAGAGAAGCTGGAGCTTGTAAAGCTCTTGGAACGTGTGCCAGTTCCTGTGAAAGAATCTTTGGTCTCCAGTGCCCCGGAAGTATCGCCGCAGGAAGCGGGTCTGCGAAGGTGAACGTTCTGCTGCAAGCCTATATTTCACGATTAAAACTAGATGGTTTTGCGCTGCTTGCAGACATGGCGCACATTCATCAGTCAGCAGCACGTATTTTCCGAGCCCTGTTCGAAATTTGTTTAAACCGTGGGTGGGCCTCACTGGCTGAGCGAATGCTCAGCTTCTGCAAGATGGTAGATAAGCGAATGTGGCTATCGCACTCGCCTCTTCGACAATTCGTCCCTGGGATTTCAGAGACGATCCTTAAACGCATTGAGAAGAAGGATATTTCATGGGATAAGTACAACGACCTAGAACCTGCTGATCTAGGTCAACTTATTAACAATCCGCAGTACGGAAAGCAGCTTTATAAGCTAATCCATCAGTTCCCAAAGCTGGAGCTTTCAGCTCATGTCCAGCCGATTACAAGATCGATGCTGAAGGTGGATTTGGTGGTCACCCCGGACTTTGAATTCACGCGGGAAGTCCATGGCAACGCTGAAGGCTTTTGGATCTTCGTTGAAGATGTCGATGGAGAAACCATTTTGCATCATGAATGGCTGTTGATCAAGCGCCGATTTGCTTCGCAGGAGACCTACTTAAGCTTCACGATGCCTTTGTTTGAGCCCTTGGCGCCGTTGTACTACATTAAGGTAATCTCGGACAAGTGGATTCACTGCGAGAGCTCGTTGCCAGTGTCGTTCCACAAGCTCATTCTGCCGCACAAGAACACACCGCCGACAGAGTTGTTGGATCTCCAACCGCTCTTTGTGAACAACACATTGTTGAAACTTGCAGGTGGCAAGAAGAAGACAGCGGAGGCGATGCTGAAGTCGGTATCGAACGCCCGTCAACTGTCAAACCCATGGCGGTTTAAGCGCTTTAACCCCATCCAGACTCAAGTACTACCTCGTTTGTTGGAATCAGAGAGTAATCTGTTCATCGGATCGCCGCCTGGAAGTGGCAAGGGTGTCTTGGCGGAGGTTGCAATTATGAAGACGCTGCTTTCATTGGGTCAGCCTGACCCTAAAAGTGAAGAGTTTGGTGAGCACTTGCTTGTGTATTTGACTCCGAAAGAAGCCAGTTGCCGTGAGAAATACGACGACTGGAATGGTAAGTTTGGCGAGCTGAGCTACTGGCGACAGAACGTCGTCGAGCTCACCGGTGATTCTACTGCTGATTTACGCTTATTAGCGAGTGCAAACATTCTAATCGCCACGCCGACCCAGTGGGATGTGCTTTCTCGTCGTTGGAAGCAGCGTAAACGTATTCAAAACGTCCGTCTGTTGCTTTTAGATGAGGCTCACTTCGTCGGTGGCGGAGAGTACGGACCCACCATTGAGATTGTCATGTCACGAATGCGCTTTATCGCTGCTGACATGGAGAAGAAAAAGAAAGCCGCCGGCGAACGAGGCGGGCGGATGCGCTTGATTGCAATGAGCAATTCCATCGCCAACGCCCGTGATGTGGGCGAGTGGCTGGGTGCGAGCGCTTCTGAAGGCATCTTTAACTTCCACCCGAACGTTCGTCCGCAGCCTCTTGAAATTCGCGTGCAGGGCTTCGAGATCAATGACTTTTCGTCCCGTATGCTTGCGATGGCAAAGCCACTGTACAACACCATCGCTAACCAGGCAGAAAAGAAGCCTGTGGTGGTGTTTGTGCCTTCCGCGAAGCAAGCTCAACTCAGTGCAATCGACTTGATTACGTTTGCCTTGTCAGAGAACGACCCACAGAAGTTTGTGTCTCGTTCTGCGAAGGGTAAGGTCGAGTTACCTCTGGAAGACGCGGCTTTACTACACACTATGGATAATGGCGTGGGCTATTGCACAGATACGATGGCTACACGGAATCGAGAGTACGTACTAAACCGTTTCGCGACCGGGAAACTTCAAGTGTTGATCGTGCCGCAGTCGATGGCTTGGGAGCTGCGGAGTGCACAGATTAACGCGTTTATGGTAGTCATTATGGGCACGCAGTTCTACGATGGCCGCGAACACCGCTACGTGGACTACCAGTTGGCTGACGTGTTTCAGATGACCAAGTTTGCCAACCACACGGCTTCGCCTTCCGTCAAATGTGTACTGTTCTGTCATGCATCTAAGAAAAGTTCTACGCCAAGTTCCTATACGACCCACTGCCGTTGGAGTCGCAGCTCGAACATTTCTTAAGCGACCACATTAATGCTGAGATTGTGACAAAGACAATCGAAAGCAAACAAGACGCGGTGGACTACCTTACGTGGACCTTCATGTACCGTCGGTTCATGAAGAATCCAAACTACTACAACTTACAGGGCGCTACCAATGTGCACTTGTCAGACCATTTGTCTGAATTGGTAGAGACTACTGTTAACGCATTAGAGGAATCGCGATGTATCCAGGTCGTCGAAGAAGAGGAGGACGAAGAGAATGAGGGCGAGGAGCGTCTGGTTCCGCTGAATCTTGGCATGATCGCTGCGTACTACTACATCAAGTACACAACGATCGAGCTGTTTGCTTGCAGTCTCAAGGCGGACTCGAAGGTGCGCGCGTTGCTCACAATCTTGTCGTCCGCTACCGAGTTTAGTGACTTGCCTAGCCGATACGGCGAAGACAAGAAGCTAGAGTCGCTAGCGAAACATCTCAAATTCCCAGTGGCGGCTGGAGGAGACTACGGCCAAGCACACGTCAAGACAAACGTGCTGTTGCAGGTTCACTTTAGCAAGCAACACGACCGCTTGAGCCCAGCGTTACGTCAGGACCTTGACTACATTCTACGGCATGCGGTTCGCCTTCTGCATGCCATGGTGGACGTGATCAGTTCCAACGGGTGGCTAAAGCCTGCGTTGGCGGCGATGGATCTTGCGCAGATGGTAGTGCAAGCGCAGTGGAGCAGCGATTCCCCACTGCTACAGATCCCATTCTTCACCCCAGATATGCTTGAGAAATTGTCAAAGATGGACCTGGAGGAAGAGGTCGAGACGCCGGTAGACATTCTCAGTATGGAGGATGATGCTCGTCAGGAGCTGCTACCCCTCGACACTTCGAAAATGTCAGCCGTGGCCAAGTTCTGCAATGCCTTCCCGGACGTCACTGTGCAGACTAAGGTCATGCAGGACGGTAAGAACCTTCCGCAGGGCTCTACTGTTAGTGTGAAGGTCCAGTTAGAGCGTGAAGGCGCTGACGAGGAGGATGAAGACGAAGAACCGGACGAGTCCAAGGAGCTTGGTCTCGTAAACGCGTGCCATTACCCAGTGAAGAAGGCGGAGAACTGGTGGGTAGTGTTAGGAGATGCCAAGAAGAATGCGTTGCTGAGCATCAAGCGCGTGCCTTTCGCGAGTGCTCGAGCAAATGTGGCATTGCAGTTTGCTGCGCCGGATGAGATCGGCGCGCACTCCTTCCAGCTCTACGTCATCTGCGATGGCTACGCTGGCTGTGACCTTGAGAACGAAGTGAAGGTCACAGTCGTGCAGGCCGAGAGCACCGACGAAGAGGAGGAAGAGGAGGATGAGGAATAAGAAGAGGTCAAACGCTAACACATTCACATTTTATCGTAAACTAACTTGGAACTAAGGTGCTGCGGAAATTGCTTGGGTTGGCGGAGTGGAGCCTTCCAGCTCCTCTTCTTCCGTCTCACTAGCCGCAGCTTTGTGTCGTTGGAGATGCGGCGCATGGAAGCCGCCAGTTCGCGACTTGAGCTTGCGAGCAGCTTCTGTGGATGCAGCATTGAGATACCCAGCAGCTTTGAATACACCTGCACGAAGTTGTTGCTGTCGAGTCTTGCGTTGATTGTTGCCAACATCGGAGGCACTAACGCAGCTATTGCTTCTCACTTGTTTGTCAGGAAGATCGTCACACTCCAGTGCCAGACCAGCAGGAGCACTCTTGTTCTCGTCACAGTAGGGACTGTCCAGGTAGCTCTCGTCGCTGGCGACTGTAGAGGTGGTCGAGCCTGATCGCACGAAGTGAAGACCGCCACTGAGCTTCCTCTTTGCGTCCTGTAGCGTCTTAGACATCATGGCTGGGCTCATCGTGACGTTCACGCTTAGCCGGTGGCTGGCGAAGTTGATGCTGGTATTCCTCGCACGCCTCCAGTGGCTGGCTCCAACAGCTCCCGCATCAGACCCGCGGCGACGATGAAGCTCAGGCGTGTAACCTTCATCGTCGCTGGAGAAGTCTCCATCGTCATCGTCGTCCAGATTCTGCTTCCGCGCTCTCGACAGCGAACGCGTCCGCGCCTTAAAAGTAGCTAACGACAATGCCGTCGGCATGTCTGCAGACCCAGCTCCGGAACATGTGCGAGCTTTCTGTCGTCGCCATTGAGGCGCCCGCGGCAACAAACTTGGCCGCAGTGGGGATCCTGTTTCCCCCTTCTCATCCTTCTCTGGCTCTTGGTTGGAGATGAATGGGTTCCCAGCTGTCTTGGTCGGCGGCGTGAACAAAATGCTGTCTGTGTGCGGGGACCAGCTCGTCTCGGGGCCAAGAGTCTTGACTTCTTCTTCGCTCTCGTCACTCTCTTGCCTCTCCTGAAAGAATACTTTGGGTCTCATAGGGGACGAGATACTAACTCGAGTCAGTGGCGACAAGTAGGCTGGGGGCGATGGTTCCGAGCATGGCGACACCAATGTCAACGCTTCCTGCGTCCTGTTGTGGTCCTGAACTTGAGAATGTAGCAGTCCTGGTAGCTGCAACTCGTCCTGCTCTTCATCACTCGAGTCCTGGCTGGCCTCGTCCCACGACAATCGCTCCACCAGCTCCAGCGGGTCCACTGTCATCGACGCCATGTCTTCCTGTTCCTGTTGGGGCCCCACGTTCTCCCCGAGACTGCCAAAGAGCGCGTCCTGCTCCCCGTCCGAGTGCGAGCTCCAGCTGGCTACGTCCCATTGCTCCTCGCAACTGTCGGCGCGCTCTCTCGCCGCCCAGAGCGCCATCGTTCAGCAGCGCTCTATCCACCGAGGAATTTAGGAACTGCTGACCGTGTAATTGACCTAGCGGCCGTTTTATGCAGAATAAGACGCAGCTGATTGGTCGTAACACCCAACAGCTGGTGGTTTGCATGGGACGGGCCCGTTGAGTCCCGCTGGATGGCTACAGACCGCTGGACGAGTGCAATTGCGGTCTGGCTTGGATGAACTTCTGGTCCAGGCGATTCATCGACCAGCAATTGCCGCAGCATGACATGTTGACACCTGTTTGAGGTCTCCACAAACCAAGTCTGGATATGGCACAGGCCGCTTGAGGCCCAGGACGAGCCTCACGACTGCGCGCTTTTGTCGTAGGTCTCGCTTAGAAAACGGCCAGGATTTGCGGCCCGAGCGTCAAACATGCGATCCAAGCAGCGTCGTCGTTCGGCTTCGGGTGCGGTATTGCCGCTTTCTTCAAAAGCAACCGAGTGCTGCACGTGCTTGCTGGCAATCCGGCGCCGGTTGCAGTCGTGCTGTGTCATCTCACGGCACGCCCTCGAGATCCAGCCATTACCAATCAGGACAAACACGCCACGCTGCCACACTGGTCAAGCACCTGTTGGGGGTTTCCTCTGGGCCACGCGGAGCCAAACAGACCTTGGGGAACCGACCTCTTTTGCGCTGACACGTCCTGGCAAACGGTAGAAGCGAAGCGAAAGTCAACGTCGCAGCCTTGGATGGGAAAAAGGGATCTTTCCTTCGCGACGATGAAATGCAGACGTCGTCCATCGCACGGTATGCTGTCAGAAGAAGCTATTCGACTCGCAACCACACCGAATTTTGGTGACCAGCTCAAACGAATATAGTTTCTTAGATATTGTTCCACATGGATCACTTGTCTGTTGGCACGTTGATTCCGATCTTCTTGAGCAGCGCTGCGGTCTCGGGTGTAGCTGCATCGATAACAAGGCGACATGATAATTACGATCTTACGATCATTGCAGATCATTACTAGTACATGAGCAAAGCCTACCTGAGACCGGCACGTCAAATGGCGAGTTCGGATCACTCATATCCAGTTCTTTAGCTCTGCGTTTCCGCTTTGGCGTCGAGTACGTACAGTTTCCTGGTACGGACTCACTGCTCGTAGACCCAAACATCTCGTCTTGCTTTGAAATCTACGTCAGAGTGAAAAACATAATTGCGGTCAGAAACAGAGAGTGTGATATTTTACTTCCTTCGTACCTCAAACTCCAAGCGATCCTTATCAAGCTTGACAGCTTGCTCTTGCAAGAGCTTGCGCTCGTTCTCAAGATTTCTCCTCATAGCAGCCAGCTCTCGTTTTTCACGTTCCAACTCTTCCATTGAATTCGCTGTAGGCGAGTCATCGGTAGCGTTATTGGACTTGTTAGTTCGCCCACGCAACAGATCCCGCGTCTTGGCTGCAAGTTTGCCATGGATGACTCGGATATCTTGAGCAGGCGACGTCAAAGACGCTTGCAGCAGCTGATCC
Organism: Phytophthora macrochlamydospora; assembly: GCA_011947325.1. NCBI lineage: Eukaryota > Oomycota > Peronosporomycetes > Peronosporales > Peronosporaceae > Phytophthora > Phytophthora macrochlamydospora. The sequence goes on from JAAVTH010000110.1 coordinate 23,814, forward strand.
TGCTCATGAATAACGTCATGAGCGTCTTCCAGCTTTTGTGCAAAAGCTTCATCACTTCTTTGTCACTACGAGCCTCAGCAGAAGGCATCTCGTTCAGGATAACATGCTCGAGCTGCTTCAACTTATCGTCAAGGGCCTCCATCGATTCGGTAAGATACTTTGGAAGACTTTGCTTCGTGGCCATGTTAAATGGCGTCGGTGTGAAGTCATCGATTGGAGCACTAGCGAGTCTTTCCAACTCAGCAGCGTCACCTTCCAGGTTTTCCTAGAGTGAAGATAAAGATCATGAAAAATTCTATCCAACCGACACTGATAAAGCATGTCATACGTACTGGGCAAGAAATAGCTGCACGGCTTTCTTGTACTGAGACGTGAGCGATTCTAACTGGCGTTGCAGAACATCGTAGCTCTTTGCCAACGCGTCGTTATCGAACAGCAGTTCCGCCTTCTTCCGCTCCAAGTTCTCCATGATTTTCTTCGTAAGTTTGCTCTCCTTGGACTGGCTGACAGCAGCAACTTTCTTTCTTTCCAACACGCCGTTTAAAGGCTTGGATATCGCCATACCCTGCAGAACATCTTTTATAAGCCAGCCGTCTCCTTCCCTACTTGTACTGATTGCTACTAGTACCTTCTTCTCTTTGGCCGACCGTGCAACTGAATCCTGCAGACTTTTTCGCAGACGCGCGTAGTCGACATCCTTTCTCCGCAGCTGCGCCTTGTACGCCGTCTCTACGCCTTGCAGTCTGTTCAACACCCGCCAACATCAGTCCACCTGCTACGTCTAATAAAATCCAGTGCATACCTCGCGCAGTTCACTTCCAAAGACTTTTTCTCCATCTGCAGCGTCTTCCTCTCGGTCTTCAGCGCCTGTTCCTTGGCCTTAAAGATATTGGCCTGCTGTGCACTGTTCTGCTTGAGCGTCTCTAGCTCCGAAGTCAAGGTATTAACCACGTGTGTCTTTCTGTCCAGTTGCTTCTCCATCCTGCCGATGGTCTCGCTCAGTCGGTTTTGGTGTTCCAGCTCGCGGTTCCTTACATAAAGCAAGTAATTGACGAGGTCCAGCACTTCTCGCACGTTCTTCTCAGCCTCTTGCTGCAGTTCTGTCTGCTTTTCAGTATGCACCAGCTTCATAAGGTTTTGTAGGTTCAAAGTGCACACAGAGTCCACGTCGTCCTGCGGGTCCTTGAGGCTGGACAGGATCCTCCTGGTGCCATTGTCTGGGCCACTTTGGTTGGGTCCTAGAGCTCCGGAGAGCGCCACCACGTGCTGCAGCTGCTCATTCAGATACTCCTGACTGTCCTGCAGCGATTGGCTGGGCGGTAGACGCCAGGAGCTGGCGGTATCTGTCGTGGCGGAGGCCCAGCGCATGACTGTAGACACACTGTCAACGGTCTCGGATTCTTCCTGCTCTTTCTCCTCTTCGGACAGGGCCGCACTTTCTGGAGCATCTGCAGCGGAGCGAGCACGTTTAGCAGGGTGGAAAGCAGAGCTAAAGTCCATCGCGTAGCCGCCTCCTGAGCCAGAGAACTCGTCGCGAGAGCGCCGCGTCCGAGAGCCTTCCATGGGTTTGAATTTTACGCGTTTTTAGCAGTATAAATAGGAGATAAATATTTGAGTATATGCAATTAAAGTTGAAGCGGTGTGCAAGTTGTCTTTACTTGTTATCTAGTACCGGGTTGGCTTGCTCCAGTAAGAAATTCTGGCGGACTCGAAGATAGCAGCGTCCTTTTGGCCAAATGCGTTCATCACCACTTGCTTTCGCGTTGAGTTGGAGCCCACAATCTTCGCCTTTAGTTGGAAGCGGGTCCGAACCACCGAAGAGTGGACTGGATCCGTCGGCGACGGTGAGATCTCTGTCAAATACTCCTCTACGAGTTGAAGTCCTTCCGTCGGGAAGAACCACGACACAGCTCCAATCTGGACAACGCGGTCTCCATCTCGATATTGGCGAGAGATGATGGCCGCGTCGATGCACAGAATCTTGTCGCTTGGTTCAGGAAAGAGTGCCGACATGGTCCAGGTCCTCCTATCACTGGTCTCCCACTGCAGTGGACACTTTGTCCGAGCCTGCAGCGCATCAATTCTAAATCAAATATGCGGTAAAAAAATAAAAATAATAAAAAATGAAAGAACCGACCTGGCGAAGGATCGAATCGACAGTCTTGCAGTTCGTAGGGGTGAAAGCACCCAACAACTTTGCCGCTTCTTGGACCGAACACGACAACGGGGTCATCTCACTCGTTTCCGCGAAGCTGCCGTGGGTTTCTTGCTCCTTGATATCGCTACGCAACACCACATGACAGCCTTCCAGACTTGGAAAAGCCGAGTCTGTTTCAAAGTGAAGACGATGCAAGCCGCTGGTCAATTCTGCAGGCACTGAGTCGCTGAAATCAACCTGAAAGAACGGTCGGTCTGCAGTCGGTCTTCCCAAAACATCATTTGCCTAGCAACATCACAAAAACTAGCATCAGAAATACAATACCGGTATACCACTGAATAACTCGCACCGTGATCGCTTTACTCTCCTCGACGACTGTGCGCATCGACTCGAAGAGACCTTTGTTTTCTAACAGAATTGCTTTCAGCTTCCGGTTGGTGAACTCGGACTGCACCCGTTTTTCGCAATTGATGACCGCGCGTGCTCGCCATTGACGCTCGACTTTCTTCTCCTCTGGGGACTGCTGCAAGGTCACTGCCTTGGCGCTGTTGCGTTTCGACGTCTGTAGTAGTAGTGATAACTCGCGCGTTAAAATGTCTTTCTCCTGCCGGAGCATCCGCAGCTTCTCTCTTTGCGTCGCTGATATTCGGTGGTGTACGGCACGTCTTGGGCGAGATTTGGTCCGGGTGCGGCACCATTGTCGTCGACCGATACATGTAGTTCAGTGTTGAGGTCGTCGTAGATAGCCTCGACGTGCGCTAACACTTCGAATAGCGACTCCGGCGCGTGGCTTGACATGAACGATGTCAATTGCTGAGTGAGCAGTCCACGCAAACCATCCGCACAAAAAATCATGCAAACCACGCAGCTCAACTCTGACACACAACGAAACGAAAAAGTTTTCAAATCACGCAGCTTGACCACAACATTACTAATGTGGCGGAAGCTGGACCAGTTTAGCTGGTTCAACTTGGTTGTCCACGTTCAAGCACAAATAGGGTAGTCTGGTCCATCTTCGAAACAATAAAAAGGTCGTTCCAGGACGATGAAGAACTTTGCAACCATTTGCTTCGAGATGAAAGCGACAACAGTGTAGCATCAGTTTTTGTCCAATGCTACCGTCCAGATTTCCGATGCAAAGGCTTCCCACGCGTTGTAGTTTGAGTCAAGTATTAGCCCAGGTATTGTTCATGGATAGCATATAATACATATTATTTTAATTTATTTTCCGGCGCTGCGGACACGGTAAATATCAAGAATGACTCGGGAGGAGGTTATGCTACAGGACATGTAGTTGTTGGACGGCGTCTGGCTGTCTTGCTCTGCTGTGATGGTATTGTATACAGTATTCACCTTCATTGCTCGGTGGCTGCTGTATACCATGAAGAAGCAGACCAGCCAACACGTAGTGTAGGAGAAATAAGTCATGCTCGTATATTAGTAGGCTGTGTGGGTAAATGTAGTCTTTAGAGCTCTAACCTGTATGCTGGGTTCGTCTCGGGCTTCGTCGTAATGACATCCGTGCAGAATATAGTCGAGCAACCGGAATCTGTGTGCCAGTAGAGCATTGCCTTGCGTGGATTTAGTTGATCTCTGTCGGATTGGCTTCCTCAAGAAACAGGTTCTGTCGGAATTGCAGGTAACCACGTCTCCTGTTTCCTATGGAGCTCGTTAGCGCTCTCTTTCTGGTTGTGTTGGTGGCCAAGTTCTTAGTGTAGAGTTGGTATCGCGTTCGAACCACCGACGCATGAACAGGATCCATCGGCGACGGCGAAATCACCGTCAAATACTCCTCCACGAACTGAAGGTCTTCCGTCGGGAAGAACCACGACAACGCACCGACCGCAATCACGCGGCCATTTCCCTTGTACCGGCGGATAGTGACCACACTGTAGTTGTGCACCACGGTGTTGTTCGGGTCTGGAAAGAGTCCCAAGGTGATCCAGTTCCTGCTCTCGCTGGTTTCCCATCGATCGGGGCACCAGATTCGAGACTACAGAACACAGCTCAAAACACATCAGTAGTTGAACACAAATTTAGGAAGGTTGGTAAGGACGTACGTGACGGAACGCTTCGTCAGCGTGCTTGCAATTGCTGCCAGTGGAGAAATCCCACAAGAACTCCCCGCGTGTTCGACCGACCACGCCACCGGTGTGATCTCGTTCACTTCCACGAGGTTCCCGCACGTTTCGTGCTCTTTGATGTCGCAATGCAACACGACTTGGATCCCCGTGTCCAGCATCGCGAACGCGGTATCTGCTTCCAGATGAAGTCGATGCAAAGTGGCCGTCAACTCTGCCAGCACGGTGTCGCTGCAGTCGAGATGGAAGAACGGTCGGTCTGCTGTCGGTCGTCCGAGGAATTCCCTCTCCTAAAAGCACGAGCAACAGATAGTTAGTCGACGGATGCAAATGAAGTGTCAGAAGAAATGGTTATGCTATACCGTGACGATGTCGGTCTTGGCGACGACTTTGCGCATGGACGCGAAGAGTTTCTGCTGCTTGGATAACAGCGCTTTCAACTTCCGGTTGGTGCACTCGGACCGAACTCGCTCGACGCAGTTGAGAACAGCCAGCTCGTGCCATTGATGCTCAGCCTTCTTGTCCTCGACGTATTGCACAAAGTCAGCCATCCCGACACGGCTCTGGTGCTGCTTGAGCAAGCACGCTAGTTCTCTCGTCAGAGCCTCTTTCTCCATCTTGAGCCTCTGAAGCTCTTCTCTTCTTCGTCGCTGGTATATCGTGGCGTACGGCACTCCTGGAGAGGACTCGTTCACGGTTGAGACTTCACCATTGCCGAGGTTGTCGTAGATGGAGCTGAGGTGGTCTAATACTGACGATAGCGCTTCCGTTGGTTGGTTCGCCATGGTGGCTGCGCAGCAAATGTGATTGTGTCATGGTGAAGTGACCCCATGCGCTCAACCGTGCTGTGAGTGAGAAGCCCACGTGGCCACAATGATTCCACAACAGCTTTCTACAAGAACAGGCTTTTTCAAATCCCTGTCGGCAACGTTGGCCGTAATCTCTCCAAGTTGTCTTGTGCTCTTTCTCTACTTCAGATTCGCCACTTTCGAAGTAGAATTAGGTCGTGTTCGACTTGGCGTGAAAACAACTCGTTTGATAAGGTTGTAGGGAGCTATACGGCAAATAGCTGGTTTTTGGCGAAACGGCTCTTTTCAAGTCAAATACGACCTTTAATTATTGTGCCCAAATATTTTGGAGGGTGACTACTAATTCCGGCTGAATGAAAGCCATAAAACCCCTTTATTTAAGTCAACTCGCTATTCTGACCACCTCCGTGAGGTGACCTCCCTAACACTCGCGCTCATCATATTATTTAATAATGTGAAGGCGTGAGAGGCTGGAGTCTGAGAGTCGTGTCCTTGAGCAGGGAAAAGGACAAGTGAATTAGGAGGTTAGAAAGCGGAGCACATGCGTCCACGTGGATATGGCTACAATATATATATGGTACACATAATTGTGGTAGACTAACTCTCTCTATACTGACCGTTCTAGTAAAGGGTGATCAACACGCTGGCCGGTTGCCCGCATTCACAAATAATATAATAAGACGCTCATCAATGGAGATAGGCCTGGGTAGAGACGGAATGGCGGGTAGCAAACCGCCAATCCCCTCTGTTTCACTATTATCCAGGCGGGAATAGCTTATTCAACCTCAACCCCTCTTGACGTTGCCACGATAAAACCAGCGAAGTGCCACTTATCCACAATTAGCGATAGAATTAGCGTAATTACGATGGATTTAAGGTTGGATAGGAATTAGAATTAAGCCAGAGTAATCATGGCATAATTATTAAAAGCCACAATAAAAGAAGTGGCTACGTAGCTCGACTGAGTTTGATGTGCCGAACACAGCATTAAATCCCATCCGATTTGTTTGCTTCCGGTGAATGTATAGTGTGTACCTGGCGTATACCTCTGGTAGTCACTAATCAATCCGACAGGACGCGCACAAAACGAAAGATGGATTATGGATGAATATCGTTAAATTTCCGACCCTATTAGAACTCACTATCAAAGCTATTGACCAATCAGAGTGTTGCATCGTATCGATATAATCCTCCCATTTTGGCCAATCATGGGGTAGGTGAGCTTGTAAAGGCTGTCTGACCGCAGCTCCGACGTATCCGATCGGAGCCCCCGCTCTCTTATTGATATATCCAAACAAATGCCAACTCATTCACATGTTTCCTGAATTACACAAAAACTCCGACCTCTCCGACCCAAGATGAGCCTGCGCGACCTCGCACCGATTAGCAAGAAGCGTGCGCGCGAGCGTAGCATGCTCGTTCAAGAAGTCCCTAGCGGATGAAGGTGTCACCTGGGAGTACCTCACCCTGTGCATGACACGCTGTAACGGGGCTAGAGTCACCGTTACTTGTGTACACTATACGTGTAACGGGGTTACACAAAGTCACGCCCGTGCGTTGACTTTAGAGGTTACACAAAACTCTTAACCGTGTGTAGAGTTTTGACTCTGTAGCCATTAGCTCTCCACCACTCATTTACATATTCTTAGATTAACTATGCTATATAGTTTAGTCTATACATTTACAAGCAAGGTCAGATAACAATTCAATTCAGTTCTATTTTTGCAGTCAATTAATGCTGTCCTTGTTTTAAGGGACACTGACTCTGCGAGTCCAAGTTACGGGACTGTACTTGGTTCTTGTATAGAACCGAAGGCGGGACGCCTAAAGAGACAGACTCGGGGAGTCCTACGTCTTCCTCTGTGCACGTGCACTGCTACGCAGCCCCGCTGCAATACGTCAAGAGGGTGATCGCAATAAACGAACCAAAATCTCAACTTTAGGGTTAATTCAACTCTGTTTCATTGTCAGGGCCAGGGCAGGCAGCCCTGACGCCTCAAGTGGACATCGACTCTGGACTGTCTAAAACTCTAACTTTCCAGCCAATCAGAGGAAGACAACGCAGCACGCGCTGCTGGCGTGATTATACCTGCCTTCTGCGTCAAATTGTGTAACTCAATCTACAAAAGCATATTTGGATGTGGCCCGTCACACACGCGAGAATGCCCCGCATGTCCTGGAAGTGGTGGTGGACAAGTTCGGCATGTGTCTGGTCTGGTCTTCAAGGAGGGACGCAAGAGTCAGCTTTTGGCCGGGCGGTAGTATGCATGACTGACTGCCTGGCCAAGAAGGCTGCTGGACCAGTTCCCCCAGGTTCCAAACAAGGCGTTGCTCAAGAAGGGCTGAGTGCTGGAGCGCTACTGTATGAAGAGAGAGTCTGGGACCTTCGTCAACAAGGCCCCAGCGTGCATCAAGAAGTCGCTCAAGGTGATGGTCATGCACCTGTATTCAACTGCTTCCATGGCTTCCGACTACCAAGACGCCGCGCTGCTGTGTTTGCAGTGGCTCCTGTTCGGACGAGCGTCTGACCTCACGCTGCTTCGCAAAGTGAATCTCTCCATCGGCGCCGGGAATACTTTCTTCGTCCGCTTCATCCGCATCAAAACTTTGGGTGAGCAAGAGCTCTCAGTCGTCCCGGTCGGCGACTTCACCACCTGCCCGATGCTCGCCATCGCCCTTGCCCTCGAGACACAGTCTGCCCTGACAGTCTCGCTCTTGAACCAGCTTCCTGAGCAGCACTCCAACGTGCAAGCCACTCTGACCTCGACTGCGCCTTTCGTTGACTTGATGGAACACCCCAAAGCCGTGGCTCCACTTCAAAGTTGAAGGCTCTTCCGCTGATGGCCCCGCGATCCAGCGGCGGGAGACTTGTGGTGGCGAGAAAGGATTCTCTGCCAATGGCTTGCTGGCTTGGTCGAACGACCGGACCTCTGATCCAAAAGCCACCTAGGAAGAAAATACCGGAATCACGCAAGAAGCATCGGCAGGTGTTACCAAACACCCTGTGTTTCTCCATCAAACTACTTTGATTGAACCGTTAACACAAGTGAACAGGATACTCGACGCTCGCTTGACTGTAATCGAGACTAGGCTCTGAAACAAACACGCAGGGACACCAACACTACACGAAACAAGTGAGGAGACAAGCAGCGACAAACCACCATCCAAGCGACGATGTACCTCCAGCTTCTAGCGTCAAAGACACCTGGTTCGCGTGGTACGTTCGGGGGCCGAGAATGTGGAGCTCGACGGACAGTGCTACCAAGCACGATCGGTCCGACGCGAAGTCGCTTGTCGCCTTCACGAAGCTATTATTGACCGATAGCTTCAAGCTCAACGGGAGCTCGCCAAGCTACCGTAACGATGTTTTTGAGATAGAGGCTTCTGCGGAAACGGTGACACTGGAGTTCCTTCGGGGCCACGGGATCAAAGCATGAGGCGGCCACAGCGTCCTGAAACATCTACACGGGCTTCACAAGTCAGGGTCGTTGAACGACCACATCACTCACTTCCAGCAGTTTCAGCGCAGAGGGCACCTCGTGGACCTTCCCTACGGTACACCCAGAACATCAATGCGTTAGCAGCCACTGAAGGACAGGTCAGGGATAAATAGCAAAACACGAATGCATTATCCACTCAATGAAGCTAGAGCTCATCTCATAGAATCTTATCCACCAAGCCGGAACACAGAGCTTAACCTCCTTGCGGAACAGCAATGTTAACCTTCAGCAGCTGCAGACAAAGCTACCTCCGAGACAACTCGGCATCACACACGCACACACATCACTTCCATACAGCCGCACACATAGTTTGCTCATGACTGGAATTGAACCAGCGCCACTGAGTGTTTTAAGCTCGGACCTATTCAATGGGCATTATGTGCGGTCGGGAGTTGCATGCTTTATTGTTTGCCTCTATCTTTCCCCACAGGTCGTTTTAGAGTGTCCGAACCGGAAGGCTATCTAACCGACAAACCCAAAATTTGGCTTTAATTTGGTTTTCGGATGCGTCAACAGTCTCGCCAAATAATAGCAATTGGCATCCCGAGCTATTTCAGCAGACAAAAATGGCCGTGAAAAAGCGGTGGGGGCGGGCGTTAAAATCCCAGCTCAATACCAGATGAGCGGTCGTTCGCGAAGAGAAAATATCGGAAAGCGGAAGGTAAAGCACTTTGTGAGGGCTGACTACCTTGCACATGGAGCACACGTCTAGCACTTTGCTCGAGGATAACCTGGAGCTATTGTGGGGCGGCAAAACGCAGCTCTACCAGGTCGTGAGCCCTCTGTAAGTGAGGCGACTTTCATACCACGAAGGTGTCCGGTCAATAGCAGCTATGAACACAGTCTCTTGTTCGTACGCTTCCTCCGGAAAAGCTTCTACTGGTGTCGCGATCCATTGTTCATGCTTTAGATGATTGGGAAATAGCGATACCGCTGTGAGACTTTCAAACGCCATTGCCAAATTGATAATTACCTCATAATTTCGTCACCAAATTTACGATAGGGATAGTTCTACCGGTATGAACACTCTTAGAACCTGGGAATCCATCTATAAACTTGCCTTTGTATGGCTCGTTTAGAATTCTCAAATCTACGTGTGGTTTTAAATCTGCTTTTTTAGACTTTTCTGATCGACTCTTTTTCCTCCGACGTACCGATTTTTCGATACGTTCCGGAGGAGGTCGGCGAGAATTGTGCTGTTACATCAAGTCATCAGCAATAATCACCAAGCCATCCGCACAAAACATCAAGGATTGTACGCGACATCACCATACCCGAAGAATGGTACATGACACCGAGAGAAATGTTCGTATCACCAAGAGTCATGCACGCATCACCAAGCAAGGTGCATGCACTACCAGGAGAAATCCAAGCATCACCAAAAAGCATCACCAAAAAGCGTCACCAAAGTACTCGTTTGCAGGGCTCTGTCGTCAACACAGAGGCAAACGAATCCAAATCCCTTGATTAAATAATTTGCTCTCCTTACCTTTTCTTCTTGTACTCCACCTGCAATGTGATCTTGTACTGCTGTGATTTCTGCACCTTCCGTAGATGCCGGTATCATCGGAACTTGACTGAGGGATCCCACCCCGACTTAGGTAAACTACGGGCGAGTGCGCTTCCAGGTTTGCTGACAATATTCCACAATACGAGCAGTTGAGTGACGACGACGCGTCGATTTGCAAGGTCCTGGGATCGCTCTCTGATCACTCGATCGAGCCACCATCTCGTTAGCATCATGACTGCTGCCGTCCTCCGATCCTGGCACAGACCTGTCACCACCGATCGACAACACAGCTTGGCGCGGACTGATGGACAGGTCCAGCTTCGTAGCCGCGCTGGGTGCGGTAAAAGTGCCATGGGAGCGGACTACACCACTGGCATTGGAGTCCGCATCTGGAAGATCCAGCGGTTGTCCACGGGAAACGACGGTGCTAGCCAAATCACTTGACCAGCCGTTGTCCCCCTTACTCATCCGAAGACAACTTGTAGCGACACTGCCACCATTGTTGTGGGTTGAGGCTTCCGCGTCAAAGAAGCCTTCTTCGATAGCACCTAAAGACTTGTGTGGTTCTTGACGACTGGGTGTTGCCACGGACTCCGACACAACGGAAGCGGATCGCCCTCCAACTCCTCGCCGTCGCCCACAGAGTTGTTCAAATGCTCGACACTTCAATTTGCCGAAATTGCGTCGAGCCGCAGGTGATGGGCGACACTTTCTAGCCGTGCACGAGGACGTGAACGTCGAGCGTTCGTTACGAAGCGCCTTGGTGATGGTGTCAGGCAAGGACACGGTATACCAACCGCAAAACAAGCAGCAAGTATGTAAGGCATATTCCATGCTGCCGGCAGTACAAACCGTCGCACTGCAGCCGCTCTGGGACCACAACCCAGCCGTCGGACGGCGTTCCCTGCACTCTCATGTGCCGAGCATTTACCAACCCAATTTGTTTGTCATAACCCTTCAGGTTTTCAGCATTCGCCAGGACGGGGGCTGCTGCTTAACAGCAAATGGCATATCATTCTGCGATCGATTCGTTGGAAGCTGTGTTGCAGTAATGCACTGTCGATCCACCAGCGTCTTGTAGAGCTTGTGCAATTGCGCGGAAACCTCCGGTGCGTTGGAGAAAACGTGATCTTCACTGCAAGACGAGCGCGATCCATAGACTCCATCATTTCAATCGGAGTCGCCCGAGGGTGGCGCAATTGATCTTGACCGTTCTGTGGTATTATTGCTCAAGAGGTTTTTGTCGAAATGCCTCCTGATGGTGTGTGGAAAACCCGCCGGTTCCCAAACTCCTTGCTATTAACCCACGCCGCCTCGATGTGGTGGCCCAACACGTGCGCTGCCCAGTTGCGCGGTAACGCCTCCCATGTTCTCAGCACGGATTGCTTGCTTGTTCACTTCGTACTCGCGCTCGTCGGTGTAGTGTTAGTCATACAGGCCTGCAAAGAAGTCTTTGGTTTGCGCCGACCTAACCCCTTAGCCTTAGCTTTCTTGAACACGTTTTGAGTAACGTGAAACCAGCACATGATTATTTTTGTCGTGTGTATTTCGGCACAGGCGGCGTTTCGCTGGGCTTTATCGGCGTCTGTCATGATGAACTCGGGTGCAAAGTACAATTCGAACTGCTCGAAGCAGACCCTCTTCGCGTGTTACAGACACCAGAAAATGTCCTCTTCGCGACTATCCAAAGCTCAAAACGGCTCAACGCCTTCCGGCGAGCGGTCGCAGTGAATGCACTTCACATACTTATACTTTCCGCCCTTGCGGATGGTGAACTCGGCCCAAATGGGCCCCAGAGGTCTTCGAATGCGCTTGCACTGCGTCACAAGTGCTGGAAGCAGCGCCGTTATCGGCGAAATCGCGTGAGAGGAAGCCGTCGATCGCCATGGGTCCCTTGGCACGGGAAGTTAAAAACAGCGGGAAATTTGAAGCGTCGAGATGGCTACATTGACTACTGAAGACAGCGGCTGCTTTGACGTTCGGAGCTCACAATTTGATGTGTTATCGACACTACATTGCCGATTCGTCGTAATGAGGATCAGCTGCGTATTGGTAGATAAATTGATAGTGTATTTTGAAGGAGCTCATCATTCCTGAAATGCTAAGCGTTTCGGTTGGGGTCTCCATGAACAGAATGTCACTTCAAGGTCTCCATGTTGCATGGAATATGCTTGCCGTGAGTACTCTCCACACAAGAAGGAGTACCTTGTGGTTTTCTCGCCAACTTGTTCGCAGGTCTTGTGCTGTGGGGAGGACCAGAAGCCGCCAAGTCAATACTGACTTTTGAGTTGTTCCTTACTTTTGAGTTTACCTGCGTATTTAGCGAGCATCATGAAATGGGTAAGGTAATACTGACTTCGGAGGAAGGGTGACTGATCGAGCGAGGCGAGATGCCCCCTTTAGAGTGGAGGAAGGGGGGTCTTAGGGTCACGCTGAGCGAGTGAAGCGAGCCGCCTTTAGGTTTTAGGTCAAGCGATAGGATTCGCTCGAGCGAAGTGAGATCCCCACTTGAGCATCGCCTGTGGTTTAAGCTCCGTGTGCGATGCACGTGGGCTTAAACCCAGGACTGTTAGGCATATGCTCAGCTACTCATCTTTCAGCAACTCCCCCAACAGTCAGCAGAAAACAAGAAGCCATGCTCGTATATTCTAGTAGGCTGTGTGGGTAAATGTAGTCTTTAGAGCTCTAACCTGTATGCTGGGTTCGTCTCGGGCTTCGACTCGGGCATCGTCGTAATGGCATCCGTGCAGAATATAGTAGAGCAACCGGGATCTGTGTGCCAGTAGAGCATTGCCTTGCGTGGATTTAGTTGATCACTATCGGATTGGCTTCCTCAAGAAACAGGTTCTGTCGGAATTGCAGGTAACCACGTCTCCTGTTTCCTATGGAGCTCGTTAGCGCTCTCTTTCTGATTGTGTTGGTGGCCAAGTTCTTAGTGTAGAGTTGGCATCGCGTTCGAACCACCGACGCATGAACAGGATCCATCGGCAACGGCGAAACCACCGTCAAATACTCCTCCACGAACTGAAGGTCTTCCGTCGGGAAGAACCACGACAACACACCGACCGCAATCACGCGGCCATTTCCCTTGTACCGGCGGATAGTGACCACACTGTAGTTGTGCACCACGGTGTTGTTCGGGTCTGGAAAGAGTCCCAAGGTGATCCAGTTCCTGCTCTCGCTGGTTTCCCATCGATCGGGGCACCAGATTCGAGACTACAGAACACAGCTCAAAACACATCAGTAGTTGAACACAAATTTAGGAAGGTTGGTAAGGACGTACGTGACGGAACGCTTCGTCAGCGTGCTTGCAATTGCTGCCAGTGGAGAAATCCCACAAGAACTCCCCGCGTGTTCGACCGACCACGCCACCGGTGTGATCTCGTTCACTTCCACGAGGTTCCCGCACGTTTCGTGCTCTTTGATGTCGCAATGCAACACGACTTGGATCCCCGTGTCCAGCATCGCGAACGCGGTATCTGCTTCCAGATGAAGTCGATGCAAAGTGGCCGTCAACTCTGCCAGCACGGTGTCGCTGCAGTCGAGATGGAAGAACGGTCGGTCTGCTGTCGGTCGTCCGAGGAATTCCCTCTCCTAAAAGCACGAGCAACAGATAGTTAGTCGACGGATGCAAATGAAGTGTCAAAAGAAATGGTTATGCTATACCGTGACGATGTCGGTCTTGGCGACGACTTTGTGCATGGACGCGAAGAGTTTCTGCTGCTCGGACAGCAGCGCTCTCAACTTGCGATTGGTCCACTCGGACTGAACTCGCTGGACGCTGCTGAGTGCAGCCAGCTCGTGCCATTGATGCTCAGCCTTCTTGTCCTCGACGTATTGCACAAAGTCAGCCATCCCGACACGGCTCTGGTGCTGCTTGAGCAAGCACGCTAGTTCTCTCGTCAGAGCCTCTTTCTCCATCTTGAGCCTCTGAAGCTCTTCTCTTCTTCGTCGCTGGTATATCGTGGTGTACGGCACTTCTCGGGAGGACTCGTGCACAATTGAGACTTCACCATTGTCGAGGTTGTCGTAGATGGAGCTGAGGTGGTCTAATACTGACGATAGCGCTTCCGTTTGTTGGTTCGCCATGGCGGCTGCGCAGCAAATGTGATAGTGTCATGGTGAAGTGATTCAAATGCGCTCAGCCTCGTGTTGAGTGAGAGGCCACGCGTAAACCATCCACAGGAACAGGCCCTTCACAGCCTCCGTCGGCTACGTAAACCGCGTATTCCGTAATCAATGTTTATGCTGTTTCTCCACTTCATATTCGAAGCAGAATAAACAAGAGTAGTCAACAGCACTTCGACATAGCTTTACAGCGCAAACTCTGGCTATCCCGGTCTTGTATTGATGTCGCTATATCTAACATATTGTTTGGTAAGACGCGACGTATTATATATATCGCCACATTCCAGACGCCCATGCCTGCACCCGTAAGCTTTTCATCATGACATCTGTCGATCCCATGTGTCTCCGCGGCTGTCTGATGATTCCAGGCACGCCAATCTCCAGCAGCTCCCTAGGTTTCGTGTGTTCAAGAAGATGCACTTGATTCACGATAGACTACACGATAGGCAAGTTGCTCAACCATAAATACAATTCAGTCTTCGTTTTGCGTGCTACAGATCAAGGCACGGGATCAAGGCACGGCTACACGGGCCGCAAGGCCAAGGCTCACCTGCGCGTCTGCGGGGTTGGCACCCCGTATTCGTGACGCTTTTCCAGTACGGAATCAACATCAAAACTTCCCAGCTCAAGAGTGTACTAGTTGGTTTTCTTTTCTTTTCGGCATCTAGACGAAGATGGCTTGCCGAGCTCTTGTGTCGAAATACATTGAAGAGAGTCATTGCATAACTCCACCTGGCACGTAGTGATTGCCCCAAAAGCAGCCACTCCGGCACATATTCTTCCCTTGCCGTACGTTGAAGCGCACTGACCCCGAGCTTGCTCGCCATGAGTGCAACCACGAACGAGCTCACCGGGAAACAACTAGTAGCCCCAGCGTTCCCCATTCCATACAGTACGGCACAGCAGCCTCGCGGTGAAGAATGCTGGCGTAGGAGCTCGTCAGATGCGTCGGGTTCAGAGATTTATCCACTGCACTGTTTCAGAATGGTTTCAACCGTCGCCGTAGACAATTCAAACATGAACCTGCAACACCCTCCAGCATCGTAATCGTACACGCTAGCACGCGCTTTCTTCATAGCGTCCGCACTCAACTCGTTATCGTTGTACAGGTAGACCACACCCGGAATTCTTGTTCCGTCGAATGCAGTGTTAACTGCTTCGTAAAACGCAGCATTGGCGATAGCTTCGACATACTCGCTTTTCGTCCACGAAGACATGAGAGAATACTCGATACCGGCAGTAGCAACTTCGTCCATGTGTGGACGTTTTCTCCGAAGCATGTCCACCGATGCACAAAACACGGTCTTTCCTTTTCCCGAGTGGCGACATATATCGATATATCGACGACATGAAATCCCAGCAATCGGGTGCGTCGTGCACTCCGTCCAGACACACGACGAGTTTCTTGTCGCCGTCACACGGTAGTGTGAATGTCGATAAACTTTGCTTGGACTCCAAAAGACCTTGGAGTATATCCGCAATTGGTTGGTCCCAACATCCAAGCAGCACACGTCGTTCTTGCCCCAATGAATCCACACGACATTCCACTTGTCCCGACCTAACTAAGGAAGCCGCAAAGCCCCGCGTCGCCATTGAAGTCCCTGTACCAGGAGGCCTCCACAATCATCCCTCGTTTACCATTCACAATCACGTTCTCCCTTACAAACCTCCAAAGCTCTGGCATCCTTGGACGACAGCACAGCATTACATCAACTTCCGGCTGCGCTCCGCTGTTCTTTAAAAGTTCTAAGTTCTATCGGGCAACCTCAATACTTATCCACTTCCCCCGCTACAGCATCAGTTTCTGCTGCTGATCGCTTTTTCAAGACGGCGCTCGATACAGCTACAAATGAGTGCTGTTTTCAATGTTGCGCCTAGTGGACCAACTACTTCATTTGCCTCCACGGGGTTCTTCGCACTGCGGTCCTTGTATACCTTGAGAGCGACTGCGGGGATCGCTGCCAGAATATCGTCGGCATATATTTTTCTTTGCAGCTCTTCGGAAACGTTCGACAGTGCTCTGTTTCGTCACAGGGACCGAAGCAGAGTCGCCCAAAAGTCCACACGAGCATCGTCTCCATCCACCAACTTGAACTAAACCGTCGGCGTGATCGGCTTCTCTTCGTCTGCAAATTCTCAAACATGTTGAAGTTGGGACTAAATATTGTACCAATCCAATTTGTGTAGCCATTCTGTGGCAATGACACGAATGGCTGCTGCATTGTCAAATCTGTAGCGATTCCGAGGCGCCATGGAGGTCGAGATGGAGAAGTTCCTGCAGCAGCACCAAGCCCAGCTAGTGGCAGCTCAAGTACCCGAGCGACTGTGGGCCGTAGCATACTACAAACTCAAGTAAGTAGCAAGGATGGCGACATTGACACATTGATGCATTGACACATATTCTTAATCTACAGACACGAAGTCTTTGATGCCGGCAATTATTTCTTCTTGGCGAGGGACGAGGACGGAAACCTGCATGCAGTGGTGCGTGACGACGTCGATCTAGCACCAGTACAGCCCGACTCGGACGAAGCTTTGTTCCTAGTGGACCACGCCTGGACATTC
Organism: Phytophthora macrochlamydospora; assembly: GCA_011947325.1. NCBI lineage: Eukaryota > Oomycota > Peronosporomycetes > Peronosporales > Peronosporaceae > Phytophthora > Phytophthora macrochlamydospora. Next base: position 40,565 of record JAAVTH010000110.1, read on the forward strand.
ACGGCCGAGCAATGTCGTCAGCAATTGGAGGCGGTGCCGCCTCTGCTTGAGCGCATGGAGAACCTCATGCAACTTGCAGACAGCGCAGCTACCAAGGAGGAGCGTATCGCCAAGGTTGCGGACCGGGTCTGGCGCTACGCCAACACTTATCGACTGGGCAATCTCAAGCCGGAAGAGGCCTCGGCGATTTGGTACGTTATGGACGAGGTCGGATCGGCCATTGAGCACAGCAATGCGCCCAATGTGCGCATGGCGCCGTTCTACTTTAGTGAGACACAATGCGCGTTCTCGTTGGTGTGGACGGTGGAGGCTGTGGAAAGTGGAGACTTCCTAGCACGTGACTACTTCCCGGAGTATGCGCAGGACGAAGCAATGCACACAGCTCTACTAGCAGCACTGTTTTACGAGCCGGGAAAGACGGATAGTTCGTATGTGGAAGAACTGCAGCAGATTGTTGCTACTCGTAAACAGGAGAACACACTGGACAGCGCCCGTGCGAAATTCCACGCTATTGTGAGCCGTGATTTGGAGACGCCTCCAGACCCGGCGACGACGGTCTCCTCGCCGTCGCTTAAGACTCTGCTGGAAGGATCGGAACCCATTCGCGTGTGCTCTGGTACGCTGCTCCCATACCTTCGGCTTGCATCAGACTAACTTTTAGTGCTTGGGTCTCTAGACTTGCAGCTGGTGCACGACAACTTGACGCATCCTCGCTTTGCTCTTGTGGACAACGAGGACGAAGCTCAGGTGGTGTGGTCGACCCGTCACCTCAAGAACTTCCCCGTGTACACCACCAACGAAAACATCCAGATCATCAATCAGTTTCCGAACGAAAAGGTCCTCACCTGCAAGGATCTGCTCTACGAAATGTGCAAGCTGTACGTCCAGACGATCCTTTGACGACTTTACTGCTATTCTAACCATTCTCTTTGGTACTTTCGACAGCCAAAACGATGGTGTTCAGCCTGAATGGCTCGCAGAGACGTACAACATGACGAGTGAGTTCCCGGAACTGATCCTGCAGTTCATTACCCGCGACCTTGCTGCCCACGAGGACGGAGATGACGACGATGAGGCAAACCACTGGATCTGCAAGCCTTGGAACATGGCGCGCTCCATCGACACTTGCATTGCTCAGAACGCTCCGCACCTTGCGCGTCTTACTGAAACGGGACCTAAGATTGCTTGTAAGTACATCCACCGTCCACTGCTGATCGACCAGCGCAAATTCGACTTCCGCTTCCTGGTGATGGTCAAGTCGACGGAACCGTTGGAGATGTACTTGAGTGGTGTGTACTGGCTTCGTATCGCCAACAAGCCGTTCACGATGGACAATTTCCAAGACTTCGAGAAGCACTTTACCGTCATGAACTACTCCGACTACGACGTGCGTATCATGGACAACACCGAATTCGTGGAGCGGTTTGACGACGAATACCCGAGCGAGGACTGGGCCAACGTGTACGCCGAAATCTGCTCGTCTATCAAGCAGTTGTTCGAGCATGCGACGGCGCAGCCTCCTCCGCTTGGTCTTGGACGCTGCAAGAAGTCTCGTGCTCTGTACGGTGTGGATGTGATGCTCTCGTGGGAAGCTGACAAGGAGACTGGCGAGGAACGTCTCCGCCCCGTGATTTTGGAGACCAACTTCCAACCTGATTGCACGCGAGCTTGCAAGTACTTCCCGCAGTTCTACAACGACCTCATGAACGTGTTGGTGCTCGACCGCCCGAATGACACGGTGCACGGTGCTACCAAGCTGTAAGCTTCAAAGGAAAGTCGGTTTCCCATTGCTTCGAGACCTATTTATTTGTTCTTTTTCTTCGTATCGATTGTACGCCAACAAAAACTCACTAAGTAGAACGAACTGCTAATGCTTGATGGGTTTCTTCTTGAGGATCTCTTCGATGGGGTTTGCTGCAGGTGCATCTTCGTCGTTGTTGACGTACGCCATGAGGTTAAACAATAGGTCCTCTTCGGGAGACTTTCCGTCGCTCGTTCCGCCATATTCCACGGGGATGTTCTCCACCGGGATACGTTCGGACAGCGCCTCGAAGATTTTCTTCTTACCGCGAACGATGATCACCTTCTCTCGGGTGACGTCGTCGACCATACCTTTCACTGTATTCCAAATCATACTGAACCAGGAGGGCACGTTGATCACAAAAATGAAGGCACAACGTTCTGGGTAGTGCTTGCCCGAGACAGAGGCCGCCTTGCGAACGTACTCGACCGCTTCGCCAGCAAAGTCGGAAATGCCGATACCATCGACATCGAGCACCGAGATGCCCTTGCGGTTGTCGTCCTGCTCGATCACTTGCCAGAGGAACTCTGTGATCATCAGGTAGTTGTGCATAAGGTCGTCAAGAGTCAGACCCGCAGCTTTGAGCGCCTTCAAGTTGATCTTGCCAGGCTTCTCGTAGTATACAGGCTCCCCATTCTTACCGCGTTTGTGGTAGTAGTGCGGGTAGTTCTCTTTGATGATCTTGAAGTGAGGGCTCGGCTCTTCAAGAAGAGCATCAACTCCTTCTTCACGCCGCCATTCGGTGGTCTCATTATACCGTTCCAACGCTTTCTCTTCGTCGCCCTTTTCAGCAAGAATAAAGCGCATAGGTACCTTTCCATCGACCCCCAGCGCTGTTTTTGATGAGGCCGTCGCTGGGCCATTGGCACTATTTGTTGTGTGGGTTGATCCCTGGTTAACGCTTCCGTTGGCGTTGCTACTGCTTGCGGCAGCTTGTGAAAAGCGGTACTCAGTCACGATGAGCTTGAGCGAGCCGCTTTCGACAGGGCTACTAAGATCTGTGTCGTCCTCATCCATCAAAGGCTCGAAGACCGGCGGCTGGAAGAGCGCCGAGAACGGATGGTCCACCTTGACAGCCACATAGAAGGCTGGCAGCATCACCAGTACGAGCACCACCAGCTCACGACGAAGTCCATCTTCCATGGAGTTAAGAGCCCCCAGAGGTGGTGCGTCAGCACCGCGTATACCAATGCAAACACTGGCCAAGGAATATGACGCAGCAAGTCTGACACGCGGTAAAAGACCACCAAGCCACGACCAACTTGCGGTGGTGCCACCGGCTTCGCACTCTTGGAGGCAAGCTTTCCCACCATCTTCCTCGGTGCAACGCCAATCAACCGCACGACAAGGGCACCGGGGCATTTTTCAAAGGAAGTTCGAACACCGATTCGGGTTCCTCTCCGTTCGGGCCTGTCGGCTTGGCATGAGCCAGCATTTTCTGTTGCAGCAACGCTCCTGGCAGTACAGCCGAGGACCCGTTCGACAACTGGAAGAAAATCTGCGCCGGCTGGATGCCACTCGCTTCCACAGCCTTCTTGGTTTTAACGCAACCTCCCGTATCTGTCGCGACGTTGGTGCGCTTGGCCGTGCTCTCCAACAAGCCCAGCGGAAGTGCGATCTTCTGTCCGTAATTGTACGGCGTGATGAGTTTGTTCATCATGGAGATTTGCTCCACTCGGGGTTTGGCCGGCCAGATCTTGAACCTCAGCTCGGTGCCTTTGCCGTCACAGCAGATATACCCGCCTGCAATGTGACTTGTGGGCTTCTTAAAGTTACTCAGTCTCTTGTTGAACATCTGCGAGTGGCGGTTCGACTCCACGACCGTAATGGCTACATTGGAGTCTCCGAAACACACTGGTCCCGGTTCATCGTGAGTTGAGCCAAGCGGACTCTCTATCCCAGACATACTCGCCGATGTGGACAGCCTGGAGGACGACGCAGAGGACACCAATTTGTCCAGCTTGTCCTTGTCCTTCTTGCTGCTCTTGGTCACCCCCACGCCGGGCGGGAGCTTGGTAAAGCACACGAACATCTCCCCGGGACGCCTCGGGGTCGGGGTCCCACGTAGCCCGTAATTCCGCCCGTCTTGTTGTTCCACACCAGTCCATGCTGGTTCACCAGCACTAGAGGCTGTCCGTACTGCACGTCGTCACCCACAGGCCGCTGGTCGTTGGGACTGAGCACTAAGAACTCCTCTTCCGTGAACAATTGCTGTAGCTTGGGTCCTAGTGGCGGTACGCAGCTCAGAATCCCGTGACGGCCGTTCTTCTCGTAGTAGCCGATGCCCAGCCCTGAATCCTCGTCCGCAGAGCTGTCCACGTACGCCGAACGCGTCGCCAAGCGCAGCTTCTGGCCGTAGCGCAGCACGTGCGTGTCCGTCATCGTCTCTTGCTCTTTGTGCTGAAAAGGGGCGAATACCGCATGAGTTATTTTGCCAAAAGAGGGTGAAATAAGGAATGAATGTGTCCAGAACAGGGTACTCAATTGAAGCTGTATGTACAATGTGGCGATGCCACGTCAGTACATTGCACTTTGCTTGCTCCAGCTCCGGATCCCTTGTAGGCTGTCAGTAAAGACGACCCGATGAGGTCTGCGCACTTGCTGCGTGATATTGATGACTTTAGAAAGAGTACTCGGTCCCTTTGGGCGCTGTTCTCGAAGTTGTTTCTGAAGTTGAAGTGTCGTCAGATGGCTGCGGTTTGTCCTTCGTTGCGTCTGTCGTCGGAGCTTCCTCCTCTTCCTCCTCGTCCTGGTCGATCTCGTCGTCCTCCTGCTCGATTGCAGACCGAGTACGACCGTTCGAATTGCCGTCATCGTCGTCCTCTTCCTGGGACTCGACGTCCTCTTCTGCGTCCTCCTCCTCTCCAGTCTCTGCCCCATCGGCGGCTGGAAGTTTCGACGCTGCGTTGCGCTCGAGGATCAGCGAGCGCTCAAACGCCAGCTCTTCGTCCTCTTCGACGGCTACTACCGTAGCTGTATTGTCGGCATCCGACGCTGCCTCTGCAGTGCCGTTCCCATTGGATTTCTGTTGACCGTTGGCCGATGACTTGCCCACTCCAGCAAGTTCATCGGCGTAATCGCTCAGAGCCTGTTTCTTGAGCGTGTCGAGTCGCTTTCGCCTTGTCTCGAGTTCCGCCCTGGAACGTCCGACGAGCGCCGCAATTCGCAGTCGGATGATCTCTCGAAGCGGCAAAAACATTTGCGTCGGGTACCAACCACCGAGTAGCGTTGGCGTCGCCTGCCTTGTGAACTGCGCTACCCACTCGCGCACTTCGTCGTCGTCGATCTCATCGATCTGGAACAGCACGTTTGCACTTGTCAGCTGCACCCCGAAGATCTCGTAGATCCTCTCGCTTCCGCCCGACATCGTGTACACTGTAGATGTCGAGCCAGCCGTGACACTACCGTCGTCTGCTGTCTCATCGCTCGCGTCGCCACCTTCAGGCTCTTTATCGTTGTCAGAATCAGCAGAGTTTATCACCGAAGACTCGGGGCTCCCACGAGGTGTCGGAGTTGAGGAACCGGCTGGGGTGGGCTCTACAAGATATGATCGACGTGTTTCGCCTCGCGTAAATCGTTCCTTCCGTCGCCGTTTAACGACCTGGGCGTTTTCGAGCGCGGTAGTTTGAGTTACTTTGACAATCCGTGGACCTTTGTATGTGCTTTCACCATTGCTGTTCGTTGAATGATACGCAACGAACTTCTTGGTGCGTTTTCGACTGGCATGTGTGACTTTTGAGTGCACAAGCTCGCGGTTATTGCGCAGCTCAACGACTTGGTAGCGCCATGCGGTCTCTGAGACCTCGGGTTTTCGAGGATCATAGCCCATACGAATCCATGAACCACGCCACGGTCCATCTACAAACACGTAGCAGAGCCTCCGCAGCAACCGCCTTGCTGCGCGTCTCTCCAACGCGTCTAGTCCGTCAAACAGCTTCGATCGTAGCCAAATGGGCTTTCGTTCCAATTTACTCTCCAGCACTCGCATCACGTGCGCGTCCACACCGTTATCATCGATACCGACAGGCCTCCTCCTAAGAACTGGATGCTCTGGTTTCGGTCCTGCAGGTGCCGGAACATTGTCGTGGAAATTCAGATATGACATGGTCGTGGACGGCTTCTTGGCAGCAGTCGTCGGCTGGTATCCTGTCTTCTGACGGAACTCATACTTCAGCGGCAGATCTACTTTCGAGAAAACCTCTGGGATCAATTCCAATTGAGGCTCGCTCTCTACGTCCAGATACGGCCGCAAACTCGCCTGTAGTTCCAGTTGCCTCCTCGACGGCTTGGACAGCGGTGCTGCATCCATTGTATTCATTACCATAGACGTCTCTGGCTCTTCTTCAGTCACTGTAAGCGCGTCATCGGCTGGCACAGATGTCGGGTAGAACGGTCTCGCCGTCAAGTACTGGAAGTCGGCCATGCCTTCGCACACGTACTTCTCTGTAATAAGACCCACCACCTCTGTCTTTAGTCTGGATCCATCTAATGCAAATGCCACTGTGCTATTGCTGTCTTCTACCGCGGCAGTTCTCTTTCTCTTTGGCCGTGACCTCTTGACTCTCACCAGCATCATCTGCGTCTTGGTCAAGTCTGCGAACAGCGGTTTGCAGGACGGCTCGGTCGGGCGTAGCTTGACTGGTAGGAACTGACTCTTGGTCTCGTGCGCCTGCTGCAGATTGTGCAGACCGCCCACCGTCTCCAGCACTTTATTCATGTTGGAGCCGTAGACTGGCAGCTCTACGCCAACAAGCGAGCGAACGCCATCGCTGTGGAGATTGAGACGGTGCGACACGGTCGGTGGGTGCGTCGACTCGGTGCTGGGCGAAATTGGGCCGCTGGAAGACTCTGTGGGCATCGCAATACCCGCCGAGGCGGCGTCTTCCGAGCCGGCCATGAGTTGCTCGTCCGCCATTAGCTTTTGGTAACGGACCTATTTTGGGTAAGCACTAATAAGAAAAACGAGTATACGTAAAACGGGACAAATCATGTCTTGAATAAATTATAGACTACAAATGGCTTCACAAATTGACCACTGGAAAATGCACAAGGGCAACTTGGGGAAACCCCAAGCAACCACTACGAACAGCAGCCTGCTGCTACATGTACATATCAACACGCACTTCTCCCTTGACCACTGCCCCTTGTCCTTCCTTCCGTTGCAACTTCACGACTCAAATTTTGAGTCAAAAGTCCTGGAACTCGTCTGCCCGAGTGGCTGGCCCAGAGCAGTCGTCGCGTCGCACGCGCTTGACGAAATCGCCCGATTGCAGGCGCAGCGAGGCCACCGGCGCGCTGGTGAAGTCGTCGTCGAAGTTGTCGGTGCAATCGCGGCCGCGACACACGGGTACAATGGGCGGCGTCACTTGGCACTGGATGAGTTCGTCCCAATCCAGCGACGCTTGGAAGAACGGGTGCTGCATGGCCTGCTCGGCCGTCAATCTTCTGGCCGGGTTCATGCATAGCAAGCCCTTCATCAACGACATTGCGTGACCGGAAAGATACGGCGGATACCACACGCGACCTTGCTCGATCATCCGAAAGAGGCGTCCCATGTCGTCGCATTGAAAAGGAGGAGAACCGGTCAGCAGTTCGTACATGAAGCAGCCGAAGGACCACATGTCCGTCTCGATGCCGTGGCCATCCTTCTTGGCCATCTCGGGCGACAAATATTCGGGAGATCCACAGAATGAATAGGTGCGCTGACCCGGGTGCATCTCCTGCTTGGCGAAGCCAAAGTCGGCGAGCTTGACGTGTCCTTGGGCGTCCAGCAGCACGTTCTCGGGTTTGAGGTCGCGATATACGACGCCGTTGGCGTGCAGCTCTCGCAACGCCGCCAGTACTTCTGCAGCGTAGAATCTAGCGGCGTCTTCGTCGAACTTTTGGTTGAGCTGCTGTTGCAGGTGGTAGAAGAGCTCTCCACCTTGACAGTATTCGAGCACGAAGTTGAGGTCGCGGTCGGTCTGGAAGGCCGAGTAGAGCTTGACGATGAACGGGTGGCCGCCCAGCTTCTCCAGCACCTTTTTCTCCGTGAGCGTGTGCACCACTTGCTTGCGCTGCAGTAGCTTACTCTTGTCCAGCGTCTTGACGACGAACATGCCGTGGGTGCCGCTGTGGGTGGCCAGCGCCACCTGGCGGGCGAAAGTGCCACGACCGATGACCTTGAGCAGCTTTAGGTCGTGCGGGTCGATAGCTGCAGCGGCGTCACCCTTGGGACTGACTGAGGGAGGCAATTCCCCGGCCCGAGTGGCCGTGGGGGTCTTGAGGTCGTCGGCCACTTTGGCCACACCGTCCAGCGACCGCACCGGCGACAGCGGGCGTTTCTTGACGGCGCCTGGGGACTGGGACGTCTCGACAGTCAAGTCGCCGAGCGAGGCAATGGGCAGCACCGCCGCCATGGCGCTGCTACTGGCTTTGGAATTGTGACGCAATGGAGACTTGCACTCCGCTGGCCAGGAGCAATTGTGATGGCGATTGCGACTTTCCCGCGGCGGTACAGCGAGGGTTCCGAAGATGGGGCATACAAACGCCAAGATCAACGGTCATTTTCGAACTTCGATGTGCAGCGAGCCAATCACAGTGCGAGAAAGCGTTATCTTACGGTTTTGTTACCGGTCCGGTGCATTGTCGTGCGTGGCACACAACAGTTACAAAACGGCACCTTGAAGTTAGCGGCAACGAAAGGCAGGCGCGGCCAGGAGCAGACTCGGAGCAGACCCCAGAGACAGCATCGACGCCTTTACCTTTGACAGCTCAATGGCTGTAAGCGTCGAGCTGGGGGCAGCGGGGCCTGCAGCTTTAGGAGCTCATCTTGGATCGCTACGTGTAAAATGGGTGGTCAGCATTGATGCAGCGCAGTGACGAGTGCCCGTGGCGGAAGGAGATCGTCGGGAAGCGGCGTTTCGACGGCCAACGGACAGTTTGTGGCGCCACTGGAAGGAATAACGCGACGGACACCTTTTATTTTTCGCTCTGGAGCATGGAATGACTAGGTTTCTGAACTAGGAACTGCGGCCTCCTCAAGAAAAATATTCTACCGAGATTGCAGGTAGCAACGTCTCATGGTGTCCATGGAGTGCATCAACGCTCGCTTGCTGGTTGCGTTCGTGGCCGTATTCTTCGTGTAGAGTTGGCACCACGTTCGAACCACCGACGCATGCTCCGGATCCATCGGCGACGGCGAAATGACCGACAAATATTCTTCCACGAACTGAAGCTTTTCCGTCGGGAAATAACAAGTTAGAGCGCCCACCACAACGACGCGTTCTCCTTTTTCGTACACGCGAAACGAGAGCACTGAGTCGCTGTGTACCGTCGTATTGTTCGGGCCTGGAAAGAGCGACGACACGATCCAGCTTTTGCTGTTGCCCGTTTCCGTTGCGATTGGTGAACTCGGACCGAACTCGCTGGACAGGGATCGGAAAAAACATTGGCATTGTTACATTGTAAAACTGTTCTCCACAATATTGATTGTGGCGACCTCGTCCAATATTGTCAGAATCGTGAGGGCAGCTAGCAACTTCTACTCGTAGCTAATTGTACTCTTCAGGCTCAACTTCGCTATTTTCTCATGCTACCCTCTCTGCCTACGAAATGATTTCGTTCGCAACAAGATTCCAGTTAAGCCTCAAGGAGAGGATTGACTCGAGCGTCTCCGCACTCATTCGCTTCCGCATATATCCAAGCATGCACTTCACTGCCGAGAACCGTCGTTCCACCTCGACGGAGGTAGCAGGAAGCCAAACCAAATCGATGTATTTCGAGCGGTCTTCCTCTCTGGACTTGGATCTCTCTTCGATAGCTGCTTTGAGTTCCCCGAGTGATCTGCGGCGTCTGATGGTAGGCGCGACTGCTGCCTCGTTTCGCCGTATACCACTCGGACTTGCAGACCTTGGTGAACGAACACTAGAGGCTTCTTCTCTAAAGTGCCTGGGCGGGTCGATTCAGATTTTCTGTGTTTGCGCTTGGTGCTGGGCTCTGTGGAGACACAAGCGCTACCAGAATCAATCGATTCCTCTCATGTGGAGAGCAAAAGCCGATGGATAGTGCTGGTTTCTTCTGGAGGCTTGAGGAGCAAACGCCGAGCTAATGGACATCGTTGGTGGAACAGGCTTGAGCGGAGTGATTCGAAATGAGACTGCCTACGATAGTAGCGTGGTTAGCGGAGGGGTTCGATGCGGGGCTGTCGTGGAGGTTGAGCCACGGCAGTGTGGATTCAAAAGTGTGAGCTGGAGCGCGCCATGGTCTAGCAAAAACCTCGCTCGTGCTCTCCCACTTCCTCGTACCTCGAGACCGCAGACGTGGTTATGTATGCCTCTGCCAACTCGTCGAACAAGACCGCATAGCACTTCAACGACAAGATACACAATTAGATTGATGCATTGCCATTGTTTTCCCAGGATATTGACATTGTTCCAATATTGATTGTGTCGAGCGTCTCGGCAACAATCCATATACAATGGATATTGTCCGATGCCTGACTCGCTGGACGCTGCTGAGTACCGCCTCTGCGTGCCATTGACGCTCGTTCATTTTACTCTCAGCGTGCTGTACGATGGCTGCCTTCTCGGAGCTGCTCTGGTACTGCTTGAGCAGTCGCGCTAGTTCCCTCGTCAGAGTCACTTTCTCTAGCTGGAGATCTCGGAGTTCTTCTCTTTTCCGTCGCTGGTAGGCGGTGGTGTATGGCACACGTTGACTCGACTTACCGTGACCTCCACCACAAGCAGCACTGGCCAACAGTTCGCCACTGTTGACGTTGTCGAGGTCATCATAGATGGCATCGAGCTGTGCTAGCACGTCCGATAACTCCAGCGATTGATCCGATATGGCCAACACCGTGAATTTGGTAATGGGGTCACCTCAAAACACGTACTACATCACAGGTATCTCATGATTTCACGCAAGCCATTCTTGTGGGGATGATAGTAAGGTTTCTCGGCCATGGAATCCGTAATCAGGAACGCATTTCCAATCTACATCACTTTGAGCACCTGAAACAACTCCTCGTCCTCACTCTCTTGTCATGCATTACGGATTACATGCCCGATGCGGATTTGAAAAGCCCTTTTCTGGGAGGCGTATGCACGGCTTGCGTGAATTCCTTATGTCGGAATGTGTGGCTTGCGTGACGGGACTGGCACTTCATCATGACACTATCGAACCTGCTGCGCACTCACCATGTCGAACCAACCAACGGAAGCGCAATCGGAAGTATTAGACCACCTCGGCTCCATCTACGACGGCCTCGATAATGGCGAACTTTCGACCGTGAACGAATCCACCCAACAAGTGCCGTACACCACCGCCTACCAGCGACGGAAAAGAGAAGAACTCCTAGCACTCAAAATGGAGGAAGAAGCTCTGACGAACGAACTAGTGCGTCTGCTCAAGCAACACCAGAGCTGCGCTGAGACGGCAACTTTCATACAGAACACCAAGCACATGATGACTGAACGTCAATGGCACGCGCAGGCGGTCCTCAATTGCGTCGAACGAGTTCGGTCCGAGTGCACCAATCGGAAGTTGAGAGCGCTGCTGTCCGAGCAGCATAAACTCTTCGCGTCCATGCGCAAAGTCGTCGCCAAGACCGACATCGTCACGGTATAGCATAACCATTTCTTCTGACACTTTATTTGCATCCGTGGACTAAGGTAACTATCTGTTGCTCGTGCTTTTAGGAGAGGGAATTCCTCGGACGACCGACAGCAGACCGACCGTTCTTCCATCTCGACTGCAGCGACACCGTGCTGGCAGAGTTGACGGCCACTTTGCATCGACTTCATCTGGAAGCAGATACCGCGTTCGCGATGCTGGACACGGGGATCCAAGTCGTGTTGCATTGCGACACCAAAGAGCACGAAATGTGCGGGAACCTCATGGAAATGAACGAGATCACTCCGTTGGCTTGGCCGGTCGAGCACGCGGGAAAGTTCTTGTGGGACTTCTCCACTGGCAGCAATTGCAAGCAAGCCGACTTGGCGTTCCGTCATGTACGTTCTTCACGAGTTTCCGCCGTTGTAGTTAACTTTTGATCTGTTTTGTGTTGCGTAGTCTCGAATCTGGTGCCCTGATCGTTGGGAAGACAGCGAGAGCAGGAACTGGATCATGTCTGCCCTCTTTCCCGACCCGAACAACACGATGGTACGCAATGACTCAGTGATCACTTTCCGCCATTACGAGGAAGACGACCGCGTGATTGTGGTCGGCGCGCTGTCATGGTTCTTCCCGACAGAAGAGCTTCAATTCGTGGAGGAGTATTTGACGGTCATTTCCCCATCACCGGTTGACCCGGAGCATGCGTCGGTGGTTCGAACTCGGTGTCAACTCTACACCAAGAATATGGCCACCAACACGACCAGGAAGAGAGCGATGATGTGCTCCATGGGCAACATGAGACGTTGCTACCTGCAATTCCGACAGAACCTGTTTCTTGAGGAAGCCAATCCGACAATTGTAAGCTAAAGCAACGATAGAAAGAAAATAAAGCTATTCTGCTGTTGTCGCGTATACAAAGTGTTTAGAAATCATTTTCGTCGCACTTCGTGGACATTATGTATTTTCCGTGAGTTTTATTGTGCCTTTCCATAATTTCGGCGGGCAAGCTACTTATAATATAACACACACCTTTTACTACTTCTTACACCCTTTTTACTTGCAGAATAACGCTGGTATATGGATAAGGGGAGGGGATAGTTTTAATAATCGCTCACCAAGGCCACATTTTTGCGATTTTGACCTCTGTTTAATAGCATATTGTTATAATATATTGGCGCTGACAGGCGCACGATACCATTCGTACCTCTTTTTAGATACTTTACAGTCATTCAAGTGAGGGGTCATTTTTAGAATAACGGCGAGGGGTCGCTATGTATCAGTCACCTACAGATTGCGGCTGTTGAATGGTCCTCTCGACTTCGTTCTCTTCGGATGAATTGGTGTGACAATGGCTATACTAATTTTGCACTTTGGCAATGGAGTTGGTTCGAGGTAGTGGCCTGCGACTCTCTCGTTGGAGCGATAGTGCTTAGCGGGGTCTACTGCCAAATGGTGTGGCACTCCAGTGCGCTGAGAACGGTGAAGGACTTGACGGGTGCTGTTGTTAAGTGGAACTGGGACACAGTGATAGAGCGCTCCGAAGCTTGCCACCAATGAGAGCGACCGGAACGAGTTCAAGCTCGAGGTGCTCGACGTCGCAGTGTCGGCTACGTCGAACGGAAACAGCGGGAAGATGTTGAAGTTGTCACCCAAAGACAGGGCGAAAATGACCACACCAGGGGTTCTGCAGACGTGCGGCAGATGCAGGAGCAGAGGAATTTAATGCTGCTGCGCGCGGGACGCTTGACGAGAACACTGGATGAAGGAGGGAGGAGGATGAGGAGGCGGGGACGCCTCGGTCTTAGTCGGGGAGGATGTCCCGGGGCCGGTCTGGCAGATGATTGAGGTTGTCCTCCGACAGTTCTAAGAACGGTTGCGGCCGATAGCACCTTGGCTTCAAGGCGGATGACTGCTGGCCTGGGATTGGTCGAAACTGATGCCAGCTGGGAAAACAATGGCTGGAGAGATTAGCACAAAGCAGAACAACACAAAAGAGGGAGAAGACGGCAGCTCAGAAAGCTCTTGCTGACGGCGACAAAGGCCAGCAGCCTGGAGTTTTAGGATGGAGGGCGGGACGGAGCTGAAGCTGGACGCCGACTCAGAGACGGGTGGGGCGTCGTGACCAAGGACTGCATGCGCGGGCGCTGGAGGAAGGCCTGTCAGACGCGCGGCCAAGGTGTTGGGCGCCAGAGACTAAGTACAGAGCGAGTACGAGCGCGCCTAGGGAGGCTGGCGTGCTGGGGATGGGTGAAAGGACGGGTGAAAGGACGGGTGAATGGCGATGAGCGTGAGAACGTGCGCTGGAAGGCGCCGCGAGGTGTTTGGATTTGCTAATCACTCTTGCATTTGCTCTCCAGCGAGCAGGCGAACGACTACTGGCCGGAGAGGCAGCGGTCGCCGCCAAGGACTTCGTTAACAACTTAATCAACTACTCTCTACTCTTCGCATCGACCCCGTGTTACCGTTCCGGAACGGTATCGGCCTCATTCGTCAACCGGTCTGCGCGCTCAGCTACAAACCAAGCAGAAGACCCTTAACAAATTTTATTTGGCTCGGGGCGCCGCGGCATGCCGATCCCCGCGCGGCCTACCCAACAGCGCGAGCGTACCGCCACAACCATCCCCTGCCTGCCCCGGGACAAGTTGGTGGAGAAGCAGGGTACTTCTCACCGTGGAGGCAGCCCTACAGGGATTAATTCAGCAGTATGTGGCGCACACCAAAAGTAGGCTGGTTTCCATGCTTTCTACAGGTTTATTGTTTATTCACAGGTCATTCAAAATAGAAGGCACTAAAAGCTGAATTTTAGTTACATTTGAGATTGGTATCGACTAAAAAGGTTTTTCGCCTGAGCAGATGGATGCTGACATCGAGGAAGACCAACAGAACGAAGTATCCAAGACCAACCACAGTTAGATGCACAGCTTGTGTCGAAAGTAGCTGGTAATGTTTCTTTCCAGAGCTGGCAAATAGACGACAGCAGTGAACGGACCGCTGGGCATGGTCGATAATTCGCGAAGTTTGGCTGTCAACGCTGGAGCTGCGGCTGCAGCTGTTGCAGTGCGTGAATGCTGCACAACGACCCGACAATTCACGCTTTGCAGGCGCGCATGAGTGGGTACGAAATGCGTTGAGGTTGATATGACGGAGGCGAGGTTGACTGCTAGAACTACACATGGAGTCGCCTGAAGGCACGCCAAGTTGGGCAGGAAATGCACAATCGTAGCACTACCAGCCCAATCCTCTAGATGCTGCGTCGATCTCCATAGGTTTCCCCTGCGCACTACTCGGTCCCAGCTCCCATCAACGCACTCTGTGAGCAGCCGAAAGCGTTGAACAAGCATTATAGGGAGGGCGCCACCCCAGCCCCAGAAATCTGTGTTGGATAGAAAAACGGATTACGCGGTCGGTTTGACCGCGTTTTCCGTTTCCGTTGTCCGCGTGGCTTGCGCGAATTGTTTGTACCATATGGGGTGGCTTGCGTGAACTGCTCACTTAGCAATTGTCATCGGTCATGTCAAGTCACGGACTAGAATCTCTAGCCGAAGTATTGGCACACCTCGACGGCATCTACGACAACCTCAACACCGCTGAACTATCAACCAACGACAACGATGGCTCTGCCAAAGCCGCACCCGAGTCCCGACCCAAGAACCCTGGACCAAATTTCGTCCGAAGAGTGCCGTACACCACCGAATACCAACGGCGAAGAAAAGTCGCACTGCAAGCGCTCAAGTTGGAGAAAGACATCTTAGCTCGCGAGCTGTCGCTATTGCTACAGAAGTCGAAGCACGACAGTGCAGAAGCAGTGGCTTTGCTGCAGTGTCCAGAGGAGAAGAAAGTCGAGCGTCAATGGCGAGCACGCGCGATCCTCAACTGCGAAAAGCGGGTGCGCTCCGAGTTCACCAACCTGAAGCTGAAAGCGATCCTTTCAGAGCACAATAGTCTCTTTGAGTCGATGCGCAAAGTCATCGAGGGGAGCGAAGCTATCACGGTACGAGCTATTCGCTGGTACAGTTTACTGCGTATTCTGACTCGTGTGGTGTTGCAAGGCAAATGATCTTCTGGGAAGACCGACTGCAGACCGACCGTTCTTTCAGGTTGATTTCGGCGACTCGGTGCTTGCCGAGCTGACCAGCGGCTTGCATCGTCTTCACTTCGAAACAGACTCGGCTTTCTCGAATCTAGAAGCCTGTCATGTGATATTGCGTAGCGATATCAAAGAGCATGAAACGCACGGTACCTTCGCAGAAACGAGCGAGGTGACTCCATTGTCGTGCTCAGTCCAAGAAGCTGCAAAGTTGTTGTGGGCTTTCTCCACTACCAGCAACTGCAAGGCTGTCGATTCGATCCTTCGTCAGGTCGGTTCTATCGCTTTATTATTTCTGATGATACGACATTTGATTTGGAATTGATTCACTGCAGACTCGGACTAAATGTCCAATGCATTGGGAGACCAGCGATAGCAGGAGCTGGATCATGTCGGCACTCTTTCCTGAATCAAGCGACAAGATGCTGCGCATCGACGCAGTCATCACCTCTCGCCAATACAAACACGGAGACCGTATCGTCCAGGTCGGAGCTGTGTCGTGGTTCTTCCCAACGGAAGGACTTCAATTTATAGAGGAGTACTTGACGGTCATTTCACCGTCGCCGACAGATCCAGTCCATTCTTCAGTGGTTCGGACCCGCTTCCAACTAAAGGTTAAGATTGTGGGCTCCAAGTCGACACGGAAGCAAGTGATGATGAACGCACTCAGACACAAAGGACGCTGTTATCTGCAAGTCCGCCAGAATTTCTTGCTGGAGCAAGCCAGCCCAGTCATAAACGGACAGTTTTGTCGACTACGTTGAACATAGCAAAGCCTATTGATTTGTCTAGCCTTGCTTGCTGCTCCGTAGGGCTAGCCTACCCAACAATCTTGCCGTTGCTGGCCCAGTTCTTGGCCGAAATGTCCTCCAGGTAGATACTCACACGAGTTGGTGGCACTTTGAGTTGCTCCGAAATGGTCTCCGTCAAAGCTGCGACGGTCTTGGGGTTTCTTTCATCGTCGATTCTTCCGATGCTGCGAACATGAACGAACGCCATGGGCTATATACACAACAATTAGCCACCGATAGACAGTCTTCATCATAAGCAACTCACGTCTTGGCATTCTTGATGTGACATCAGCAGACTCAACTCCAGCTGCACCACGACGTGAGGTGCTGGTCGATCGAGCACAGTCGATACAGTTTTCGTGATTGCAGCAATAAATGCATTCGCGTCGATATTCTCTCTCGATACGTTGCTTGTGATGTTGACGTACGGCATGGTTTGTGCTAGCAGAGTTCTTCTTGGCGTGAAAAGTTGACGAGTGAGATAGAGTTCACATTCGGGCATTAAAGTTTACGTAGCCTCCTTTTTGCTTGCGGTGACTATCGGGTATGTGTTGACGAGTAGCAGTGCTGCAAACGTATACACACGCACAGCAAGCCCCCCTCCCCCCTCCCCAGCTTGCAATAGGCTTTGCTATGTTCAACGTAGTCGACAAAACTGTCCGTTTATGACTGGGCTGGCTTGCTCCAGCAAGAAATTCTGGCGGACTTGCAGATAACAGCGTCCTTTGTGTCTGAGTGCGTTCATCATCACTTGCTTCCGTGTCGACTTGGAGCCCACAATCTTCACCTTTAGTTGGAAGCGGGTCCGAACCACTGAAGAATGGACTGGATCTGTCGGCGACGGTGAAATGACCGTCAAGTACTCCTCTATAAATTGAAGTCCTTCCGTTGGGAAGAACCACGACACAGCTCCGACCTGGACGATACGGTCTCCGTGTTTGTATTGGCGAGAGGTGATGACTGCGTCGATGCGCAGCATCTTGTCGCTTGATTCAGGAAAGAGTGCCGACATGATCCAGCTCCTGCTATCGCTGGTCTCCCAATGCATTGGACATTTAGTCCGAGTCTGCAGTGAATCAATTCCAAATCAAATGTCGTATCATCAGAAATAATAAAGCGATAGAACCGACCTGACGAAGGATCGAATCGACAGCCTTGCAGTTGCTGGTAGTGGAGAAAGCCCACAACAACTTTGCAGCTTCTTGGACTGAGCACGACAATGGAGTCACCTCGCTCGTTTCTGCGAAGGTACCGTGCGTTTCATGCTCTTTGATATCGCTACGCAATATCACATGACAGGCTTCTAGATTCGAGAAAGCCGAGTCTGTTTCGAAGTGAAGACGATGCAAGCCGCTGGTCAGCTCGGCAAGCACCGAGTCGCCGAAATCAACCTGAAAGAACGGTCGGTCTGCAGTCGGTCTTCCCAGAAGATCATTTGCCTTGCAACACCACACGAGTCAGAATACGCAGTAAACTGTACCAGCGAATAGCTCGTACCGTGATAGCTTCGCTCCCTCGATGACTTTGCGCATCGACTCAAAGAGACTATTGTGCTCTGAAAGGATCGCTTTCAGCTTCAGGTTGGTGAACTCGGAGCGCACCCGCTTTTCGCAGTTGAGGATCGCGCGTGCTCGCCATTGACGCTCGACTTTCTTCTCCTCTGGACACTGCAGCAAAGCCACTGCTTCTGCACTGTCGTGCTTCGACTTCTGTAGCAATAGCGACAGCTCGCGAGCTAAGATGTCTTTCTCCAACTTGAGCGCTTGCAGTGCGACTTTTCTTCGCCGTTGGTATTCGGTGGTGTACGGCACTCCTCGGACGAAATTTGGTCCGGGGTTCTTGGGTCGGGACTCGGGTGCGGCTTTGGCAGAGCCATCGTTGTCGTTGATTGATAGTTCAGCGGTGTTGAGGTTGTCGTAGATGACGTCGAGGTGTGCCAATACTTCGGCTAGAGATTCTAGTCCGTGACTTGACATGACCGATGACAATTGCTAAGTGAGCAGTCCACGCAAGCGGAAATTCACGCAAGCCGCGCAAACAACCGAAACGAAAAAGTGCTCAAATCACTCCAGCTCCGACCACGTAATCCGTAGCGCGTGACGACACTTTTTCCTATCCAACAGAGATTTCGTTTCCGTGACTTTATGATGTCTACAACGTTCTTCCAGGGCGACGAAATGATATCTAAAGACTTTGTTTTTCGCGACAACTATATAATTAATAGGGGAGTCAAACCTCACCAAAACACTATTGAGCTTTTTGCTTCCTGGCTGCTTATAGCGTGAGCTAGAACCCATGCGAGAACCACGTCGGGCTACCTTGCGGCCACTCGTTCCATCTGGTCCAGGCTGCTGAACCAGAGAACCTGTCCCGTGTGCTGCCCAAGGTCTTCACCTTGCAAAAGCTCAAGTCGTCCATAGTGCTGTCCGAGGAGCCTTGCTTATGGCGATCGACATCGGCAAGCAGGTCGTACACGCCGTTCTCAGTGTCATACTCGTCAGGTTATGGACTGCTGCTTAAACAAGTATGGAATGCTACATCAAAGTAAATGGGCTTTAGCCACTCCGGGAGGGAGAAGAAGGGTATGTCGTTGAGCTCTCGCTCTTCTCCTCTGGGTCTGTACATCAACAACAGCTGGCGCCAATGCGTGCTTGAAGTCGTCGATCATCATCCCTCGCTTTTACAGTCAGCAAAATCTCTGAGCATTTGAAATGCAAGCAGGGAGACCTTCACGTTTTTCACGTCTTGGTATTCGCGCAGGAAATTACATGGCTGCTTGACTTTTTTCAAAGATCGCCAGGTTTGACCCCCAATAAGAGGTACGCTATCAGTGCGAAATTCTACTACGCTGGGGGTTCTTGCCGGTTCTCGACCGCGGTGGTGAAAACGTGTTTTGAAAGAGGCGTTAATAGCGTGTTGAACGCTTCGAATCTGATCAGCTATTACAGCAGCATGTTTGCCCGGGAGACCAGGATGTTGTACGCAATGCGAAGTGAGGACTCGGGTAGTTGTTTCCTGGTTGGCTCCTTTGTGGTCTCTCTCATTGTGAAACCAATAGGTGTCGATGCGATTCAGCGGATGGCCAGCAGCTCGTACGATCCGGCGATTGATGGCTATTTGTTGGAATGGCAGAAGCACACGGTGGAGTTATTTAATCAGCACCGCGAACGAGTTGCTGAGCTTCCGCAAGCCAAAGTTCTCTCGTTTGACCCCGAGCTGAATGTCAAAGGTTGAACGATAAGGAGATTTTCAACTCGGGAATAATTACCAAGTTGTTTTATGGCAATCGAAACGGCGTCAAATTCGACGGCGAAGACTTGGTGTCAGCTGAAGACATTCGGCTTCCAGATAATAGCCTGGTGCAGGAAGAATTGGCGGTGAACAGTGTGGTGCAAGCGCGGCAAAAACTGAGGATCCAAAATGATTGGAGCTGGCTTAAGTGTGACTTGGGGAAGCTAGGAGCGTTTGATGCGCTATATATCGACACCAACTATCATAATGCCATCTTTGTCAACGTCCCGTGATCGGAGAAGATCAACCTCGAGCTTGAGGTGTTTGCAGCAGTACTGGATAAGCTCGTGGACGCAGGAAGTACGATTTCGAAGGTGTGGATTTACTGTGTGGTCACACCGAGTAAGGTATGTGACTGTAGCAGCAGCATTCGCGTAAATGATGGCAAGCTTTTGGAAAAGTGCGCTGAGGACCGGAGTATTAGAGTTTGCCCCCCTACTGCGTTTTGACTACTCTAGGTCGCCATAAGCATTAAAGAATGCGTTGACTTTGACACAACGCATAGGCAACTCGATCATCTGCGGATTATGTAGTGATTTCTTTTTGTAGGTATTCTGGTGCTGATACGTACGACTTGCGTACGGCGCTACTCGGCACAAGTTCAAGTCGATCGATGCCTTAAACTTCAAATACGCTTAACAGCTATTCTTTTAGGAGTATCTATTTGGACGGCGTAGCAAAACTTGTCTTCGAGATTGCTTTCTAGCAGGTAGAACGACCAACATGAAAAAAACTTCACCATTTTTGCGCTTTCACACGTCGTTTAGGCCGACCATTTCTTTTGCGTTCTTAACATCTTCGTTGTCGAGATCGCGGCAGCGTTCAGGCATTCACGTTCTTCACAGAGCTTCTACACGGTTTTGTTTTGTACGTTCTGAAATATTGCATAGTCTCGAATCTGAAGTCCCAATCTGTGAAACCAGTCATCTTTCCTTATGTTCGTGCTGTCAAGTTTCAGCATCGCTGTAGCCATTATTTCGTTCTCACTCGAATTGTGCCATCATTTGAGAGAAATGAAGCGATCTGTGTGGTTTCGCGTGGTCAATCTAGAGGGACCAGAGCTGATCTCAGACAGTGTGGAGATGCCGTCGACTGCTGTCAACTTCTGCGGATCGACAGGTGTGCACGAAGGTGAGGAAGAGGTGTCGGTTTGCGAGGTTGTTTGAGGTTGTTGAGACTGCTGAGGTACTGAGGCTCGGTTGTTGTTGCGCTTGTGTTGGTGAGGGCAACATGCAGAATGAATATATTTTTGTTGGTTTAGTTGCTATGAAGGCCCTCTGTTTCTCTTTTCTCCTAGTGCCTCGCTCTAGGGAACTTCACCATGTTCACGCACTGACAATCCTTGCTGCTGGAGATTACTGTTGTTGAAGTTCTTCCAGCGTCTTTCGTGTACGGCGCACGGGTTGCTGCTTTCCTGCGTGGCTTCGTGGGTTGGCGTCCGCCAAAAGCTGACAATCTCCCCGCGAAGAATTGTGTTTGGCGCGTTGCTGCTCCCGCAGCTCTTGTAGTAGGCGTTTCCAATGGACGACGTGCTTGATATCCTTCTCTCTTTCCCAAGTGCACTCGGACATGGGTTCGCCAAGCAACTTTACAAAGTACTCCGGCTTCCTGTTAAATTGGCGCTTCGCCACGAGGCGCTCAACGATGCGCATGCCGTCGTCGTCGTTCTCGTCCGGCAGCTCTACTGGCGTTTCTTTGCTTTTTGGGCGATTGCGGAAGCGCTCGTACTGCTCTGGATACGGAGCCAGTAGATCCACATTGAAAGATCGATGAACACGCCGAAAACGGTTTGGTAGCTCCAGCCTAGCCACATTTTCGTTGACCATGAACTCAATGGCGAATGGTCCCACGAGACGTGCCGCCAACTTCGCCTTTGTGAGCTCTGTGTTGTGGGCCACTTTCTTGAACGAAAGGTTTTCTGTCTTCAGCAATACCAAGTCACCCGCTTTGAAGTCTGGCTCTACGCGTCGTTTATCGTAGTATTCCTTCTGCTTCTGCTTGGCATCCAGCAAAGCTTGCTGGGCTTGCTCAACGATTTCACGCCGTCGTTCGGCAAACTGTCGGGCGAACTCTGCCTTTGTATGCAGTGGTTTCGATGCACGGTTATTGGTCATGCTGCCTGGATGTCGTGCAACACGACCACTGTCGATCTCGAAGGGTGTAAGGCCCGTTGAAGCGCTAACCAGCGTTGCGTGCGCAAACTCGACGGTCCCCAGAAGATCTGACCAGTCCGAGCCGTGAACACTCGTCATACAGTGAAGAGAGTCCTCCAGAACCCTGTTCTGCCGCTCCACTTGGCCGTCTGCTTGCGCACGATGAGCCGTCGTCATCCTCAATTTCACTCCCATAATCTTCATCAGCTCTTGCCAAAAGGCTGCCGTGAAGCGAGGGTCTCGATCGCTCACAATTTGCTCTGGCAGGCCGTGGTGGCGAACCACCGAATCAAAGAACACCCGGGCACAGTCTGCTGCTGTAGCGGTCGAGTTCATCGGTGCATACTTCGCTCGCTTGGAGAGCAAATCTACTGCTACTTGGATGCAATCAAATCCATTCGAAGTCGGCAGACCAGTCACGTAGTCAACTCCGACATGTTTCCAACATTCTGATGGCACTTCTAGTGGAATCAGCTTGCCTTTCTTCCTTGAACTCGAAACTTTAAACTTGTTGCACGTCAAGCAGCTTTGTACGTAGTCATTCACATCCACATTCATCTCCTTCCAGTAGTACCACTGAGACAGCTTGGCCAGCGTTCGAGGCACTCCTGGGTGGGCAGCACCGTCATGAAACTCGGCTAGCACTTTAGTGCGAAGATCGTAGTCATTTGGGACACAGATCGTGTCCACAACGTCTCCGGTCTGGCGGTAAACAAGTCCATCCTTTCGGTAGTAGACTCCTTCGTTCATGGCATGGGGCTCGTCGGTCAACACATCAGCGAATTCATTGTCGCGGAGGTAACCGGCGCCGAACCGCGAACGCATGTCCTTGGACAGCGCCACCGTTGTTGCATAGCGCGTAGCACTGTTCACGCTCAGCTCGAGACGCTGTTGATCCATGACTGGGCGAGCTCGGCCAGTATCCACCCTCCGTTGCTGGTCGTCCAGCAAAAGATGCAAGCCGTAGGAGTTTCGTGATGCGAGTTCATTCATCAGACGTTGGCGCTCAGCAATTAGCTGCTGTGCCTGGCGACAAGTGTCGGAGCACGAGTGAATATTTACCACACTCACGTGAAGATCCTGATCGCTGCGACTCGAAATGCTTTCCGAATCGTCTGGCGTAATTGCCTCCTCTGGATGCTCGTGCCCATCGTCTTCATCTTGTACGTGCCGTGACAAAGCGTCTGCAACTATATTCTGCACACCCTTGACATGGTGCAGCTCAAAGTCAAATTGCGAGAAGAAATCAAGCCACCTCGCCAGTTTGGCGGACACGTTAGGATGGTGGAGAAACCAGCGGCACGAACTATTATCCGTGTAAACGAAAAAGTGTCTGCCGTGTAAGTAGTGTCTCCACTTCGCCAGCGCAAGTTTAATGGCAAACAGCTCCTTTTCGTGAGCAGGCCAGTTCACTTCGTGCTTGCCCAGTTTCTTCGAGAGGAAAGCAACGGGATGATCGAATCCATCGTGACGCTGTGAAAGAACAGCACCGCAGCAGTGCTTCGGCGCATCTGTTGTAACCACAAACTCCTCATCGAAGTTCGGCAGTCGCAATATTGGAGCTTGTTGTAGAGCGGCTTTAATCACTAGAAACGCATTTTCTTGATACGCCGTCCACTGCCAAGGCTTATCCTTCTTGACCAAGTCGCTAAGCGGGAGAACGATATCTGAGAACCGATGAATAAATCGTCGGTAATATCCTGCGAGACCCAGGAAACTTTGTAGCTCCTTCACCGTTGTTGGAACTTTCCACTGCTCGATCGATGATGTCTTTGTCTGGTCGACTTGGAGCCCTTTGCTCGATATCGTGTGCCCTAGGAAGTTTACCTATGACTGCGCAAAGACACACTTTTCGAGCCGTGCAAACAGTTTCTCAGCACGAAGTACTTCAAACACAGTTCGTAGATGTTGCTCGTGTTCAGCCAATGAAGCAGAGTATATGCAAATGTCATCGAGATAAACCACCACGAACTCAAATTTTCCCAATAGAAGCCGCATCAATCTCGACCAGATCCCTGGCATGCCGGCCACGCCCATCGGGGCAACACACCAATGGTAAGTCTCCGTTCCTGTCCGGAAAGCGGTGTAGGGACGACACGCTGGCTTGACGCGCATCTGATGGTACCCCTGCGCGAGATCGATGACACTAAAAATCACAGCTCTGGCCATTTGATCGAAAAGTTCCTCGATGTTTGGCAACGGGATCTTCGGAACCAGTGTTTGGCTGTTTAAGTACCGGTAATCGACCACCCGTCGGATAGGCGCTGTAGGATTTCCGCTGCGGATCCATTCGCGACGACTCTGCTGTTTTCCCGTCTTTCGATCACGCTTGGGAATTCCAAACACATTTGATACCCATGGAGAATCGCTGATCTCGATCCATTGCTTCTCCAAAAGGTCATCTACAAAATCTTGCAGTGCTTCTTGCTCCGTCTTCGAAAGTCGGAACGGAGCCCGGCTGCTTGACGAGCGTCCGCTTTCAAGTTCAACTCAAATTCCACACTGCGCTCAGGAGGCAGTCCGGTCGGTAATACAGCTGGAAAGACGTCCTTGAACTCTGCAAGTAGACGCTTTATTTTTTCTGGATACTCTCCGTCTTCTTCAGCAGCTGTAACTTTGACGTGGTAGAAGTTGAAATCGTGTTGTGGAGCAATAAATTCTCGCTGCTGAGCATCTTCAGCGGTAATAGGCACATGTAGGTAAGCGGCGCTGATATCCGGAAATACGGACAAGGAAGATGCTAACTTCACCTCGTGCGTTTGCCAGTTAATGCAGGGGTTGAATCTCGTGAGCCACGGTTTTCCAAGAATCACATCATGAGACGCTGGCAACTCGTATTCAGTGAAAGTGACTTCACTGCATATCATTCCATCCATTGTCACTGATGCCGTCACTTCACGAAGTCTGACATCGCGTCGAACAGAGCCATCAAAACTCTCAACCGAAGCAACGTGCTCCCTCGCAGGACCACCCGCAATTCCAGGCCGTAACAAGTTGTGATTAGCACCACAGTCAATCAGTGCCAGTAGCGAGTATCCATTGATCATCACCTTCTTGCGAATCAAATTATGCTCAACTTCCCGTTGGACAGGTCTGTTAACTCTCGCCATGTTCACGGAATAGTTGCGGAATAATAGCGGTTCAACACTTGAAGTGTTTGTCCGCGATGCCTCAAGCACCTGCACCGACTTGATGGATCTGATACTCTGTCTCCCGTACCGATTGATCTTCGGGTAAGTCGACTTCATCCTGCAGTCATTCATGCGGTGCCCAGGTCGCTTGCAACGAAAGCACAAGTTCCGCTTACGGCAGTCCTCTCGACTAATTTGCCGGAAATTCACGTTATCCACTTCCATGGGAACCGCAGCCTCCACCTGGCTTTCATCACGCCTTGGTCGAGCGCCTCCGCGGTCTCCGCGTCCTTGAGTGTGTGAACGCTCGAATTCCAACGCGACAGTAATGGCCTTTGACACTGTGGTGCACCGACGGTAAGATACTTCTTCCCGCGTGCGCATCACAAGACCATGCACGAACCAAGTAATTTGATCGATGTCGCTCATATCACGCACTTGGCAGATGATCTGCCTGAATTTCGCCACGTACTCTTCCAAGTCCTTGCAGTGGATTTGTTTCAGCTGAAATAGTTCACCTCTTACCCGCTCTTGCAGATCTGGGGCACAAATTCCGATTGCAACGCCTCCGCCAAGGCGTTCAGAGTCCCAAACTTGCCTTGGTTGAACGTATACCACGCCGCAGCTTGGCCTTTCAAATTTGACGCAACCATCGCTACCAAACGATTCTGGTTATCTGCTGCGTCCACATCGATGTTTTTGGCGCTAAAGTACAACTGCACCTGTTGGAGGAACACCTGCAGCGACTCGCCCATCTTGCCGTTGTAGGTCGGCATTGAAATGCCTTCCGCACGTCTCTCGCCTGATCCAGCAGGCTTCAGTTTGTCCAGCACTTGTTGCTGGTGCTCGAGCAGCTGCCGCATCTCGTGCTGCTGCTGTGCCATGACCTCAGCCATCCTGGCGAGCGCCATCATTGCGTTCTCTTGGACCGCGGTGCCACCTGCACCTGGAGTGTCTCCTCCTTCCATATGTCCAGCTCTTTATCGTCTCGGTCCTGCTGAAGCTCTTCAACTCTTCGTTTCTCCAAACGTCGGGACTTTTGGCTGGCTAGTGTGGCCACCACTGCCGTCGCCTTGTCCCGTGCCTTCGGTTTTGCCCTATCGGACCAACAAGTGCTACCACTTGTCAACTTCTGCGGATCGACAGGTGTGCACGAAGGTGAGGAAGAGGTGTCGGTTTGCGAGGTTGTTTGAGGTTGTTGAGACTGCTGAGGTACTGAGGCTCGGTTGTTGTTGCGCTTGTGTTGGTGAGGGCAACATGCAGAATGAATATATTTTTGTTGGTTTAGTTGCTATGAAGGCCCTCTGTTTCTCTTTTCTCCTAGTGCCTCGCTCTAGGGAACTACACCATGTTCACGCACTGACAATCCTTGCTGCTGGAGATTACTGTTGTTGAAGTTCTTCCAGCGTCTTTCGTGTACGGCGCACGGGTTGCTGCTTTCCTGCGTGGCTTCGTGGGTTGGCGTCCGCCGCCAAAAGCTGACAACTGCGATGGTACCGTCATTTCTAGAGCGAGCTTATGAGAGAGCAAAACAGTCCGCAGCCGTTCTTGACAATCTCAGCCCAGGCAATCTCGAAGTATACGCGGATGAGGACGCTTATAAAGCGGGGGGCACTGTTGGGAGTAGATACACTCCTAGGCAACAGCGGAAGTACGTCCGGCCATCCGATTATCTTGCTAGTATCGAAGACTTGGCTCCAGTTGGTAAATAACGACGACGCCCGTGCGAACTTCATGGCGGTCGACGCTGTCTCAGTCGCTGTGACGAAGCACAGTACTGTTGAAAGGTTTCGAAGTGCTGTAAAGAGTTATAGCGGAGAGAGTAGCCAAGAAATTGAAACCCAGGTCTGCTGTCGCTAGAAGTGAAAAGGTGGAGGTTGTTCCTCAAGTGATTATCGAAGACGGGGCGAAGTATGTGAGCCTTTCAATGGCCCTACTGAAGCCGTGTGAACTGAAGTTTCGTACAGACAGAGTACTGTATTGCCCGCCCTATGGTGCACACGTTGTGGCAATTTTTGAAGAAGAGTGTGATTGATAATGGTGCGAAAGGGTTCATCATGGGGCCTCCTAGCACAGGGAAATCGATGACTACGATCAGTTTTGCGGCTTCTTTGGATCGAAATGTATGGGACGTCGTGTGGGTTTCTTGGGGTTGGTATGTTGTCTCGTGCTTTTCTTTCAGGACAAATCGATGCTGAACATATTCCAAGAGAAGCTTATCTGCATTCACATTTCCTCGTGATAGCACCAAAAGGCTCTTTCTCTGCTTCGACGGAATTGATAATACCCACGAGTGTCAGAGCTTTCTGTCAACGTTATACGTGTTGTCCGATACCGAGAAAGATCGATTTGTGACTTGTTGCTCGATGGCAACGCTTGCAAACATGAGCCTGGCGAAAACCAGAGATGCCGGCATCGATTTTTTTACATGCATTCGTGGACGAAGGAGGAGTTTCTGGATGCCATCGCTGACCCAGACTTTTACGAACAAGTTCAATCCATGCTGGAAGCGGCGGCCCATGATGGTCAATAGAGAGAAGAAGAGCAGAAGATGAAAGCCGACGAAGCCAAGTTCTTATACGCTTGTGGTTCGTGTCGCTTCATGTTTGAGTAGTCTACGGTACAAGTTAAAGAGTTTGTCGAGGAAGCTGTGAATGACGCAACCAAGTTGGTCAACTCCTCAACCAGTATCTTCTTTTCTGATGAATTCGACGCGCTTTATGGGCTGCAAAGTGGCGAATCAGAAGGAGCAACACCACGCGGCCGCTTTCCATTGAGCAAGTTTATAGCCTCGCGTCTGGAAGAGAAGTGTGGAGTCCAAGTCATGCAGCGAATCGGTTGAAGCTGCACTTCAACTTTGAGCATACAAACACCAAGTCTATCCCTCTTTGTTTCGATTCCAGCTTTTTCAATAGTCTCAGAGAAAATCTGATTCCATAATCCATTTTCTTTACAATCTACAACAGAATTCCAAGCCATGCTGTCTCGCTCGCGCCCACTGAGCGCCCGCAAGGGCCTGCGCAACGACCTGGGCAGCAACAACTGCTTCCTGAACGTGGTCATCCAGAGTCTCTGGCACGTGCGCTCGTGCCGCGTGCTCATCTCCATGGGGGACCATGCGGCCCACCACCGCAACGCTCCCAACCCTTCAACCCCTGTCTTTTATGCGAGTTGGAGCAGGTTTTCGTGCTGTATCAGTTCTCCGAGACGCCAGTACTAGACGTGGACCGAGTTCGGCTCGCTCTGGGCGACAAGTTCGCTCTTGGAGCCATGAACGACGCTACAGAAACACTGGAGACGATTCTGGACACTCTACATTACGATACCTTCAATAGAATGCTGCAGTTACGTCGGGGACACCACACAGAGCTCAACGGAGCCAAGAAGATCGAAGATATGTCCGAGTCGCTTCGTCAAGACGCCTCCAGCATCATCTGCGAGCCCCAATGTGTAGCTCATCGCCTTTTTCAGATGAATCTGATGGAGTTAAAAGTCTGCACGGCCTGTGAACACACTGCGGAGCCAGTAATGAACACAGACTTTTTGTATCGAGTTTATGCTCAAGAGTTGCTAAACCATGCACGAGGTGGAGAGAAGGAAGGACTAAAGAAAAGGGTGACGTTGGAAGGAGTACTGCAAGCTGAAGCTCAGGCTCAGGATGTGGCGGGAACCTGTGACTCCTGTGAGCAAGGTGGACAGAGAGCTCTGAGTCGCTGGATCTTGACGCTTCCGATGGTGTTCTCGATCAGTATTATCTGGTCCAGTAGCCATGTCAACAAGACGGAGATTAAGGACTGGATGGAGTTGTTGTCCACGCAGAGTCAGGTGGACGGAGATGGCAAAGAGATGCAGCAAGCTCTAGATCTAGGACGCATCTTTCGACTGGACAATTCGTCGAAAACGTCGTCCCTGTACAAGTTCAGAGGACTGGTGTGCTACTATGGACGTCATTATGTAGGATTCTTTGCTAGTCGGGCATTGGAGGATGATGGAGTTGAGAGGGAGCGTTGGTTCCTCTTTGACGACACTCGGGTCAAGCGTGTAGGGACATGGAGCGACGTTCGATTGCGTATTGAGCGCGGCGGCTACCAGCCAACGCTACTATTTTACGAACGCAGTGGTATCGAGCACGAAAACCTCGAAGAGATTGCAACGGAAATCCACAAATGGTGGGAGGAGTCGGCTGATAAACCGGAGGAAAAGAGCAAAGCTATTGTATCTGATAAGAAAGAGACTCCTCCGAAGGTGGGGGAGAACGGTGTAGTGCTTGGGGCTCCTCATGAGGTTGACCTGGGAAGTGGCGTGGAGGACGAGCTCCTAGCAAAGATGGAGCGAAGCGTACGGATTTCCCAGCAACATCCGCTGCCGCCATTAGCACCGAAAACGGTACCTACAAGTCCTATTACACTGCCTCTACGAGCACCGACATCGTTACCAGCGCTCAACGAATCGCGCACGTATCACGATGAGGACTTGCACTTGCATTTAATGCATCAGTCTGCCCAGGATACACTCTCGCGGCTTAATGGGATCTTGTCCAAGGACAAACCTCCAGCGACTGTAGCAGCCGATGGACGAGAGATGCTCCGGATGGCGATGTCCATGTCGATGCAGCGCTCTGTTCGCATGCGCGATTACTCCGTGCACAAACCGTCGGAGAACGAGCTTGACGTTAACCCGGACGAGATTTTTGAAGATGACGATGACGATGAAAAGGTTGTAGAAGCGTTTGAAGCGAAAGAAACAGTGAGTCTAGATACTGCGAGCTCTCCACAATCCAACGAACTGGAGACGTCAACCTCTACACCTTTAGCTGTGGTCGACGTAAGTCTCAACGCTTCTGACGGAGGCATTGGCTTGGTACTGGAAGCGAAGGATGGCGCTGCGACGGATTCTTCAAAGAACGCGTTTATTGTATCAGGCTTTGAGGTTAATGGCGCAGGTGCCAAACTTCCAGCTGAAGCCAGCGGTGCTATCCAAAAGGAAGACGTACTTGTGAGCATTAACAGCCACACACTTGAGAATCACAAACTCGTGGATGTCTTGGAAATGCTCTGGACCTCACCAAACCCAGTGCAGCTCCGATTCCATCGTCCGCAACAATGGGCATGCCCCCGTTGTACGCTACTCAACAAACCAACGGACCACGAATGTGCAGTCTGCGGCCACGCGGTCGATGCTCAGAGTTCGGCGTAGCTCTAATGGTTAACGATTGATTTACTTGACTTACGCTGGGATTTCAAGTCTCCTCTATGAGCAATAGATGGCGAATAACGCGTTCTCGATCTCCTGCTTCTCTTGGGATAATTTGCAGTCCCCGCCTCAGATAGCACGATCGAGGAAACCAGAAGAGCGAAACTTGTTCGCTGCCTCATGATCACCGTCAGCCCGCGCTAAAGACACGTGTGTCTCGATGATAGCAGTCTCCCGTCTCGATGCCAACGTGTTTCCTCTCCTTACAATAATTCTCATCGTCTCGTGGAATGTCATGCTTTCTAAGCTGCCAGAGCCTCCATGTTTTGACTCTGACAGCAACTGACAGATGAACACGGTGCGATCGGATTCGACATATTTCTGAGCGACTGCATACGGCTTCAGAAATGTTTTCGCTTCATTGTAGGTGCCCACAGCGTCAACGTAGGAGGTTGACTCACAACAGCGAAGTGTCAGCGTATACTGGTTCAGGCGAAGATCATCTTTTAAGTGATTCGTACTTGAGTGTTCACGTGGTAAGGAACGTGAAATCCCCTCACTCCCAAGAATTGTTGCCAGACAGCCGTGGAAGCTGTCTGCATGCTAAACGGAACTAAGTTTTTGTCGAGAAAGTCAGCAAATTGGCTGCTTTTTGCATCTCAATGAACTTGACATGATCGTCCTGGACACGGGATGCCCTTCATCCCTGAGCCCGACTGGTTTTTGCCTGGGCCTGGGAGCCCATCGAAAAGCTCACCGTTTCCTTCGAAAGCATTGACGAAGTCCGCCAAATCTCTCCAATTATTGTCGAGATCGTTTCGTTGCTCGCTCAAGTTCCAGTCGTCCCACTTGACGTCAACCATGTCGACTGTAGTCAGGTTGAGATGTTCCGGATTGTCGATGCTGCTCTCGCTTGAGCTGCCTCTGACACTCATGACGAGAATGGAAACGAAACATGCAGATATGTTTTGCTGAACGGTGCCACGGATAAGCCAACAAGGAATTGCAATTTGTGAGACCTGTAACAACTGGTCCAAACGGACAAATTCACATAATGAGTGGTCTCTTTCACGTGATTGCTGCTGCCCAAAGTCCCATTAAGTGTTGTAATCTTTCCCTGCAGCAGAGAAACAAATCGACTAGGCATCTCATAGTTTGGAACAGAGCACATTTCGGTTAATCAAAGAGATTTTTGGCTGGATCGCAGTAGCGCTGGCCGTATGGATGGAAGTCGCCATCCTTATGATGCAGGAAACACGAAATTGGAGAATACATACAGATATAATTTGTGTTTGACGGAGCATTCCACGCAGAATTGATGCGATGACAATCTAGCAACTCGCCATTCTGTATGTCGGGGATTACGTGCTGGGCTTGGACCATAATGCGGCAG
The DNA here is from genome assembly GCA_011947325.1 of Phytophthora macrochlamydospora. Lineage (NCBI taxonomy): Eukaryota > Oomycota > Peronosporomycetes > Peronosporales > Peronosporaceae > Phytophthora > Phytophthora macrochlamydospora. The sequence goes on from JAAVTH010000110.1 coordinate 71,999, forward strand.
TAATCATGCGTTGTTTTCATCAAGGTTGTTGGTGAGATGGCACTAGCATTGGCGAAGCTTTCATTTCGCTGTTCTACACGGTTGGTTTTGTTCGATGGATATGAGTTGGAGTCTGTAAAGCAGTCAGTGTGGAATCGCCTTACAGCAGTAATGCCGGACGGACACGTGCAGAAGCAGCATGGTAATTTGTCAACCTCCTGCTTGATATTATAATTTGTGGCGTGACACTGTGTATTATGCCCCACTCGATCTACGGCGATGTTCAAGAAGTAGTAACCACCCTGAGACGCTCGAGACTTTCCGTATCGCTGCGCAATTCCTGAATTCCCTTGCAAGCGTATACTAAGCATCATCTCTTCGAGCATAGTTCATTCAGTTTTCATCTAGAGGAACCAAGCTAAGATCTCATGGACCAGTTGACCATACCGTCTAGGGGCGCACAAGTAGCTAAAATGATTGGAGAAGATGCCTCGTGGATTGACGAATCGCCACGAGACCTTCGTCTGGACTTCTCGGTAATTCTCGACGATCACGAACTTGATGGGCTACTAAATGGAGAGTGGACGAACCTGTCGGACGACTTGGTCGCGAAGACACCAGTACCCAGCAGTAAACTGCAGCTTCCAGCGAAGAGACTCAAGCGACCTCCATCTCGTTCAAGCAAGAAACGCATAACCTGCAAAGAAAGATTGAACTCGCACGTCAAGAGGTCGACGAGCTCTCTGAAATTCTCTCCGAGTTGATTCAAGCCTCCAAGTACGCTGGCCAAGGTCCAAGACTCGCTAATGGAACGTCCTGCTGGGAGCGTGTTGCCGTATCTCAACTTCGCTTGCGTCGTCAAACTGAGGAGAAAAATGCCAAGCTTCGAGATCTTGTGGGTAGCTACCGACGTATGAACAAGAACATCAAGCGCGTGCTGAGGCGCCGCATCGACGAGGAAGTGAGTAGGCTTATTATTTGTTTCACCTCCGTTGCTTTACTTTGCTAACTATTACGCGTGTTTTACGTTCTCTTAGCTCTGTTGGAGCCCGCCGGTGAGCATCAGTGATGCCAATCGTATTGACAATGAAATGATTTTTCAACAACTCATGGGAGGAATGCACCAATTACATATTGATGCCAAGACGAAGTACCCCAGCCAAGCCCAACCGACGATGCTTGAAAGCCCTATCCGAAGATGCCAAGAGTACCCTGAAGCGATCGGCGGTGTGTTTGCGGAGTTTGTTTACCTACGACAAGTGCCTTTCACTGTCCAGCAAACCGTCAATGCTGTATGGAAATACTTACTAGAGCGACCTCTACTCGATGAGCAATATCTCCATGCAAAGGTAAACTCGCTCACTATCACTCACCAAAACTTGCTCATCCTTGGTATTGCTAACAGGAGCTTCAGCAGACGAAGGACACGATGACGAGATACGTCAACTTTCTGTGTATAAACAGTGAATTGACGTCCTCGATTCGTGAACGGAGTGCTGTGCGGAAGTACGCCGAGGAGGACTACATCATGCTGGTCATTCAAACACTTGCGGACCCTGTTGCGAAGCACCCGGGACTTGTCAAGACACCGCAAGCCCAAGAGATCATGACGATCGTTGTGAGGAGGGGAGTGCAATGGCATCGGGCCAGGAAACAGCCATCATCGATATGCGAGTGTCCACGTCAAGGAATGTGGATACGAACGATAACGCTGCAGTCAAGCTATACAGGCAAACGTATCGTGCTGCTCTCAGCATTTGGGAGCAGAAGTTGGCGCATGACAGTCAAGAGATTGAAAACCTGTTGTTTGATGAAGCTGCAGCGATGAACTGTGGGCTGTAGTGTCCACAAGGCACCTGGGTGGTCTGCGGGTGAACGAAGACTGTCAACATCAATGCCATTACACCGTTACCAGCTGTGGATCCTGTTCATAACTCGCTTGGGCTATCGTTCGCCTCCAAGCCAATTGCTATATCCCTCACCTCTTCGTCTAGCTGGCGACAAATCAAACGCTTGAAGCTCCTGCCCTTTTGCCTCTGCAGCTCTATGAGCCTCCGAAGTCTGGCGTTGTCGCTTCTCGCTTGCTTCAGTAGAAAAAGTTGACGAGCGGCGATGCATTTCCAGGGATACTGTGGATTGTTTGCGGTTTGGACCTTGTGCGATGACATCGCCTGAAAAGTGTCGAGTTCACGTGTCAACGTCTCAACCACTTTGCGAAGGTCTTCAATCTGCATTTTGCAGGATACTCGCTTCTTGCGGGCTTGGGGCCGAATTGGTGAAGGAGGGAGACTTCTGAGTTGGCCGGGGAGCTCGACGATAAGTTCCTTGCTTGTATCGAGATCCCCAACGATGTCTGCTATGTCTTCCCAGCCAAACTCAAAGGCATTTTCCCGGGCTGGCGATTGGAGAATATCCTTGTCCTTGGCCAAGTCGATGTCGATCGTCTCAAATGAGGCCAAGTCGATTGACCCGAGGGTGTTGCTTTCGTTGATGTCGAGATCTGCTGCACTCATGGCGATCGAAAAACAAAATGAAAACTGCAGGAGTCCAGCATAGCGGTGGTGCCGACAGCGAAAACTTCTCGCCAGGGAGTTGATTACCACGCAAAAGCTTGTCTTCTGGGAAGATGTGTACATGCAGGTAACGTAATGTGGTGTCCTCCAGTCACATTTGCGAATCGTCCATATCCGATTACCACACAAAGTCGGGTTTTAGGGTTGCATTGAACATCAATGAACACAATTACTCGGACTGATTTCGTTCCAGCTACCTACGATCAATTCGACCCGTTCGCAAAGTCAAACAGGAAGTTCTCAATCTGCTGTCTGCTGAACGATACTTTGGTCGCCCAACCGTCAACTGCCGTGGCTTCAAGAGACGACCACCGACCCTGCACAGCACTCTCACTTGCATCAACGTATTTCGCCGTCGAAACCAGATTTTCGATCACGGCCGTCTCCTGTCCGGACGCAAGCGGTTCACCGGCCTTCACAATAAATATCATGGTCTCACGGAATTTCATCCCGGCCGCCCTTGACTCTCCTGTCATTGGCTCTACAATTATGCGACTGATGAACACAGTTCGGTCCTCTTCGTCGTATCTCTGGGTTAATCGCTGCTCCGTGACGTGCGAAGCCAATCCCTTTCCAGCGCACGTGAACGTAATGCAGCATCGACTCGTATTTCCCGCGCCATTAAACTCCTGAATCTCAATGAACACATTAGAGATAAAGCTTTAAACATCAATGACACTTTGGGAAATATTTACCTCAGAGCAAATATGTCGCCGTCCGTCTTGAATCCTGCGGCCTTGCAGAAATTTCCACACCGCATTCTTCGTTTGCTTGAAGTCAAACGGAACGAGGTTCTTGTCCAGAATCTCGACGAATGTATCGCCGTCCGCTGCATCTCGATAAACGAGTCGCTTTCGGCCAGGACAAGGAACTGCTCCCATTCCTTTGCTCGCATAAACCTTGTCAAGATTTGCGTAGATCTCGTCGATACCGAGCGACAATTCATCGAAAACCTTTGCGTCACTGCGCTTCTGCAGCTTGACGTCGCGAGGGTTATCCATCATCTACAGAGATTACAAGCACACAAATTAAGCCCTGGAGGTATTGTTCAGCCCGTGATGAACTTACCTCGTTGTCGATTCGGCGACGGAACATTCTCCTGGTATTGCGACTAGAGCGTCTTTCGATCGCGACCAGAGCTTTCAGTGCCGCATTCTCCTTCTCCGCCTCGGATAGAAGCAGCAACTGCCGGACAGCAACTCGTTTCCAGAGCGTTTGGGACTGTGCTCGAAAGTTTGGCGATGCTTCCCACGCCCTCAAACTTTCGAGTCCTCGTGACAACTCCGACACCGTTTGACGCAGTTCGTCGATCTGTTCCTTGCGCGACGTTCGCAGCTTCGGCCTTCGCTCCACAGTAGGCGCCTCGGCCTCAACTGGAGCGGGGACTTGAGGTGCTAAGCTTGTGATCATTTCCCCCATTGTGACGTCCTGGTCAAAGCCCAAGCAGTTGTCGAGGACATCGATGGGCTCCACGTCGTCTGGGATCTCCAACGAGTGACCGCGTTTGAAGGGCAGTGCCTTGTCTTCAGTGCTGTCCATGAACGCAAGCGCAGCGTCGACGAAGCTCAGCTCCTCCATCAGAATTGCACCTGTCCGAATCCGAGACAATACTGCACTGCATGCCAAGTGGATTTTGAACGTGATTACCTCTTAGAAAAATCGGAGCCATCCGTAAACAAGTTTTGTACGTCTTACCCATTTATTTACCCATTTCCAATGGGGCTGCTGTATCTGCTGTCGGCGATGGCGTCTTGGCTCGCGTGGACGCTGGCGTCGCTGGCGCTGGAACTCGCCCCGTTGGCTGCGCTGCTATGCGGCGTCATCGCCATCCTGCTGGTGTCCGCCATGACGGCGCAGGCGCTGGAGCACGGCGTGCTGCTGTCGCTGCACCGCTCCAAGTGGCATAAAGCCAGCAGCTACGGAGACCTGCGACGAGACTTCTATCGCGGCTACTGGCTGCTGACACTGCTGTACGTGGTAAGCTCCTGGCTCTGGCTCTACTTCACCGAGCGGACCAACGTGCTCTACGGCGCAGTCTTCTGCGCGTTGTGGTGGGGGCTGCAGCTGGCCATGGTGCTCGCACTCACCCCCTTCGAACAAGTGCTCCACAAGGTCAAGACTACTGTCATCAATTGAAGAACATGACGCACACAATAGAACACGGATTGCAGCCCAGTAAACGCCAAAGATACTACAGCAGCCGTCAAACATCAAGCTGGCGGCCGTTTTGTCCATTATTTTTGCTCCGATGACGTCTCCGATGACGTCTCTGGCTGTATCACCAATGCAGACGCCTCGGAAGATTTCTGCTCTTGCTGCTCTGTGTTTTGTGTCGTTGCTACGGCCAGCGCAGCCTGTTGCTGCTCCGTCTTGAGTGTCTGCTTGGCTTGCTCTGCAGCCTCTTGGATCTGCAGCTTTTGGAACTGCTCGAACGAGAGCTGGTCCTTCAAAATCTGCTGCGCCGTGGCCGGCTGCAGCGTCGAGATGGCTGACGCCGGGAAGCCTGCGTCGCTGAGCTGCTGCCGCATGCTGCGCGTGATCATAAAGGCCACGGACGCCACCGCGGGGCCGTTGCCCGTGCTGCCCTGGCCGTACCAGACGCGCTCCGCCCACTTGGAGCCGTCGTAGTGCCACTTGTTCACGTAGTAGCGCCCCAGTAGGTGCCAGCGCTGCGCCTTGGCCTGCAGTCGCCGCAGCGCCGTCATGTCCACAAGATTGATACGCGATTCCAGTTGGCGAGGGTGGATCGTCCGCCGCGGATGTGAAGGAAACTATTGTTAACATCCCTCTGAACAAGAATGTGAACTCGACGCGAAAGCAACTTGTAGAGATTGGACTGACGACTACACAATCGATGCGCTTCAAAAAATCAGAGAGGCACTTTCGCAAGCAAAGCGCTTGTGATGCCCGGCTACAGTAGAGGTCGAGGGCTCTCCTACGCCATGTCTTGAAGGAGTTGCTGCTGCTGTCCAGACACATTTTGCATCACGCAGTAACGAATGGCTATGCAGTTTCTCGCTCCGCTTGGTACGTGCTTGCGAGAGCGTCACTCGGTGCCGAAATCGCTTGGCAAATTGCCCATTTGGCCTCAATTGCCGTCCTTTCTCTGGCCTGACCTAGTCGCTAATGCCAGTTCGCTGCGCTCTGATTGGCAGATACCCCTTGGCGCAGCCGCCTAGAGCCAGTACGCCGGCACGGAAAGACACTCGAAAAGTTGCCTTTCCAGGGGAGGGCGAGGCTCACTCTGGAATCGGGTCTCTCCATACAAAACCCTCACAGTCCGTGCACTGTACCAAACAGGTATGACGGCCATCTTCGGGCAGGAGCTGAGTTCCGGCATGGCGGCGCTCGTGTACATCTTCCTGGTGCTGGCGCTGGTGGTGCTCTGCGGGTCGATCTGGTACTACTGGAGCTACGCGCGCAAGATCGAGCGGTTCTTACAGCGGGACAACGAGAACAACAACATGATGCGTCATCACCTGGTCGACAGCTTCCTGCAGCGCGGCGAGGAGGAATGGCCGTGCTCCATCTGCTTCCACGACAACCACCCGGACAAGACGAGCTGTGTCATGTGCGGCACGCCCCGCATCGTAACGGCGACAACGCCCTCGATGGCCAGAGCTTCCGGTATTAGCAAACAAGACTTTAGTCAAAGTATGCTCAACCAGCAGAGTCGCGTGCGCAGTTTCCACGTGCGAAGGCTCAAGCAAATGGACTTGACCTCTCGTCAAAAGGCGGCGGTGCGACGTCATCTCTGGAAGAGGAAGAAAGGCAAGGACGGCATCATGCGTTGGGTCCGGATCGACGCCAAGGAAGCTGATGACGACACCAAGAACAAGTCTAATCGAGGTACTAATGGCGGCTACAGTGAATTGGGAACGCCACAGAACGGCACGGCCATTCTGGGCTCGCCTATGCAGAGAGCTAGCAGCAGAGTCTCATCCACCTCGAGCTTGCAGCAGGACAATGAGAACATCGCCTTGGCGTTGAGGGATTTCGGCGTTGAAGAGACCGAAGGAAGACACCCGGACAGTTCGTTTTTATCGGCAAACAACGATTTGGGACGACCGTCTTTCCAACCGCTACGTGCGACGGCGTTGAAGAGACTGGAAGAGGCTGAAGAACGCCCGACCATGGCGTTTTACTCGCAGCAGAACCCATTCAACCCGGCGAATAGCGGGATCAACCCGTTCAGTTCGTCAGGAACGAACCAGTTCTCGGGAGTACTGTAAATCCGTTCGCGAGCTCGCGAGCGCTAGCGAGTTCGCGCGGATTGAAACTCATCGATGAAGACAGAGAGGGAACGATGGGGAGGCCCCGTGCCGGAGATCGGCATTGGAGAAGACCGCCGGTTCCAACAGGACAATGATACAGCGCTCTCGAACGTGTCGACAGGCTACGTGCGACACGAAGACGGCGCTGGAGGCTACGAGTGGACTCCTGCGGGAACGATCATCGCCTTCTCGGAAACGAGTCGTCGGTTGGAGTGCGAGGACGATCTCGAGGAGATCGCGTCGCTGACTTTCCACGATAAGAACCGCTGGTTCCTAGAGCAAGTCCAGAAGCGCTGGCGCAGCTACGAAGAAGGACACATCCAGTTTGTCGTACGACGTGAGCACGTGGTAAGTGACTCGCTCGAGCAGATGCTGAAATGTCCTCCCAGTCGTTTCTGGGAGCGTCTGCGCATTTACTTTGAGAACGAGCCCGGCCTTGATGCTGGCGGATTGATCCGCGAGTGGTACGAAATCCTGAGCGATTCCTTGTTCAACGACGACTTTGGCCTCTTCATTTCCACCAAAGGTGAGAACATGGGCTACTGGATCAACCCGGCGTCTGCGTCTAAAGTCCCGAACCACTTGGAGTACTTTGAGTTCATTGGCCGTCTGTTAGCCAAGGCGCTGATCGAGGGCTACAACATGAAGATGTCCTTGGCGCTGCCGCTCATCAAACACATTCTTGGTGTGCCCATCTCGTTTTCAGACCTGGAATTCCTCGACGAAGACCTGTACAAAAACGCCAAGTGGATGAAGCAGAATGACCATGCAGAACTGCTAGCAATCGACTTTACCGTGCAGGTGATCACCTCGGAGGAAATCGCACACGGTCGAGCTGGTCCCTGGCGGCGCTGAGCGAGACGTCACTGACGAGAACAAGAAGGAGTATCTCGAACTGTTGCTTAAGCACTATATGTTTGAGAGCATTTCCGAGCAGCTCGGGGCTCTTCTCATGGGCTTCTACGATGTCATGCCGCAGTTCCTTGTGACTGTGTTCGACTACCAAGAGTTCGACTTGCTCCTTTCAGGAGTGCCGGACCTGGACGTCAACGACTGGCACACACACAGCGAAGTGCGCTGGATCAAGCTGGAAAAGCCCACCCCGGTGGAGATGCGTGTCTTGAACTGGTTCTGGGAAGCCATGACGGAGTTTTCGAGTGAAGAACGCGCAAGGTTGCTGCAGTTTGCCACCGGAACGTCTCGTGTACCGGTGCAGGGCTTCAAGGCGTTGATGAGCAGCGATGGTCGTGTGCGGAGGTTTACCATCCAGTTCGTCCAACGTGGACCACCTCCTACGGGCCTGATGCCCAAGGGCCACACGTGCTTTAACCGCATCGACTTGCCGCTTTACCATACGAAAGAAGAGATGGTCAACTACCTCACGCTCGTTATGAACATGGAGATTTCGGGCTTCTGGATGGAGTAAAGTGCCATCCACGCTCTTGTCTGTTCGTGTTGTCGTTCGTCATGTGGAGAAGGCGATTGGGATTAAATATAATGTCTTTCATGTTAATCCTGTTCCGAGTTGTTTACTTGTGTACAGCAAAGCAGTTCGGGGTCATCTGGATCGTGGTCTCCACGTCACTGTAGCGCAGCAAAAACTTACTGCAGATCTCGTCCGTGTGGTGGCCGCCGTCCATCATACGTAGCACGTCTTTCTCCAGTTGGTTGCTTTTGTTTGGCATGCCGCGCATCGAAGACGGCGCGTTCCCGACGCCGTTCGAACCCTCTCGAGTGTTGTTTCCGCCTCCATTTGCCACCCCCGCAGCGTTTCCTGCTTGAATCGGTTGAGATGAAGTAGCGATCGGGTTCATCCCAGTCATCAAAGGCGAGTTGGTCGACACTGAGTACGGCCTGCCCTTCTGTTGTCCACCTTGCTGTCCAGGCTGTTGTTGGTGCTGATTCTGTTGCTGCTGTGGCGGACTGGAGCCCGCCAAGCTACGATCAATGCAGATCGGGTACCGATGAACGCGTCGTAGGAAGCCGTGGATCAGCCCAAACGTGATGAAGCGACGCACGTCAATGAGCGCAAGCGATTCAGCGTAAACGACACAGAAGTCGCTCATCCGCAGGCTTGGCTGGACGGAGCAGTAGAGCGCGAAAATCCGCGCAAATGACGGCGGCGTTTGCCCGGACTTTGCAATATACACGGCGCACTCGGCTTGCAACTTGGGATCGTTGGCCAGCACCGCGATTTTAGGCGTATTGGCGTAGATATTGGAGTGGAGGAAAATGTCGATCAGCGTGACACAGCCGTAGTACAGAAGCTGGCGAACACACTTCCTCACGATCGCAATCTCCACATCCGCCTCCAGGCTAATACGCTTCACATAGCGAACGCCATCAATGAACGGGACAATCTGCTGCAACGCCAAATCCCATTCGGCTGTTGCATCTTCGTCAGTAAAAAAAAAATAGTTGCTGGGGATTAAAGAATAATTACGCACCACTATTCTCGAGCAAACCACGCAGATCCCGGATCGCGACTGGTACTTGATACTCAAACACGGGCGCTGGGTCCTGTAAGGTGGGGAAGAGCTTGAGGTTGATGATGTTGGCCGTGTCAACTGGAATTGTGCACTCCCCGTGCACCGTCAGATCGCGTAGAATCTGCGGTAAAACAGTCCCTAGCAGCTCCTTCTTCTCTGGATTGTATAAGAAGCCGCTCTCCTTCTCCATCCCCTCCACCAAAGCACCCAGCTGCATAAAAAAACAATCACAATAAGTAAACCTCCAATACCTCAGTCATTTCAACACTCTAACAACCTTCCGAAGAATTGGACGGTACGGCGCCGTCTCAACATGCTCATCGAACACAAAACCTGGAAAACAGCACAGCAAGTAAATAAAAATCATAATAACAAATACCACAACACCCAACTCACCAATATTGAACAGCAGTGCATTGCGATGATACTTGTCGTCCTCAATGCACACCGGATAGCCCACGATCTTCATCTGCTGCGCACGTACTACACGATCCAATTAATTTTATATATAACAATGTATCATATATAGTAAAATGAGTACCAGTGATGATCTTCCCGCACAGTGCCTTGTCAATAATGATGTATCCCGAGACGCTATCGAAAACTTCGTTGCTCAGCACACTACAGCCACAAAACCGCCATTAGAACATTATAAAAAATAAGTACACATTATACAGACATCCCACGCACTTCTCCGGTGCCTGGAAGAGGATCACAGGCCCCGCCACGTTGTCAAACTCGCTGTAGAAGAGTCCCTTGATCATGTTGGACTCGATTTTCCCGATTTGGGTACAATTGCCCAAAAACAAAAAATGGGGAACTATTATCAGCCAATCACGTCTGAGTCCATCATAACGGAGACTGAAGGCGCGGCGAATGGATGCACGGACGGTGACGGTCAAGCTGGCGGAGCTCTCGGAGCATTTGGGCTGCGCTCTGTGCCACGGCATTCTCAGGGATGCGCACACCATCCCAGACTGTCTACACTCGTGTACGTTGTGCCTAAATTACGTTTATTACTGTTGAAAATTGATGTTTTGTGTTGTTTTAGTCTGCAAGAGCTGCATTTCGCGCCATTTCCTGGTGAAAGGTAGTCGCAATTGCCCCAAATGCAACAAACTGCTGAGTCCACGACCCATCGCGACGTTAATGTGGGAACATGCTACCATTTTATGTATTGTTAGGATAAAAAATATGTACTATTTTCTTATTGTTTGCCGTTCAGATCGGACAAGAAGCTGCAGGACATTGTGGACCGCATTTTCCCAGAGTTTAAGATCCAGGAGGCAATAGCCGAAGATGAGTTTTACAAGAAGAACAATTTCAAGCTGAAGGAGGGCGTGGAAACAGAACCTACTTCAGTCCCCAAGAACAAGAACAACACACAGTCGGTGAAGAGCTCCACCCCTACCGTAACAAGACAAGTCGCCGTGGAAATGTACCCGCAGCAAACGTACGCAGTTCTTGGATGTGCTTTTAGATATGTTTCTTACATGTTTGTTGAGCAGAAATGCGCACGCATTACCCGAGTTGAAATTCCCATTCATGCAGGTGAACGGCAACCTCAAGGTTGGATGGTATTTTTATTTTTTTTTCTTGCTGTATGGTGACATTTTATTATTTTACTTAATGCAGATGTCGGAGCTATGCAAGTTGCTTCACAAGCGCCTGCGCTTAGAAGACGGCGTCAAAGTGGAAATCGCGTGCATGGGCACGACTGTGGGTCCCGAGCTCTCCGCTCTGTTCATTTTGAGGACGATCTGGCAGCATCAGAACCAGCAGGAGCCGCTCATCCTGCATTACAGACATTCAACGGCATGAAAGTGCATCGATACCGAGTGTAGCAATGAACCTCGAGATAAATACATGTAATTTTGCCCTTTACTCAAAACTACGGCATGAGTCGAACGCTTGCGCTGCTCAAACCTCCGCCATATCCGTTGCCCATCTGCGCAGCTTCCAAACTCGTGAACGACATGATCTCAAAGTCGTACATGGCGATCGGAATGTGCTCGATACTCTGCACCGCCGTCAGAATATGCAGCAAGGCGTTCTGCAGTGCCGCTTCCGTCTCTCCAGCACAAAGTTCCCTCTCCTCTGTCCACAACATAACAAAAAAAGCAAGAATCAGCAAGAATAATACTACAACTACCTAACAAATTTCCGTTCTACCTTGTGAAGCGGCAGGAGACGACGTGACCGTCACCGGTAGAATCCACTTTTCAAACACCGTCTTCTCCTCATTCGACATGAGTCCAAAGAGTGCTTTCTTCACCTTCCGTTCAAAGAAAGAGATGGTAATGTAGCCACTGTTAGCTCCTCGGACATTGCTGGCGCCCATGGAGTTTATTGACGGTTGGCCGTAGGGTGTCATGACACTACTTCCTCCCATCAGGTAGCTGCTGTTGCTGGCCAGACTACCGCCCATCACCACCGTCTCCTCGAACATGCGGACGGCATGGTCCACTTTGCGACTCACATCCCCCACAGCGCACAAGGCGTACGTGATATTGGGGAAGGCTTGACACGTCGCTTCCGAAGGTCGAACGGGGCCAGGAGCTCTTGTGAAGAGAATGGTATGGAGAAGACACGTCACCGCGTCGCCCACGTCCTCGCCAGCCACGGGGATCTCGTCCAGAAGGTGCTCCGTCCAGGACACGGCTGAGGCTCCTCCACCGCCGGTGCCAGTGCCGGCGGCGCTCGCTGCGATTCCTGTTGACCCGAGCATACTGTTTTCTTAGAATATGGATATTTTTCTCTGTGTATCCATTTTTTATACTGTACCCTACCCGATTCTACCCTGTACCCTACGTGTTCTACTTGGTGTTTTCTTGCATTAGAGCAGGATTTCGTTCCAATATAAGCTGAACGAGTTGAGGGTATCCACTGAAGTACGCCATGCCTAGCACTGTGCAGCCAATGTAGTCCTCTACATCCACATCTGCGCCTGCATCCAGCAATATTCGAAGCGGCTCGAGACGGTTGTGCATTGCGGCAATATACGAAGGAGTAACGCCCAAATTCGACTGTCGATTGAGATCGGCATGTCCATTCACCAGCACCTGGACAACGTCGTCACGACCTTCTCTTGCGGCGATGTAGAGTGGTGTTTCCCCAGTTCATTCGGCTCGTCGATCGCAGCACCTTCGTAGAGCAATTCTCGCACCACTTCAGTGTGTCCGTATTCAGCTGCGATCATCAACGCCGTGGACTCTCCCGGTCCTTTGGCGTTGATGTCGGACTTGTGAAGCAGCAATAATTGCACGATCTCCAAGTAGCCATGCGAGGCTGCAATCATAAGTGGAACCCACTTTCCTTTATCCTCTACGTCCACCGAAGCTCCAGCCTCGAGAAGCGCAATGACGATATCCAGCGAACCAAGAGCGCATGCCATCCCTAAAGCCGTACTACCACCGCGTTCTTGAGCATTGAGATTGGGTTTGTACTTGACGAGTAGCCTCACCGCTTCAACACAGTTGACCCATGTCGCAACGATCACAGGAGTGTAGCTGTCTTTGCCAGGTATATTCACATCGGCACCAGCCTCCAGCAGAAGTTGAACCACAGCAAGATGGCCAGCTCCAATGGCCGCTTTTAAAGTCGTGGAACCATTCCGTGTTCTCGCATTAACGTTGGCCTTGTGACTCAATAGAAGCCGTACAATGTCGATATAACCTTGATCCGCTGCCACGTGCAGTGGCGTCCAGCCATCGCGATTTCTCGTTGCCACATTAGCACCGTCTTCAAGAGCTCGCTTTACGTCGGCGGCACTTCCTCTCGCACAGGCGTCCAACAACTCGGCGTTTAATCGTCGTCTGGTCGTCAAATACTGCCACCCCGTGGATGCAACCGCGATAAATATCATCAGACATGCCATCCGAGCCAACGCCATGATCAGCGTACTGAGCGTGGTAAATTATTATGGCAAGTCTGCAGAGAGTTCTGGGTTATGAGGCACGAGTGGTGCGATAACTTAGCTAAGGGTATGAGTTCAACGTACCGATGGCTTCGCGATTAATGGTGTGGTAACCGTGTCCACCGAACTGTAGCAAGATACTATTCGACTAATCTCCGCTGTGAAGCTCTACTGGTTCGACTGTATCTCCATCAAGTGAGCCATTGAACGTTGAGTTCTCCGCCCGAGCTTGCTGGATTTGCTCGTCACCGGCGGCTGCGAATCATGGGGTGTGCATCCAGAACCATTGCAGAAGAGTAGAACAAGCAGGAGGAATCCAACCGAATGCGATCCCCAGCTCCGGTTCCGGCCGGCATCACCAGTTTCTTGTTTCATTTCCTGATCGACAGCCTCCCGCTCACATCGCATTCAAGTGTCTTCGAGAGCCATGGCGTGGTCAGCATTGACGCGTATTGGTGAAGGCGTTTACAATGCCTACACTGGTGTATCTGCCAGCAGGTATTGGACGCAAACCGCGAAAGCGGAAACGCTTTACGACAAGATGTACCTCCCGTTCTACAACGAGGTTAACCGCAGAGGAATCCAACGAACCAGTTTCGCCCCCATGTACACTGCCGTCGACAACGCCGACCGTACCAACCGTGAGCTGAGAGACGACGGGATCGACAGCATCTGGTACCCCATCACTGCCGATGATACCTGCGACTGCGTCGTACTCCCCACTATCGATGATTCTACCCCCATCACGGAATGTGTCACCGACGTGTACTGGGGCATGTTCCAGCTCCAAACCACGAACGGAAACTGCTACGATGTCTTCTTCAATTATGCCGAGGTGTTTGCCAACTGTCCCAGCGCGCACTCAGGGTACCAATACAATGAGTATTTCAGCTGCCTGGTCGACTTCACGAATGACCCGTACGATCCAGCCACCACGGATACAACGTCCACGACGGATCCGACGGAGGTTGAGAACTCGAAGACGATGACAGCCTCGCCCCACAAACTACGAAAGGAGGGGGATGGCGACCACAAGGCAACTCGCATCCACTTGAGCATCCACCGTCTCCTGACATTCGTGGTTGAGGCGTTTTTGCTCTCCAGACCCCGGTCAATTGATCGGCAAGTAACTTCCGCTCAACACTGCACCGGCATTCCTGTACCTTTTAAAAACTGCTTGCTCTCAATCTCGGTTCACGTAGTATCGCGTTCGACTTTTATTTGTTTTAAAATTCAATTGAAACTATCGGGGTTAAAAATCCACAGCGTGATGTTCTCGTCGTGTCTTGCCCGCTGCATGTTCGTCTGCTGACACCAATCATTGAAACGCCAGTCCCATGTTGGCACTTCAATTGTGCAGTCATGCACTTGGTCGGCGAAATTCCCGACGAGCCACTGAATTAATCCAAAACAAGGACGCTGGAAAATCGTCGTGTTACCGAAGGTTTTGACTTCGACTGACTTGGAGTGCAAGTACATCACCACGTCGAACCGACCTCGCAATACAGCCTCCCGCATGGCTAGATCTGCATCAACCTCTCTGCGGTTCTCGTACAACCACTTGACCATCTCCAAATTACCCGCTGCCGCCACTTTCGACAGCGTGTTGGGCGAACATCCTTCGCTGCGATTCCTGTGCAACCATTTAACCATATCCAAATGACCTTTAACAGCAGCACAAGCCATCGCCTCGTACGTGCAGCCCTCGCTTCGGTTATGGTGCAACCACTGGACGACTTCAAGATGGCCATTGCCTGCGGCCCAGTCCATCGCCATAACGGAGCAGCCTTCACTTCTGTTAGCATGCAGCCACTTCACAACCTCGAGATGTCCTTTGCTAGACGCAAAGTCCATCGCTTCGGGGTGCAGCCTTCCTCACGAAACTGGTGTAGCCACTGGACAACGTCGAGATGACCTTCACGTGCCGCTCCATCCATCGCTTCGGATGAACAACCTTCGGTTCGATTTTCGTGTAGCCACTCCACAACGTTTAGAAAGCCGTTTGCCGCCGCAAAGTCCATCGCAAGCATCGTGCAGCCTTCGGTTCTGTTGGCATGCAGCCACTGGACAATACTCAAATGTCCTCTTTCAGCCGCCCAAGTCATCGCCTTCCAAGAGCACCCTTCGTCGCGATTGTGATGCAACCATTCAACCACACCGAGATGTCCATTCCTGCTAGCGCTATCCATTGCCCAGGCATCTCCCTGCTCACATCCTGCGTCATGAAGCCACTTCACCACTTTTAGGTGCCCATTTTCCGCAGCTCTCCGCATCGCTCCAGCAGTCAACGGCACTCCCAGCTCTTCATGCAGCCATTTCACCGCCTCCAAGTGCCCATTCAAAGCTGCATCGACTAGCGTCGACACCCTTGCTCCTCTATTCCCACGAGAATGTACATACTGCATAAACGACAGCTCACCGTGTGTTGCTGCGGCATCCCAGTTAACCCTCAATTCCGCAACCTCACAATGCGTTAAGAGCCACCTTGCAGTCTCCCATTGTCCGCTCTTTTGTGCTTGTACGAACGCGTCGTCCGCAGCTGCATTGCAGTCATTATAGAACCACTGAATTGCATTTAAATTCCCCGTCTTGGCAGCAGCTTGCAGCACCAATTTCAAACACTCCCGTCGAGGAGGGAAATGAGTCTTTAGCCAGTCGAAAACTTGGCCCTGATTATTTTCCAGAGCTCCACACATTTCAATACACCCCCAACGTGTTCGGTGGGGGTGGTATTGGAATAAATACTTGAGTATCTCCACGTGGCCATGAGCAGCAGCAGCGTACACTGGCGCCGATAGAGTTTCAGAAGGGAAACATTTCTCCACGAGCCATTGGAGTGCAGTAATGTCTCCTTGACAGGCCACAAACCACGAGGTGGCATTGCAAACCCAACGGCGGTAGAACGGATCCACTTGAACGGGTGGACGGCGAGCCGCAATGTATTGGAGTAATCGAAGACTCTTCTCTTTCTTGTACGCTTGCACAAGTGTCCACCGTGAAGAGACAGCGTCCAGAAAAGCGTCCAACAGTCGCGCGACGTGAGGCAGGTCGCCTGCAGGGAGACAGTGGCGAGTTACGACCCGTGCAGCAGTGAGCACAGGGAAGTCGTCGGTCATGGTGAGACTGTTTGTATTAAAACTATCTTAAAGGAGTACATGAATTCATGAAAACTACTTGTTGCCGACGAGCAGGAGACTTTGCTGGTCTTATGGGATGGCAAGTGCTGCCACCAAAGCCAGCGTGATGAAATGTCCGACAGAGAATCGACTGCGGTCGGCGAATGAAGTGGTGGTTTCGGGAGTCGACGGAGCTGGAGTCGTCGAGTCCAAGGATTGTTGGTTCTTCGAAGCTGACCCGTCACCTGAGCTGGCTGAGGAGTTGCTGGCCGAAGACATGCTGGACGAAGACTTACTAGTCGAAGACTTACTGGCCGAAGTCGCTCCGCTTTGCGAGACCGTCGGTGAGTCGGTTGAGGTAGTACCTGGCATCGAGCTTGAGCTTGTCGTAGACGACGCTGAACTTCCCATACCGGTATCGAGCTCAAAAACGAAGTCGCACCAGATAAACTCGGTGTACGTGTCGGTCGCGGCCCCGCTATTGCAGCCCGAATACACTTCGTTGCTGTCGTCAGCTGTCACGTCCCAGCAGCTTCCATCGGAAAACTTGACTTCGAAAGTGCCCCAGTATGCATCTCCGCTGCACGGTGCCACGGACAAATCGCTACTCGGGAACGTGATGCACTCGCAAGTGTCTTCCTCCGTTATCGGGTAGGAAACTGAGTCGACATACACATCGCTCGTGGACTCGTCGCTCGTAGTCGAGGCGCTGCCGTCAGTCTGGGCAACTTCGTTTTGGAAAGAATGCTTCTTTTTCCAAATGTCCCTGACCGTTGTTTCGTACTCGAATGGAGTCCACGTGGTGGCATCGTTGAAATACTGAGTTTGCGCGGTGGGCTTCGTCCTGTAGGTGTAGGAGCTCTGCGTCCTCGTTACGGTGATGGTGGCACTCGCTACTCCTCTGGATATTAACGCTGTCGGCATCGGCATCTTGGACGAGCGTCGATTATCGGGGTCTTCTTTAGTCGGTCTGTGGGTCGTGCGCAAGATTCGTCGAGTTGAAAAATGAACGGGTCACCGCTTTAGTCTGTGGTAGTGCTAGAGACCACCACGCTATTACTTTCAGTAGTGTTGCCAGTACCCATGCTGAACTGCCGTATAATTTTCAGTTCCATTGTCTTGACTGTGGTGAGCCTCGTTAGATGCTGTAGCAACGGGTTTTGTGGTGGTCATCCCAAAACTCCAGTAGTGTCTCGGCACTTTGTTGAATTTCTGGTAGTAGTGTTGCCACGCATGACCACAAAGTCTCCAGCTCGGACCGTTTCAATCGCAAGGCCAGCAATCTGCAGCTCAGACCAAGTTTTGATTCATTGCGTTGAGCCCAAGAATATGTTTCTTCGTCGCTGGTTTGCCTGTCTTGGAGCAGTACTAGCTGATGCAGCTTCAGTTATCAGGAGATGTGGAGCAAACAGAAAAGCGAAGGCGCGCGCAGCGATGAATCTGCTTGACGCATGTGAACGAAGATGTTGTTTCGATGTCAAACAAGCCCTTGGGGATGGTGCCCCTATTGACGCGCGTGGCGCTGATGGCTGGACCTGCCTGCACACGGCAGCAAAGCTGGGATACGACGACATTGCCAGCGTTTTATTGTGTCACAACGCTCAAGTCAATGCGAGAACTCCAAACGATACCACAGCCTTAAAAATTGCTGCGGGCCGAGGTCATTTCACCGTAGTTCAAGTACTGGCCGACGCAGGTGCAGACGTCAACCTCAGGGAAGCGACCAACACACGCCATTGACAATTGCCACGGCTAACGGCCATGCGGATGTGGTAAAGCTTCTCGTCGAGCATAATGCTGCTCTGGATGTTCAACTGCCGTGGGGTAATACGGCACTTGGTACAGCGTGCGATATTGGGAGGCTTGACATCGTGAAGATATTGGTGGGAGGCGGTGCTGCAATCGATCTTGCCGACGATGAAGGTTGGAATCCACTCATGAGTGCCGCAGCAAGCGGCTTCGAAGACATTGTCGATTTTCTGTTGGAGAAGGGAGCTAGCGTCGATGCCAAAGGACCCCAGCAAGCAACGGCTCTGCGTCTCGCGGCGGAGTATGGGCATCTGGAAGCAGTGCGAGCTCTGATCTACGGTAAAGCTTCGCTCAATGAGCCTTGCCAAGAGGGCGTCACACCCCTCATCATTGCGGCCAAGAAAAATCACAGCGACGTCGTCCAGCTTCTGGTGAATGAAGGTGCCAAGCTCGACCTCCAGTCGAATATGGGCTTCACGGCGTTATTGCTATCCGCAATGTACAATAGCCAGGCATCGCTTCGAATTCTCGTGGACGCCGACGCCGATGTAGACTTGAAGGATAATACCGGGTGGTGGACACCGCTGACGATGGCATATTTCAGTGGTTATCCCCAGCTAGTTCAGCTCATTCTTGAGCGACGCCCTGCTCTCATGAGGGACGAAACTCCGATTGACGAGCAGGGTTAGTCGGCGAATATGTATTGTTTGTACAACCAACTCTTTAACTTGAATAACATCAAAATCGCTGTTGTTCTTATTCCGCTTGAGGAAGACCGTGAACTTGTCGCTCAACAAGGCGGTGCACCGTGAGACCAGCTACGTGTTCTAGTGGTGGTGTGACGTCGTCTTTCATGGCACCTCGTAGATATTTAATAATCATTTGATGTGTTGGCTGCACACTTCCAAGTTTGAGGCTGGCAATCTCCCCGAGTTGTAGCGGGCTTAGCTTGCGGTTGTCCACAACTGTGAGCGAAGCGCCAGCAGTGATGAGTAGTCTAGTGCTCTTAACGTGGCCGTAAAATACAGCGTAATGCAGCGCTGTCAACCCGTCGAGCGTATCACGCTGGTCGATGGACACCCCATTGCGTAAAGAAAAGAAATGACTTCGTCCGATCCAGAGAGCGCAGCCCAGTGAAGTGCTGTTCGTCCAAGATGATCCACTTCGTCCACATCCTGCTCGCTTCCCAAACACAACTGCGCCATTCGAAGATCATCTTTCCGAGCAGCTTCAAGAAACAGGGCAAACCGGCCAGGAAAATTGCTCTGTTTCTTTTGCGCTTGGCCAGTTGTCACTGCAATTTTGGTTTGTTTGTTTCTTGAATTCAAGTAGTTGTGTGCTGAGCGAGCATTGTTCGCATCAATTGACACTTGCTGGCAGTAGGCAAGTGCCACAGTGAATAGACCAAGCATGACGTAAACCCCAGGAGGCAGCAAAGAGAGAATGAGGAAAAGTAGCTTGATCTTTGACCCCACCTTAGACGGAAGGCTCCAATAAACAATCATAAACACCGCAAAGGGAAGAGCACACACGTCCCACGGAGACAGCGATTCCGAAGACAACAGAGCAATCTCGAAATTGTTAGGGATGGTGCATCACCGGATATTCCGTTCTTTTCATTCCACACAGCGCTTTCAAGCTCGTCGTCGTCAATATCAACAGTAGTCGGATTCGGGAAGCCATGATCAACAGTGAAGCTGTGCCGTTGGTCACCGAGTTTAGTTTTCACGCTACATTTCTGCGGCTTCCCTAAAGATAGGCGTAAAGCTTCTTCAAGACCAGAAAAAGTAGTTGTGAAAACACCACTTGACATCGAAAATGCCGTATGATATTGGACCTCCGTTGGCTTCCGACTCTTCTGCGTGTTTGTCATCATCGCGTTCAACGCTGAGTACTCCTCGAGCGTCTTCAGCAAATACCCGCCGACTTCGACACGAATTGGGACGTTCGACCACAGCGCATTGGGCATTTCTGACGTCGACACCGCAGCACTTGGATGGCCGACGACCTTATCAACCTGTAAAGCCTTTACGACCCGCCACAGCTCGGGAAACCTTACCACCGGAATGCACTAACTTACCGAAAAGACCCGCTACCAGTCGAAGAAACCATCAGCGACAACATGAGCTACTCACTCCTCGAGGTGCAAGTGTAGCAATAAAAGAAGCCATGCGGCGAGAGCGAGACCAAGAGCAGTACGTTAACCCGTCGATCGGCCGCAGTGTGGAGCCACGAAGTCAGCCGACTGTACGAGTCTGTAAACTCAAACCTAACGCTGGAGGAACAGAAACGAATACTGCTGCACTCCTCTCACGAGTAACCTCAGCATCGATGAATGCTACAGAGAAACTTCGTTTGCGTGCATTCCAGGCACGCGCCAACGGCGAATATGACCGAGCTATTAAATTTTACACGGAACTCACGACGGCCAGGCCTAACGAAATCGAGGCACACTTCCACTTGGCTGTATGTTTGGAGCGGACAGGGCAGATCGGTCCAGCTTTGGCTGCATATAAGCAAGTGCAGAGGCTCTCTGGTGGGCATCACGCGTTTGCCTACTACAACATGGGCAACCTTTGCATGCGCAGCGATCAAGTGATCAAGGCCATTGAATATTTCTCACACGCTATCACAGCCAGTAAGAGAAGTCAATCCAGTTCTGTCCCGAGTACAAGTGTCGGCTCGACTCCAGTTGCATTTTACCAACAAAGAGCAGCAGCTTACCGCAAGAATGGCGACTTCGAGAAAGCAGCACGCGACTACGTGTTGGTGCAGAAGTGCACGGACACTTCCAATCCTTCAGTTTCTTCGGAAGACAAGTCTACGTTTAGTGCAGAATACCTTTACCAGCCTGTCACTCAAATGCAGCTTGCTTCCAAGTCAAAGACCGCTCGTCCTGATGAATTCAATGAAGATAGCAACGACGACCGAGTCGACTTTCATCCGGATGAATCGAATCAGTCCGAGATTGAGATAGAAGAGACGGATGACGCATTAACAACTTGGGCTCTTCAACGCAGCATGACCATCGTGCGTCTCCCTCCCTCTGAAAGAAACGAAGGGGATTTGCAATACCTCAGCGACTTCATGCAGAAACGCTTTACTGTCTGCGCTGCGCTGCACCCGGAAGTCTGTAGACTCTTATGTCGTGAGCTCGCACTGAGCCCTGACGGCTCGCTTTCTGCAAAAACGCCGATATTCATGGAGCATGACGCAGATTCGGGATGTTTTTCCCAAGATCGTTCTCTCTTTTTCATCTTGCAAGGTCGGGTAAACATTTGTAAGACTACTGGGAGGATGTTCCAACCATCTCCACAAAAAAACCATAGAGAAACAAGAGAAGCATTCATAGTCGACGACATGTTCGACCAACAACAAGAGATGCGGCAGTCTCCTTGGGAATCGATACTACCAGTCGTGAATTCAGAATGGCAACAATCCCAATTGGAACTCTGTGAACTCGATCAGGGCGATGTCTTCGGTCATCAGGGCAAATTTGCGGATGACCCACGGTAAGAGAACACTTCTCCAATCGCCGACTGCAGTCTTGTTCTAACTGCATTTTGTTCGTGTAGAGCATATTCTGCCATTGCCATGACCTCATGCGCAATTGGTGCCATATCTTGGAGCACGTGGCGTCGAATTGAATGCGCACAACGTGAAGCTGAGGTAGGTTAGTTCGTCACTGGTTTGTCGGTGGTTTTGTCTGACAATCGCGCGCTTGTCAGCAAGAGCGTGCTGCTCGGTTCTTGACAATGACTCCATCCTTTAATGGTATATGCGCTTCCGACATCCGCAGTATCGCATCTCGAGTACGTTTAATTGCTACTGAAGTACATGACACGGAACCGGTATTCATCAATACGTGTTCCCCTTTAGGCGAAGTTTGTCAAGGTCGTGGGGTCAAAGGTCTTGTGCTGCGAAGGGCAATATGTGGATGGATTGTTTGTCGTTCGCGAAGGCGAGCTTTGTCAATTCTCGCCCTGCGAGATGAAAGCTCCACCAGATATGTCGGTGTCTTTCGCTCTCAGCGGTGCACTTTCCATTCCACAAAGCGGTCGAGCATTTTTCATCCAGCTTGAGACCGCAGGGGACCCGCTCGAGTTCATTCGAGTAAACGATGCCTTTCACGGCTTCCTACCACAAAATTACGTGATACGAAAGCAGCGTGAACTGCTCCGTCTCGCAGCTGCACGATCGAGAAGTAACTCGAGACGCAGTTTTACTGGCAGTGAAAGACGCGGTCAAAGTTCGGAGCCTTTGGCTATCGCGTTGCGTCGTGGAGAATGTTTTTGTGTTTCATCGTCGTGGATCCCGCCACGCCAGTCTCGCCAGGAGGAAGAAGGTGCCATCCAAGGAGTAGCTTGCGCGAAAACGACACTAGTGTCCGTCGGCACGACCGAGCTACTGTTCTTGTCTTCTGCGGACCTCACGCACGGTCTGTCACTGGACAGCCGCTCGCAACTGCACCGGAACCTGCAGGACATCGCAGTGGCCGACAAGCAAAGCAAATCGATGATACGTCCATACCGCGGCGGACTACCCGGAAAGCGAAGTGCAAATTTACTTGAGCAGTGCGTGCAAGATGAGCGGTGGAGTAAATTCAAAGAAGATCTCGTCGAAAATGTCCTCCGGGGACGCTGTTAATGTTTCCAGCGAAAATGTGAAAGAAACATAATGAGAACATGAATGCAGTCCCAAATCACCCTTCAAAGAACTGTGTTTGAGCGACGAAGCAATGCAGTATTGCAAACCCACTCTGACGAGTCTTCACACTGAAGATTGGTTTCTCGACACCAGGTACTGAAGTGTCGATCCCATACAGGTACTGTAAACTTGCAGCCGTTCATCTCTTGCGGATAGTTCGCAATTAGCCATTGCATCAATTCCAGGAACGGATTATAAATGCAAACGCTTTCTTCCTCAAAGCTAAATCCCTCCAGCAGATGCGCATGTAAAAATTTGATCACCTCAAATTGACCCTCAACAATGGCTATCGCCATGGCTTCATGAGTGCAGCTTTCACTTCGATTATGATAAAGCCATTTTACGATCGCGAGATGGCCATTGGCGGCAGCAGAATTCATAGCTCTGTTGGTACATCCTTCACTCCGATTTTCGTGCAGCCATTTGATAATCTCCAAACGACCCTTCCTCGCAGCCCAGTCCATGGCGTGAACTGAGCATCCTTCTTGTCGATGAAAGTGAAGCCATTTCACCACATCAAGATGACCCGAACGAGCAGCCCAGTCCATTGCGGCAGTCGTACAGCCCTCGGATCGATTTGTATGTAGATATTGAATAATATTTAAGTGACCGGAGCGCGCTGCCGCATCCATTGCAAGTACTGAACCACTTTTCAAACCGTACTCGTCGTGCAACCACTTGACGACTTGCAAACATCCATGGGCAGCTGCACAATTGAGCGTCGAAGCGCGGCATGGATCACTTGAATTCTCCTGAAGCCACTTCATGATCTCGATATTATCGCTAATGGCAGCAGCGTCGTTGATACCTGAATCCCAACCTACACAATGATTTTCGCGAAACCACTTCACGATATCCAGGTGGCCATGTTCAGCAGCTCTTCGAGCAGCCTCACCCCTTAATTCCAATCCTGCATCGTGGTGAAGCCACTCAATAATATCTAAATGGCCACCTGCTGCCGCTGCATGCATCGCGTCTTTATTCAAGCCTTCGATGGTCATAGAAAAGCAAATTTCAAGAATTCCAGCTCTCCATGTCGAGCAGCTGCGCTCCAGTTGATTATAATGTCGTCCAGCTCGCAATTCTCCAGTAACCATCGCGCGGTCCCCCATTGTCCCTCGAGTTGTGCACCGCCCAAAGCGCCTTCCAGAGGAATACAACATTCCAAATGTAGCCATTTCAAAACTTCAATATTTCCTGCTGACCCTGCTGCATACACCACATTGTCAACACTTTCCGCACAAGGGGAGCATTAATCTTAAGCCACTCCACAGCTTCTAAACGCTTGTTGACTATAGCTGGAAAGAGCTCCACGCCCCCAGCAGCACCGTTCAAAGTGGAAGTGATGTAGCCATTCCAGAATATATGTATGTCCACCGGAAGCTGCTCCCGTCACTGCCTTGGTCAGCACTTCTTCCGGAAATTGGTTCACTAGCCACTGCAAAGCTTGGAGGTCTCCACGTTCCGCTGCGAACCACACCACCTTGTTGAAAAGCCATCGAGAATAGTAGGGGTCTAATAAATGATCAGCGCGTTCTTTTTGGAATACGTATTCCATCAAGTGCAGGCTGCCAGTGCGCTCGTAGACCTGCGAGAAGTTCCAGACGCCGGTGAACACATCCAAGAAAGCGTCGATAGTTTGCGAGACGTGCGGTAGCCCCCACACGACGCTGGAAGGCATGTCCGCGCCACCACTTGGACACCACTTAATATGGCCCGCTGCATTTTGCCGATCGTACCGAAATATCGGTACAAATGCGCCGCGTCATGACCCCAGCTTTTGACTCGCATCCTTCCCCGATTTAACATCGTCTGGTGGGGAGACGATGCTGCCGCTGCGTCGCCTGTCCGCGGCTGTAGCAGCATCCAGAGCCCATGCAGTGCGTTTGACTTCGTCTTCTGCAGCTCGTGCCGTTCTTTCGCGCCCTCTTTCGATCTCGCAACCTCAGAATCAGCGCTGGAACGGAGGGATCCGCATCACCCGAGCTTTCACTTCTGCGGCTCATTCCGACGCTTCTAGCGAGCTCCCGGCCACCGAACACGCTGGTGAAAAACGCAAGTAACTCAGGAACAACGTGAGAAGGTCGTGGCGCTGCTGAAATCCCGTTGCAATGCGCTGTATCAAGATAACGAAGCTCATGTGACCCCAGCCGAAGCGTTGACTCTGTGGAGTCACGACGTGCTGAACATCCAGAAGCAGCACACCCCACAGGAGCTGGCAGAGATTAAGGACGAAGTACTGCGTGCCTATGAGAGCGGCGTGGCCATTGCATCCAAGCAGAAACAGTTCCAATTGGCGACGGATCTCGTGACGCAGATGAAGCAGCTGGGTTACTCCCCAACGCCCAAGACGCATCAGTATCTGGTGCGTAATGTGGCGCTGAAGCTGCGTACAGGACCGAATCAGACGCCAATTGCAGAGCTACGGGAGGTCTTGAAGGACGTGCCGGAAGACTTGTGGGACCGAGAGATCATGAGCGTCATTGAGAGGGAAGAGCGACCGGTGCATCTCAAGACGGAGAGGGAGTTCGCATTGTTCCAAAAGAAACTGATTAGTGGCATTGAAACGATGCTTGATGAGTATGAACAGGAGGTTGGAAAGAAGCAAGAGAGATCGACGATGCCGTACAACGAAGCGCTGCGGGTGTATGCGGACAACAGCGTGCCGTTCACACGGATGTTGGAGTTGATGATCGCACGCAAACTTGTGGCTGACGTCGGTACGTACGAAGCTTTGCTGTTGGGTGCTCGATGGAATGAGATCCCGGCCACTCTGTCCCAGTTGCTGGACTCGAAGTTGATCGATGAGCTCTCTGCATCGTCCTCTATCAGCAATAGTGACCACGTATGCACACTCTGGACCAATTCCATGAAGGCCGTCATTTTCTCAAGTACAGAGCGCTTCAGCTCGCCCACAGCGACTGTGAGTAAGAAAGAAGTCGATCAGCTACGGAAGGTGTTTTTGTTTGTCGACAAGCAGCTCTCGAACGCCTTCCCGAAGTTTTGCTTTGCGGAGGTGGCGCAACATGACGCAGTTTATGCCATGCGAGTGAAGGCTGCAGCTGCTTGCGGACTTGTCGGGCAGGTAAAGAGAGTGCTTGATGAGTACGTCACACGATCCTCATCGGTTGGCGCCATCTCTAAGGAACCATTCTTGTCAGCCCTTGAGGTTTTCCCGTGGTCGCAGATGGATATCCTCCTTCTCACACAGCAGGACGCATTGGCGCGTGCTGAGGACCGCGACGTCCAGAAATCCCCTCGCGTGAAGGGAATGCAGCAAGTGTATAACCGCGTCATGGAGAAGTTGGCCAAGGCCGAGCAGACGGTCGAAACAATCAAACAGAAATTGAATGCAAATTCGAATCTGAGCGAGAGTGAAAGGCTTGCGCTGCAACACGAACAGTCCGAGGCATCCAGGACCGTCCAGGAGGAGTCCCATACAGCTGAGACTCTTGAACGACGCCTGACAAAGGCTCGTGTACTGAAAGCCAACCAGCTGATGATTCAAGAACACTTGAAGCGTGGCGACAGAGCAGTGGAGGATGTTCTGAACAAGCTGCTCGATGCAGGCTTTGACGTGGAGAACGACTTGGACTTGAGCATCAAACTCATGGAGCAGTACAGGACGTCAGCTTCGCGTTTTGAGAGGAGGTTTGCGCAGCAGCAGAAGCACGTAAGTCCGCACATTATGTCTCGAGTGTTTAAGCTAGCTACTTCGGTATCGGACCACGTGAAATCTGGCGGTTTGGACGTTGACGATCAGGACACGCGAGACAAGTTGATGGAGTTCTTCGAGCGTGCTGTTTGCACTGCGGTGAGGTTCTGGCGGGAAGACGAGACGACTGCGCTCGTGAACCAACAGCAGCGCATCCTTGGCACGACGAAACTGGACCCGCGTGAGTACGATCTGCTCATTTTCCAGCTTGTTACGAGCCTCAATATTCGTGGAGCCCACTCACTCCTCGAAGAAATGCACTTTGCTGGGTTAAAGCCATCCCAAGAAGCTATCCACCACATTGCTCTTGGTCTGATGCACCAACTTTATGCTGGGGCGGATGGTGTTGAGCAACTGTCTCGTACGGATGAGAAAGAGGACGGAGAGGATAACGAGGAAGAAGAGACGACTGACGAGCTGGACTCGGAAGTTGCTGAGCTGCTGCATGTTCCTGACCGTGAGGCTATTGAAAAAGAGCTTGGACTGACGGATGCCCTCCGCTTCGACAATGGCGATGGCTTTAATGCGCAGTCCGCTGCTGCACGAGCTGCGCTGTTGGGCTCAGACGCGCCCATGACGGTGGAGGACCTCATCGGATTCCTGCAAGACTGGTACAACCTGTATCGCGTTAAGCCTCTAGCAAAGACTGTCGTGCCTGTGCTCTCCCGATTGCTGATTACCCACAACGAACCTGAATTCCGACGGCTGCTGCAGATCCTGGAGTCGATGGAAGGCGGCCTCACACCGGCCACGGAAATGTGGCTCGAGAAACGCCTGCGGGAGTTTGGCGGCAAGACCCTAGACGACTTCCGGCTCAAGAAGAATTGAGCATCGGTAGCTTCTCGTTTTGACTGCAATAGCATAGAATACACCACGCCGTCCACGGTGCTTTCGATTTGACTGGAATTCTTTCCCATACTGTAGATATCGAAAGCAACGTTCGTTGAGGTGCTCCTACATCTCGATCTGGTCCAGCGATGTCGACAAATACGCACCCAGCGTATCCACCTGCAACAAAGCACATTAGCACACCACCTACAGCCACACAAACTGCAGCTATGCATGCACCTTTGCTTTCAGTAATCCAGCCGGGGTCTCCGTGTTCGCGTATGCACACAGCAAGAAGCTTTTGCCCGCTGCAGTGATCGCCAAACGACCACGCTGTAAGTAAATACAACAGCACACAGTAAGCGCATAATTTCGCCCCAAATTGCAGCAAAGGGTCGTGAATTCTTGCCTCCAGCTCCACCAGCATTGTGCGTAGTTCACCCGTCGGATTGGCTTCTTTACCGGCGTGCAGGTACTCTCCCCATGTGTGCGAGGCGATAGCGCCCACCACCTTGTGGTCCACTGTTTCTCCGTCTCCTACAGCCCCCACCAGAGCTCCTTCCAGCGTCATGAGCCTACAACGAACATGAATTCAGACGTCTGGAATCAGATAACTGTGGTTGACAGAGGATTGCGCACGCCACAGAGCGCAACAGAAGGCCAGAGAGACTGCGTTGCAACAAGGAGACACAGAGGAAGATGAATCTGTCACTATTTACTGCTATACGTACATGCAGGCGGCGATACCATCGCCTACAATCTGGGTGAGCAATTCCGGCAGCACTTTCGCACGCAACATGTTGGTCGCAAATGAATGCAGCATATGTTGGCGATGGCTACTTTTTCTCAGAAAAATATGAATTTTCAAACGGTTATACAAAATGCATTTTTTTAGCGTTTCCCCCAAGGTTTCATACAAACCGCAAGTCGACTGATGGCACTCACGCGGTCGCGGTCATCAACCGCCGCGGCGCTGCCTGTGCCTGCCGCCATGGCGTCTCCTGCCGCACACGTGAGCTCTGTGTCCGTCCCCATCCGCTTCCAGTGCCCGCTGTGTCTGGACGTGCTGCGACGCCCCATCCAACTTCCCTGTTGCCACCGCTTCCTCTGGTACTGTGTCATTTTTGCTTTGTTTTATTGAAAACTCGGTATAACTAACGATGCATGTTATAAAATAACAGTATGGAGTGTTTCGAACGTGGCCTGGAGCTCACGAGCGTCAACTGCGGCTTCTGCAGACGCCGCGTCGTGGGATTCGCACGCTCCAAGAAGTTTAAAGTGGACGAAGGCATGTGGACTGCCGTCAAGAAGCAATGTCCGTTTCTAAAAGACGGAAAAGACGGAAACGAAGAGGGTAATGAGCCTACAGTAGAGTTCTACGATGAAGACGCCCCTCCATTGCACGGAGGAGGAGAGGACCATCCTACAGCTGACGAAGGAGAGGTCAAAGCTTTCTACGAACGACAATTGAGAGAGCACCAGTCCCAGGTCGAAGCTGCAGAGCAAAGAGCGATGGAACAGACCATCGAGTTCTTACAGAACGACCCGGAGTTCAATGCGTCACTGCATTCTTCAGTGTCTCCAACTTCGTCGTCGTCGTCATCGTCGTCGCCCAAAGCGAGGAAGAAGCATGGAGTGAAGCCCAAACCCAAATTTACGACCAGAAGCGCAAGTCACAGAGTTGTGACGCGTTCGTTATCGCAAACGGAAGACTTAAAGCAACCGAAACTTGACAATTTCTTTGGATCGAACCGATCCACGTCAAGTCACTCGAGTGGACACAGTCTACGGTCCCACTCGGATGCGATCGGATTGTCACCACCACGTACGCGGTCGCACTTTAAATTGGATGAATCGCACAAGAAGTATTTGCTTCGCAGTGCGTCGGCGAGTCCGACGAAAAACACCAGGAGGCGGAACAATGGCAAAGCGCGAAAGGGGCTCCTTCAACTAACGCTGGACTCGACGCTCTCTCCAATCGCGCTGCACACCCGCAGTCAAGATCTTAAGCGAGCGAACTCGTGCGACTCAGAGCAGTCGAAAATGCTGACGCGCCAGGGACGACGGCGGAGCTCCTGGAGATGTGCTGAGTGCACTTTTACCAACACGTGCTTCGATAATCGCTGCAGCATGTGCTACAGCCTACCGCCGCCAGAGGCGTACAGCCCGCTAGACTCCGAATAATTTAAATCAAAAAATGTTCTTGTTGTTTTCTTATTGCGTCTTCATTGTTTTGACTGGTTTTGAAAGTTTTCTCGTAGAGAAACAGCATCGGTAGGCGACGGCAATGTTGAACAGAGCAATTAGCGACACGATGACACCTAGCACTGTAGGAGTAGAAGCGTCAAGGACAGACTGCATCGAGAATTAATGTCAGCTTCAACATCAACTCACGAAAACAAACTGCCCCTTACCTGCACGCGCTGCTGGTGGGCTGCATCGTATGGTGCGATGACAGTGTGATTCCAAGTGAAATTACCATCTGCAGTAAGTTCCAGGACACTACAAAAACAATAAATTAGAGGAAAACATCATAACAATTTGATGAGGTGCTTACCCATAGTTCCGTCCAAGATATACGCGATCGTACTCGATAGACCAAGGCGAACTTCGCGGCAAAAGCAAAGAGGCAAATGGAATCCGTCGTGCCCATGAAGCCACAACTTCATACAATGGAGTCAGGTGCGTGATCATGAAGTAGTACGGGATCAGCTTGGTATCTTGGATCGATGTCGAGCCGTTTGTGATTCCGCTGGTGATCAACTGGTCCAGGCATTTAGGGTTTATTTCCTCTGTTCCGCATACACGTGACTGTGCCAGCATATGCAAGTCTCCTCCAACCAGTAGGCGAATCAGCGACTCAGTCGGGTTCCCCAGGTTATACCCTTGGAAGAGCTGAAAGAGATCTTCCAATCCTGAACGCTGGTCTACCATGCCAGGGTACATCTCGTGCTCGACAATGTGAGCGATCGCTGCCGAGAATGCCGACTGGAAGAAGAGCGGCATGCTAGCGAACACCACTGCTGCGTTCCGATTATCTTTGCTCCATGAATGTAGTTTGTCATCGACGAATTTCCTTTGCTTATCACTGATCAATTTCGCCAAATCTTTCTCGTTAGTCGCATCGAAAAAGCTGCGCTCGAAGCGTACATCCAAAAAGAGTAGCTTCATCCGTTGCACTTCCACCGAAAAGTAGACGGGATACCCACGAACAATATCACCAAGTGAGTCTCTCAAGAAATCAATGGTATCCCATGGAAAATCGCGATACAGCTGGTACTGGAACTCGTAGTAAGCTTGCAGACCAGCTCGGCAATGCAGCTGCAACGCCACAAGCCTCTCACGCTCTGGTTCACTCACTTCTGGGTCCTGGGAACGCACAAACGCTTTCTGTACAAGTTCGATGTTAAAGTTGTTGATAATTTCGTGGTCGTCTGGCAGCATCCAATGCGCTCCGACGCGATACACGCGCTGTGCTGCCTTCCGTCCGAAAGTCGTCCTGTATATCCCTCGAAATTGTTGTAGAATTTCATCATACCTTGCGCGCTTTACCTTAGGGTCCTTCATCTTTTCAATGGCATCGGCACCACTTTAATGCTCGACGCTCCTGCATCTGCGTAAATCTGGTCGCCAAGATGTGCCATCCCAAAATGCACCGAAGTCGAACTGCTGGCGTCGTCATGTGCTTCGACATCAATTGCCAATTTCTCCATCATCACGTCGTCGTGGTCGTCCACATAGCGGTCACAAGACACCACAATCACCCTATCCGAGCGAGATTTATCTACTACAGCTTCCTTCACTCTTGCAGTGTGGAACATGACAGTCGCCACTTCCTTCAGTCCGTCCACTTCAAATTGGGCGACATATCTCCGTCCTGGTAGTAGATCCTGCAGCTGTACGACCTGAGGTCGTCCCTCTCTAATAGCTAACTCCACAACTTGGTCTGCTTCATGCTCCATTATAACCCCTTCCGTTCGTGAAGTTGCTTGGACACGGATACGCAGCGACTTGGCGGACTTGGGCACTTGGTCGTACAGGATGCGAGCAGATGAGGTGCCGACGTCCCCTAC
The DNA here is from genome assembly GCA_011947325.1 of Phytophthora macrochlamydospora. Taxonomy (NCBI): domain Eukaryota; phylum Oomycota; class Peronosporomycetes; order Peronosporales; family Peronosporaceae; genus Phytophthora; species Phytophthora macrochlamydospora. The sequence continues at coordinate 103,418 of JAAVTH010000110.1, forward strand.
AACAAGAAGCAATGGGTCGTTGATACTACCCGTGACTGCATTGCTGCCTGCCGCTATCGTCAGCACACACAGCCACACAGTGACTGCTACTATCCACCGCGACATCGATCAATGACACACTTTGGGAATTTTCAGAAATGTGCGGTCTCTACTACGGGTAAGGAAGCTGCAAGCTGCATGGGCTAACACGTTCGCTGTTGACTGTTTACACAATATGCTCGCGCTTCATAGATAAATCTGTTTCTGCCTCCACGTACGAGGAGTTCTGATCACATAGACATCGGTCGGTGGAGATCACCGGTAGTTGTTGTTGTTGCTGCTGCTGCTGCCGTAGCTGTAACGCGCTGACGAGCGTCCGGCGCTCCGGGAGCGATCCAGCGGCATTGAGGTGGAGTGGTAAAGCCTCGTCGGCTTGACGTCGATCCGCTGTTGTAGAAGTTCGAGGAGCGGTGGCTACTCTGGAAGTTCGGCTTCATATCCACCATACTTTGGCTATGCCGCCACGACGGGCGGTTGGGCGGGTACTTGGCGAACGACTGCTGGTTAGCCGCTGCCGAAGCCGCCGTCTTGTCCGGGATCGCAACGGGACTACCGCCCTTGCGGGGTCGCCGACGTCCCAGTTGGACTTCCGTTTCCTCCTCCGCTCGGCGCGACGTTTGGCCTCCTCTGACAACGGCTCGCTGCGCTCCAAACTGCGCTTCCTGCTGCGTTCGTGGCAGTCCCTCCGAGGCCCGTCCTCTCCTTTGCTGCTGCTACTACTACTCTTCCTCTCCAGCATAGGTGGGCTGGCTTGCTCTTTCCTCTCAACTTGTGTCTGCTTGGCCGACGGGGAGAACTTGGCCGCCGACGCTGCGACTGCCGCTGTGTTGGTGTTGGGCGCGTCGCTCTCCTTCACTTTCGCGGAAGGACTGATGGATGCAGTCGTCGTCGGACTGTTGCGGTCCAGCGGAGGGGACAAATGCGACGACTCTGTGTTTTGTGGGGTCTTGACACGTAGTTCAGCTGTGGCCGCCTTGGGCGTGTCTGTCACCTGAACCTGCGGTTTGTTCTGCACAGCAGAGGCTGTGGGGGAGGGGCAGTCACCTCCAGCTTCTCCACGGGCGTAGGGGCTCTGGTGGCGTCTCTTTGCTCTCTGCTACAGCGGGAGCTTCCTCTTCAGGCTCCTGTTGGTCTGGGGCCTTCTCCCTTCCTTGTCCTCGTCCAACTGCGCGCTCCAGAGCTGGATCCAGCGCTTCTTGGGCGTCAGTTTGCTCTCGAATGGCTGCTTGCCCACTGCGGCGGCCACGGCCGACACGCGCAGCTTCTTGCCGGCGCGGGCTTTCGTGCCCTTGGTCTTCTTGCCCTTCTTGCGGCCTGGCCGCGAGCCCTCTCCGCCGCTGTGGTCCTGCTCCATGCGCTCGATGCTGGCGATGATCTGCGCCATCTTGCGCTCCTCGCGACTCATCCCGGCGGCCTGTATGTCTGTCTGTCCTGCTCTCTGATCAGTCTGTCCCCGCCGACGCCTTCTTCCGAGTGGCGGCAAGCCAGCGGTCAGACACGCGCCCGAGGTTTTTCACGCGAGGTTTTATCAGATTTCACGTGCGCCACACTAAAGAAGGGATCTTGAACACCTACCCGCAAGATAAGGACTCGATGAAAATGATTTCAGCCAATCAGTCAGCAATTCCTAGAATAGGACCAGCCTGATAAAAGAAAAACCCAGGAGGAAAAACCTCGGCAGTTGACACGGCAGGAGTTTTTCAAAAGATCCACAACGCCACAACAACACGAAAATGGGGGTGCAAGTGGAGACTACGGCAATCCATGGCGCGACGATCTTGGCACGCGCTGCCGATCGCTGCCAGGCTCCCCCAGATGATGTGCTCACTTCAAGCAGCTTTCCCAGTCCACTTGAGTATTATAGAATCCCCAAAAGTTTACGGTCTGCGCAATATTATCCTGGCAAGCCCACAAACACGGCAACCCAGGGGTCAACAAGCACCACCAGCAAATGTGCACCGTCGTGTTATGGCTGCTATCGCGCTGCTACCGCAGTTCAAAGATTTCCACCTTGGTATTCCCCGTCTAAAGACTGCAAATTGAAGTTGACCATCACTCCTGGAAACGGCAACTTCCCCTCTAATAATACCAAGAGGCTTACAATTCCGCAATGGCCGACAGCATGGACCGAGGCTTTACGCCGCAGTCTGCCGGTACGGATGGCGGCTTCCTCACGGAGGCGGAGATGACTGCGGCTCAAACCAACGCGGCCGTCGTGACCGAGATGGAGACGGTGCTGGCGCAGACTCCCGACAGCGTGTCGCTCTACAAGACAGAGCTGGAGAAGCTGCTCATGGCCTTCGTCAAGTCTCAGGAGAGCGAGCAGCGGCTGCTAAACCGCACCAAGGAGATCCTGTCCGAGATCCACTCGAGCCACGAAGCCATGCTGAGGGACCAGGAGGAGGAGAGCGAGGCGCTCGCCCAGAAGAAGAAGGCCAAGGTCGAGCTGGACGCCGTGCTGCAGCAAATTTCCCTCACTAGACAAGTAGAGTTTGAGAAACAGCACAAAGTTAACGATCTACGCAGCAAACTGGAGCTGCTGCAGCAAGAAGTAGGCAAGATGGCCATGCCATCAGGCAATGGCGACATCATTCTGAACGAGGAGCAGGAGCTACAGATATCTGGGCTGAAGAACAAACGAGCCGAATTGGCACGTGATGTCGAAGCAAAGACCATCTCTCTGCAGGATTTACGACAAGAGAGTACGAACTTGTACGCTGTAGTGCAGGACGAGGAAGCAAGAAACGCCAGGCTGGAAGAAGCTCAAGCCAATGTAGTGTTACAGATTCAAGAGAAGCAAAGCTTGACCGAGAAGGAAGTGAGACGAAAAACGAAACTAGAGAAGGAACTCAAGGTGTTGAAACAGACCCACGAGCGTCTAAAGGTGGAGAACGCAGCGATGGAGGCCCACAAAAGGATAACGACGAGAATTTGCGCAAGAAAGAGCTTGCGATGCGCGAGGCCAAACAGAGGATGGAGAAATATCTAAAGCAGTACGATGGGCTGTTTCGAACGACGCACTCGCTGACGGAGGCGATGCAGCTTCAGTGGCAGAAGAACGTCGAACTGCACAAGGAAAACCTTCAGGTAGAGCACGAACTAAATGCCAAGGAGCAGCAAACGCAAGTAATCTCAAAAGATGCTCTGAAAATCGAGAAACTCATGGAGATTGCTAGAGATCAGCTACAAGACATCGAGGGAAGCGCTCTGATTGCGAAACGGAGAAGGAAAAATCAAAGCTCGAGCTCGAAAACCTGGTCAATATTTCTCTAGAATCGGAGAAGAAACAAAGCGAACTGTTGGCAAAGAAGTTGGAAGAAATGCTTCGTGAGCGTGAGGTGCTCAACAAAATGTTGGTCAAGGCCAACGACCGCACCCAGGCAACTTTCGATCTCATGAAGATCAAAGAGAACACCAAGAAGAACTTGCAGAACGAGATTAACGGGCTGAAGTCTCACGTGAAGAAGCAAAGGGCTCAGATCCAACAACTCGTAGGGGAACGGGAGAAATACGAGAAAGAGGCAGCAAATGCGACGCAGAAGTTCATGACTTCGTTGGAAGAAGCAAAGCTGCAGGATCTACAAGTAGTGTCGCTTCAGCAAAAGATTGTGGAGAGCGAAAGTCGTTTGAAGCAGCAGCAGAACTTGTACGAAGCTGTCCGTACCGACCGTAACTTGTACAGCAAACAGCTTATCGAAAGCCAGGAGGAGATTGGAGATATGAAACGAAAGTTCAAGATTATGAACCATCAGATCGAGCAGCTTAAGGAAGAGATCACGTCGAAAGACCACGCGTTAGTAAAGGAGCACTTTGACCACCACAAAGTGGACAAAGAGAAGGAGATTCTCAAGAATGAGCTTTTACGCATCAAAAGCAAATCCAGTCGTCCGAGCAGATCATTTTGAACCAGGAACTGGAAGTCACAAAGCTGGCAAAGATCATCCAGGAGGCAGACGAAGAGAAACAGCGGCAACTCAAGGAATACGGGTGCGTCGTTCACGATCGTGACACCCTTCGACAGCAGCTTATCCAGCGAAACGAAGAGCTCACGGTCCTGTACGAGAAGATTAAAATTCAAAAGTCAACGCTCGCTAAAGGCCATGTCCAATTCCAAGACAAACAGAAAGACGTCACACATTTACAGTCGCGAATTCACTCGCTCACATTCGAGCGAGACTCGAGTAACAATCAACTGTCGCATGAAGGCTCCCTCAAGCACGAGCTCTTTCGTTTAGAAAAGGAATTGCTGCAAGAAAAGACAAAAATCCGAGCACTATCTGAAGAGCTGGACCACCCGCTAAATGTCCACCGCTGGAGGAAATTAGAAGGCAGTGACCCCAAACGCTTCGAGATGATTCGGAAGATGCAGTCTCTACAAAAGAAACTGATCCGTAAGTACGAAGAGACCACGATCAAAGACCTACTCATCCTCGAGAAGGAAAAGCTGTACGTCGAGTTAAAGACGATTCTAGCAAGACAACCCGGAGCCGAGGTTGCCGAGCAACTGGTTGTCTACAAGGAGACATTGAAAGGAAAGCAAAACCAGATGAAGCAGATGGAAGACGAGCTGCAAATGTACAAGATGCAAGTAAACGAGTACCGCCGCGACTTGGAGCAGCTCGAGAAAGAGAAACAGCAGATCCAACAGGAATGGATAAGCGGCCAACTCAAGGCCTACAGCAATCAGTTCAGCAATACACGAGGTAGCTCCAGCTACGAAGGGAACAATGCTGGCTATGAGGACCCTACCTCATACGGCCCTGAAAGTTAAGGCAGATCAATATTTACATCATTTTTCTCTTTGATCTGTCTATTGTGATGGTCTACAGCGTGGAAGGCCACGGGTGTTCTGCACTGCACGTCGCTTCGGTCTGTGTTGCTGAAGTTCTCATCCAAAATGGCAGGTCTGCGTTGGGAACTCCTTGAGCAGCTAGCGCACAATATCAATATTAGGCTCGGCGATATTCCCAAAGCAGTTGAGTTCAGGAGCTTACCTCGAATCGAAGTTATCACTGGTGTTGCGCACGAGATCTGTGGTAGTAGTTGACTCCACATCTTCTCGCATGTCCGCACGATCTCCACCGTGTCTTGGTCGATGCATTTAGCGGCGAGGAATTCCCACGTCATGCCAATTCGTTGTCGTAGCGCTTCCTCCTCTTCAACAAGTGCCAGCAGATGTTGAAGTTCCTCGTCGTAGCGCTTCAACAACATCGCCATCAGCTGCCAAACCTTTAATCCGTTTAATCGACAGCCATACCTCAAGATGAATCGCGTCGGTAAGCAACACAGGAAGGTTGAGAGCCAGCTCCTTTTTCAATGACTCTAGCAGGAGAGCTCCGTATCGCTTTTGGACTTGGGCTTGTGTTTTCGCTGACTGAGTTGATGCCATTTTCGTCGTGTAAAACTTGGCAGCACTGGACTCCACAACATACTGCAATCGCTCGAGTTGACGTGTGCGCTTGCCTACGCATTGGAGGACCGAAAACGCATCGAGAATGTTCATGCTATGAGTGACAAGAATGCTCAAATGCTGCTTGCCATGCCATCGCAAAAACAATATCGTAAAAATAGTCGCGCCATATCGATTGTCGATTTCGACAAACGAAATGCAGTTCAACACACAAAGGCAACAAGACAAGACAGCTCGTGATAAACTTCAGGGCTATTATAATATGCCTCTTGTGGGCACTACAACTACTTCCTGGTTGGGTGCTAAGCTTACTTGTTCTGGTCCTGCATGGCAGCGAGCTCTTCCTGGAGGCCCATCACGTACTTTGCCAGCTCGTCCTTGGACGCGCACGTCTTCAAAATCATGTTGCGCAGCGCGAGGCGAGCCGAATCCACGTTCGGGCTTTCCGTCGTGGCGAACAGCGGGTGTCTGGTCATGGGCGTCGGCATAATCGGGGCCGTGCCCAGCACCTTTGCAAAGTGGTCCACCCCGGCGGCGTCTGTCCAGCATCAAATTCGTGCTGCATCCGCTTGTTAAGCGGCGACGTGGACGCCGTCGAGCTCGAGTACGACGACACCGCCACGTTGATGGGCGACACGGGGCGTCGCATGCATTGCAGGTCCGGGTTTTGGCTGGCGTCCATCGTTCCCTGAGCGCCAGGCGAGGCCGGAGCCTGTTGCGGCTCCGAGTCCACCAGACTGGCACGCAGTCCGACGCGCTTGCTACCGCCTGCGCGGATGTGTACAAGCACGTACTCGCCCTTCTCTCCGGCCCCAGAGTCGTCCGCTAACATGACTGCATGCATGCGGAAGACCTTCTTCTTGGCTGCCACGTCGGTCGCGCGGCTGTAGCATGTCGCTGTAATGTAGCGCACGATGGGCTGCTTCTTTGGCAGCCCCGTGACGAAGCTCATTTTGCGCCATTCAAAGTCCTTGCTGGAGTCTTTCTTGCCTTTAGTAGGTGTCTTCTTGGTTTCTTGTTTTTCTTCCGCGGGAAGCCGAACGAGCCTTTGCCCAGCAAGCGAGAGCACTTGAGGAAGTACATGCAGCTCACTGGCTGGCTGTAGATGAATTCTGGGTGTAGTGGCACGCCACGAGGGTCAACGCCCAGGTCGTAGATTGGGATATTGAGCGCGCTCTCCGACTGCAAGAAGATGTCGTGGTACTGCTTGGCCGAGGGCCACGGCGTCTTGTCTTCCACCTCGACGTCCTCCTCTGGCTGCGGCTCTTGCTCCTGCTCCGACGACACGCGGGACAGAACGTCCAGCAGTGCGTCGGCGGCGACGCCTTCGCGGCGCTGCTTCTGCGCGGCCAGCAGCTCGGCCAGGCCGGGCAGCACCATCAGCCGCGGCGCCTTCTCTTGTAGGTGCGACGGGAAGGACTCGCGCGGCTCCGAGGAGCGCGGTCGCTTGCGGCGGATCAGCTGGAACTCCGGCGCCTGCGCGTCCTCCTGCTCCATGTCGGTGGCCGGTTCAACCCGCTCTTGCCTTTCACTTGGTAGCTCTCGAAATGAAGTGGCGCTGTGAAGAGCGGCGACTGGGATCCAACACGACAGTACAGCTGGGCTGCATACTGAAGGCCATATGCGGCGCCGTGTTGGATTCACCGTGTTCCCCTCGCAAAGGGAACCCCAAGAACTCTAGTCCGCGAGACCAGAGTCGAAATTGTAGACAAACCCGGCTAGGATCCTCGCATCTCTAGTCTGCGAGACCAGCTGCACGTCACTCGCATTGGTGTCCACTATGGATCGTGTCGTGTCAGCCCCGGCTGGCGCGCCATGCACTGCTCCCGCCTGTGTGTGCGTGACAGCCACTCGAAGCACCGAGCGGACATGCAGATCGTGCGCCAGATTCCTCTCGCTCTCGCCGCCGACAGGATTTCGACAGTTTGCTTTCGCTGTCGGCGCTTGCAGGATCGACCAACAGAGAGGTATCAGTGCCGTGACAAGTTACTATATAAATAACAGACCTGTGTATTTGTTCCATAACCTCTTACATCGTGTAGTGTTGTCCGTCGCGGATCCTATCTGATCGTGGAGGTTCAACATGCAGGTCACCACATTGCAGAGACCGCGACATGACTCGCATTCACCAGCTTGACTGGTGGCGAGCAGGTCAAGAGACTGCAGTCTGCGCCGTCGTCGCGCTGGGCCAGTCATCCCTGCATGCAACGTGGCGTGAATGCGATTCCGTGATCCAGCGTGTTTCGCTGCCGCTGGGCGCGCGTGCATTCACCGTCGGGCCGTCGGGCCGCCAGCAGCCAGTCGCTCGGATAGCACCAGCATGAGGGTCACGTGCTCGGCGCTGCAATAACGAGGAGGAGGTCGCACCAGCGCTGCGCCCCCATCCTGCCCTACAGCGCTGCCGCTGCGGTGGCAGCGCCGTACATGTATCAAGTGGATGGGAGGAAGCTCCGCGGTCGCCACCCCGCTCCCCAGCGCACTCATCGGCGATGGTATTGCGTGCCGTGCCGCCGAGCCGGCGTCGACATTGGGCGAGTCTCCCATGCGACTCGGCGGTGGTGATTGCATTTTGCTAGGCGATGCGGTGAAGACGCTTATTGCCGCAGCGTATCGATGCTGTCTGTAGACGAACGCTTCTGTTGACGACAGTAGTACAGCGCCAACAGCATGGAGAGTACAGCAAATGAAGAGTCGATGCACAGCAGGACAAGTTCGTCGACAACCTCCGCGACCACGTGTCATGGACCATTGCACCGGACTACATGTACAATCGTCGACCGATGTACTGTGCTGTAGCAACACCAAGTCAAGCTTGAGTGTCCGCCTTCGTCATGATTGCCCCGGCAACAAGCAAAAACTGTGCCCCGATCCTGCGCAAACACACGGAAAGCTGGAGCTCAACTTGACCCATCTCGGGAGCTTTGCTTCGTGTCGACGAACACGGCAATTAGCTTCTCGAGCCTTGCCAAGTCACGTCAGAGAATCAACCGCGGTCCTCGCAGCTTCTCAGCGTCTTTCGCAAGTTACGCTCGCCGCCATCTGCGCCCTCGACACCTTCGGGCCCATGTCCGCACCAGCAGTGCAGTGTGCTTCTGGCAGGAGTGGCAACCTGCCAGATGGCCCTGCGGCAGCCACACGCATCTACCTAGACCTTATCTGTAGAGAACCGATAGCCAGTCCGCTCTGCATTAGTGGAGACCGACGGCTCATTCCGTCCTTGGAAAGGACCCGCTGGACGCTACCAGGACACCTCCACTGCAACCAACTCTTGGCGAGTACAAGGCTCCAATTCCCCAGCCAAAATGCCGACTCCCAGAGCCACCAGCGCATCAGCCGCCACAGACAATTCCTCGGACTCATCAGGAGTGGTCACCGCCGTCGTCGTGGCCATTGCGCTGCTGGTGCTGTTCAGTCTCGGGTGGTGGTGGATGCGGCGACGACGCCTGCAGAAGCGCTTGCACAGGTCACGGGACCGCCACAGCCAAGGCACCGAGTACGTCGACTGCGTGTTGACGCCCGACTTGGTCGAGATCATTGACGACGGCAGTCGACGGCCCTCCGGCGTGGCCCACGGATCAGGGAAATGGTTCTCAGCCCTGCCGCGGATTTCTAGCGTGCCGTCGATGGAGTTGTTCGACCAATTCACCTCAAACCATCGAGGTTCAACGAGCGCTGCAACCACGTCTGCTACCGGTGGGTCTCCTTTGTATCGTCGTCCAACATGACGTGGCTCGAAAACTGCGACTCCAGCGACGACATTGCGTGCAATACCTTGGCGTTGGAGCAGAGTCGACTGCCACCGCAGTGCGTCGTCGATGGCGAACTACTGCACGAAGGAGCATTCACGCTGGCATTCCGCGCTACGTTGAAGATCGAAGGCCAAGCCAACAGACAGGTCGTCGTGAGGCGACTGCTACCTGAACTCGCAGAGCAGCAAGTGTATCGCCAAGCATTCCTCGCCGACATCGCTCTCAGTGCATCGCTATTACATCCCCGAATCGTGGCGTTCATAGGCTTCTTCGACCCGACCCAACACGTCTACGACCTCGACTCGTCAATGTCGTCGTCACAAATAGCAGGACAAGTATCTCAACCATCAGCTGTGACCGAGTACATGCGCAATGGGAACCTGCGCGACCTACTCACGTTGAGACCCCGCAATAGTCACGACTTCGGCTGGTTTCACTCGTCTACGGTGCCGAAGAATAAAGCTCAACTGGCTTTGGACGTGGTGGACGCTTTGGTTTACCTTCTATCTGGATCAAAGGCAGCTCTGCATCCAGAAGAGCTGAAAGCTCAACGAGTTCTGCTTTCAGAGTATTGTGACGCGAAGCTCTGTGCTTTCGGAGTACGACGAGGGTTTGTCGATCGAGCTGCACACAACAAAACCAACTTCTCGGTGGCTTGGCTAGCACCGGAGCTTCTCCGTGGCGAACCAAGGAGCGAACAGGCTGACGTGTACGCGTTGGGGGTCTTATTTACTGAGCTCGACACCTGCGAGCTTCCGTTCGCTTCGGGCGTGGACATGGACGACGGAATGGACGAACAGAGTCAACTGGCGTTGCTGGTGAGTTCGGGTTGTGTTCGACCAACATTGTCGATGGATTGCCCTGTTCAGATCCAAGAGCTCGTGATGCGGTGTCTGAGCTTCTCGCCACATCAACGACCACCTGCCATCGAGGTGCAGCACACGTTGCGGAAACTCATCAACGGCAGCAGCGTCTGCAGTTCGTCCATGGCTTCGTTGCCGTCCAACTTGTCATCTTTACGCAGCACACCAGGCCCCCCGCTGCGATGCTCAACACACTAGTCACGCCATGATACTATCGGTACTGTAGTAGTTAGAAACAAAAGGAAAGAAAGTGTATGAATATCATCTTGCCAGTACATTACCTCGAAGTCTATTCGCTTAGCATCGAATAGGTTGGGCCGCAATGCTCCAGCACGAAATGTCATCAAAGCGAGCGTCGTCTAGGCGACACACCATCGGCTTATCCCCGACGGAAGCGTATCCGTCCTTCTCGCGCAATGGGAAGAGCACCACTCGATAGTTCCAGAGGTGGTGCACTCGATGCAGCGGCGCCGTGTTCATAATCACATCCCACGCGTCGAACGTGAGCAGGAACCGCCCGCCAAACACCACGTAGCCCAGCCGCACGAGCTCGTAGCTGTTGAGCGCAATCTTGGTGCGTCCACCCTTGGCATCGACTGCAGACTCATCGTAGATGTAGACGGGGAATGCCCCAAACCGCCAACGTTGCTGGCGCGAATGGCGAGGGCCCGTTCAACACCTTTCAGTCCGGTGTCCGGCTGCTTGACGGGAGGGATGTACTTGGCAAATAGCAGCGGCACGAGGTTGAGACCGATCAACACGAGCTTGAGCGTCATGAGCAGTACCAAATCGCCGTCCATCCGAGCGCCAACGTCCGAGATGAAAAAGTCGACGAGACGCAGCTCCTGCATCTCTGAAGAGCTGACGCGGGTGGTGACTCGGCCATCCACACCGGACAGCCAGCCGGAGCTGGCCAACGCAAACCGACAGCGATGCAGAATGCAGAGCAGCACGAACGTGGGCGTGAAGAACACGTCCGTGATGCGGCGCCGAGTGATCTTGGAGAAGATGTTGAGCAGGCTGTAGAACACAAGGCAGAACTCGGCCAGTCCGGGGTACACGGTGAACCAACTCTCAGACAGCGCAGACTGCTCACCCTCGAAATGACAGCCCGCTGTCCAGAACGACGCGAGGACCACTTTGAGGTGAGGAAGCAGCACGATCGGCAGCATATTGAAGCTGCGAGACCCGGCCACACAGCCCAACCCGCCCATGAACCACTCGCTGCGGCCTTCCAAGTAGCCCCAGTGGAGCGCCAACATCGCCACAGTCCAGCGCATCAGCAGCAGCCCCAGTGACACATTCGCAATGAGCGTCTCCCAGTCGTAGACGACCCGCACGACTCGGCGGTGAATACTCTTGTAGAAGAAGAAGCCAACGTGCTGCGGCGACGCGATCGTGATCGAGTTCATGTGCAACTCCTGCTCTTCCGTTGAGAACTTGTCTCCCCACGATTGGATTATTGAGGCGTCCAAGCAAACGTTTGCATTCCCAACACAGTCCAATTCATGCCTAGTTAGCGTGTTGAATTCGCGGCGGGTCAGACCGTCGACGGACTTTGGGTCTGTGCTAATGACGTCCGAGAAATACGCAGTGTCCGATTCGTCGCCATCCCCCACGTGATACCAGCCATGTCGCCACTTGCCGTCGGGAGCATCAAGCCACTCCTTCGTCTTCGCTTCTCTCACTTTACGGTCCACAGCTATCATGGACGGAATGCCGTCCGTCAAGGTGGAGTCGATGTACTTGCCGGTCAATCGGAACATGCACGCAGATCCATCCCAGCCAGGCACAGCATACCGAGCGAACGGGGCGTTGTCCCAGTACGGCATCACCACCACCGGCAAGGAGTCTGCAAGCAAATACACCGTGTCGCTGCTGTAACCGTCGGCCTTCTCGCCATCCACCACGACTCGAAGGGCGTCCCGAGTCACGTTGTAGCCCAGAGAGTTATCGCAAGTGTCCAAGATCGTATCTAACGTCGTCGAAATGAGAGCGCAAGTGTCTGTGTACGTGGAGTAGGCGTCGTCGCTGAGTTTCGAGCCTTCATGGCGAACCACTCGATACCCATTGATCTGAGGTTCATCCGAAGCAGGGACTGCGGTAACACCGCTCGTACCAAGGATATCGTTGAGCAGCACAGGCTTGTAGTAGCGACCATCAAGAACGCAAGCCAGCAACCGGTCGGTGTTGGGCTTGTCGTTGGTGCCAGTGATCTCGTCCATATTGCCGACCCTCGGCTCCGCTCCATACACCAGAACGCGTGTACTCGTGACTTTGTCCCAGAAGAACCCCAAGAACTGCGAGAGCACGAGGGCCCAGATGAAGAGGCAGGTGCCCCAATGATACATGGCGATCAAGTTTTGTCGTCGGGTTGGACGTGGCTTGGGGATTGAAGTTCCTATCGGCGGAAGTGACTTCGCTTCTGGAGCGTGAACGTCATCGTCTCCATTGGGGGTGGTGCCAGCAGGAGCTCGACTAGTTTCCACTTTGGGCGGCAGGTCACGTACGGGTGAAGAATTGACGCGATGCAGACCGGCGTGGTCATCGCTGCCGCCTGCATTAGTCATCCCAGCCACCGGTCGTCCTGATCGTTTATAACGACGATCCTATCCGCAGAGGACCCGAAACGTTTCGATCGCTAGTCGGCATACCAACGATGCACAAAAGAAGAACAAGCTTTCCCAGGATTGACAAGTTACTCCACGAGCGTCTCCGGGTGTGGGTATCCGCAGATCCGCCGGATATCCGCCACTCGTTGGGCTGACGCTCGCGCTTTCTCAGTCATCCCAGCACGTTTGGCAGCCCAGTGCATTTGCACGTGCAGCATCTCGGTGGTGTGATAATTGTCGGGAAGTCCGCACCGCGTCCAGATCTTGAGCAACTTCTCGGCTGACTGCAACACCCAACGGTAATCATTATGTGCACGCGCGAGCTGCAGCTCCGCCGTGTAGTAGGCGAACTGAGCCTCGTCGTTTCTCTCAAATACATGGTCGTTGTTGCTTTTCAGTCGTTCTAGACGCTGCTTGGCATCAATTGTTTTCTCATTCATGATACGCATCAACTGCTCCGTGACTTGCACTTCTTCACTGTCTTCTTCATCTGTTTCTTCAGGATTCCGAGTAGTTTTGTCTGCTGACGCCTCAGTAATGCAACGTTGACACACGCAATCGAAGCCAAACCCACGAGCGAGCAACGATTGACGTCGCCTTCTCGACTGCAGCAATTCAATGTACGCGCTCTCAACTGCATGACCTTCCGGAATATCGACGATAGCGTGGAAGGCAAGCGTTCGCGTCTTTGGGTCGAAACTGGGAGCCACGTTGGGCAGACACGAATGGTTCACAGCCATCGCCACCTCCGGAAACACCCCAGAGCCAACACAAGCCACGCCGTCCACGTAGAGCGGGTGTGCATTGCAGCGAACGCGCTCGACCGTACGACGCACATGCGCAGGGTCCAATACTCGTCCAGTCGTCTCGACAATCAGCTCTACCGTGTCATGGGTTTTATCGTCGTCACTGGGATCCCGACGGCGGTGGGTGGTCAACAACTCCATCACTCGAGAGCTCCCCACAAACTGCTCCATGCTCAGCACCGCCAGCACCAACCGGATCGTCTCCACATCCTCGTCCGCACTCAACTCCTTACGCTTCAATGCACTTAATGCGCTGCACTGGAAGTCATGCAGCGGCGCGTCCGCGGACAGACACTCTCGACTGCAGTATCTCGAGAACTCGCAGTCGCCACATTGCAGCGCCTTCTTCCTGAGCACTTGGAAGCACCAGTGGCATCGACGAGGCGCCAACTTCTGGGCAACAACCACTGCAAATGCGGTGGCTTGGATCGCTCGTTCACTCGTGCGGATCCGTTTCCTGGCGACGGTGAATCGGCCGACAGCTTCACCTTGCGACTGCCACAAGTCGACCTGAGGGTTGTCGACTTCGAATTTCGAGTCCCGAGGGCCACGGCCCAGCGCCGTGTTAGCATTGGGGGTGGTCGACGCACTGGAGTTACTTGTCGTAGCGGAAGCCATTGCGAATGACGTTTTTCTTGGTGGTCAGAGGTATCACGTGACCATTTGGACGCGCATTTCCAAGCCACGTAACTTAGCTCCGCGAGGGAGTTTACGCGTAAAACTTCGGCGCATACAAGACGAGAGGACGTAAAAGTAGAGGAGCAATGACTGTCGTCCGGCTTGCCTTGTGGGCTGCAGCACACAGGCAGAGAGACACCCGCCAGAAGAGCATATCCGTTGGCCGACATCTCAATAACTCTGTGAATTGAGAATGCAAACTAAATTTAATTCACGTAAAAAAATGTATTTACTTAAATGTTTTGTGTTTTTACCTTTCAGAGTTTCTTGTAGGGTGTGCCGTCAACACCTACACGTACCGTATAACCTATGTCTTAGAGCGCACCCAAGGACCACCAAGTTGTGTTGTTGTAGGAAATGCTAAGGAAAGTACAGGTGCAATGCAGTGCCAAACATTTCTCAATCCAGCTGTAAATTAACGTCTCTCCCAACCACTGGCTGCCGCCTCGATGGCCACCGTCAGTGTCGGACTGACGGCGAAAGTCGATTGAGGGGAGCTTACGCTCTAGCAGGGTTGTCGCCTTCGTGGTTAATGCCCCGTCCGATGCGAAGAGGTACGATGTAGTATCTACTGTTGCGCTGGTGCTGCTTCCCTACTAATAAATGGTTGTTGTGTTGATGAACAGGTCCCCATGCCTACTGCAGTAGCTCAACGGAAGAGCACCCGACTCCCGGGTAGGTGAAGGTTCGATTCCTTCCTGCAGTGACGATGACCGCAAGGGCAGGCTAAAGTGCAGACACCAAGGGTGGAAGAGGCGTTCAAGTGTCGAGACGTTTAAGGGGCGCAAGTGTCGATACTGAGCCGTTGCAGTGGACAGTCGCCCAGATTTAGAGCGCACAGGTATACACGGTAACACGAAAGGTTTTGCGGTCTTTATTCGTCATCATTGTCTTCCTTTTGCAGCTCCTCGATATCGTTTCTGGCGTCTACCGCTTCAATAGGAATGTCCAAGTCTTGCAGCAAGCGTACCAGCAATTGCCAGTCCGGCTCGGCGGTCTCCGACGGTGCCATGCTTGCGGCTTGAGCGTCAGCAATTCGTGCTCCATTGAAGCCATTCACGATCGTCGTAGTCGCTAGCCCAGCCCACGCCGATTTGATCCAGCCGACGACGTCCTTGCGCTGAGGAGACGCCATCTCGAGGGTTCCAGGTGGCGCACTTGGTGGAGCAGGAAGTCCACCCAACTCTTTCGGAGCTGATCCTTCAGGGGCTTGTTCCAGGCAACATCAGCGGGCTGGCACGTGTAGGTATATCCTGGTGGAATGCACATGAGGTGGACGTTGATACAGCGCGCAAATATCAAGACGTCCTCTCGCCAGTGCCCTTAGAAATCGTCCCATAGAAGAAGAATGGGTTCGTGCATGTTGGTACGCCGGCCAAAGTGGTAGCTGAGGAAGGCGATCGACAGCTCGCTGTTCCACCAGCCAGCTTGATTGCTGTAAATCTGCACACCTGTCTGCAGCGGGCGCACTTCACCCCATATCTTGCGCCCAAACCCGTGACGCAGCACCTTGTTGTCCCGCGCTGTTTCCTCAACTGTAGACGGCTTTGTCTTGAAGACCAAGAAGGGCTCAGCTTTGAAGCCATCGCTTCGTCCGAGCAGCATCACAGTCACACGCTCCCTGCTCTTGCCTGCACACTTCACCCAGATCGTTTTGGCGCCCCGGCTGCCAATGGTAGAAGCAGGAATATACTCGTAGTTGACAGCTGAGAAAGGTTAGTTAGAAAGGTTAGATCACAGCGTTTAAAGTTGACAGCCATCAGCACTTACCCGTTTGGTCTGCGTTGTACACGGTAGTGATCTTAAACTCCTGCATCTTCGTGCGCACCGCCGCAGCAAACTCTGCTGCCACAATCTCCGCGTCCTGGGGTGTGGTCTGGCCTGCACGCGTGCGGCGCCGGATTGAGAGCTTGTGGCGCCGCAAGAAGTGCTTGCGCCAGCACCATGACGCTTTAAACGTTCCTGGAGCCCCACCCAACGTTCTGTAGATCTCGATTGCTTGTAGTTTTAGCATTAGACTCGTCACAGGCACCCCATCGCGGCGTAGGTCGTTAATCCAGGCTACAAGGTGCTCCTCACTCAGGGTAGACAGTGTGGTGCCCATGCCTTTTCGGCGGGCGCGTGAGTGCTCTCGAGCTCCGCTGGCACATTTGGCCTCAATGACCTCACGCACAGCCTTCCAAGAGTAAACTTGACGTTTTTTGGCTTTAATCTTGTCGCTTGTCACTTCTGGAAAAAAGTTAGCAATAGTTTGGGCCATAGAAGATTGATCTAAAAGCGTAGAACGTGGAGCTTGTAAGCATAAGACACTCCAACCCGTTTAAATTGCTTTGGTTTGGCTCCTTTGCCTTTGACGCGAGGCCGCCCTACCGGCGCCATTGCTACCTGGAAAATGTGGAAATGATAGCCGAACTAAACTCGTGGCGATAACGGCGCTGAATTTGGCGCCAAAACACAAAATCGGTTGGTTGTGCATGACGCTCGAAGATATATACTACCAAAAGTATGTATTTTACCCGGTGTGCTTTATGATATATCGCGCGAGATAGCAATGACAGCTCAAGCACTGATTGGCTAATTGAAGGCGAGACTTATGATATGTGGCCGCTCTAAGACATAGGTTATACGGTAGATGGGAAACACTGAAGGTGTACGTGTTGTTCGTGTGTAGTAAAATTTGTCGACATGTAGCTTGCGCACAAGACCGCTTCAACGAGATCCGCATTTAAGTGAATTATCAACTGCTGCAGGGAGTTGAAGTCATCTCGTGTCGAGGACGCATTTGGGAGAGCATTCTCGGGATCCTATCTGCGCCGTATTCCAGCTACAGTTACGGAGTTCTACCATTAACCAAGTTCCCAGACTCAGCTAACTGTCCTCGCCTGCGTTCTCTGCACGACCGTCTACACAGAAATGATGGGTCGTGAGTATTGGTACGAGCACGGGCGTAAGCATTTCCCACTTTTGGCCCCTATTGCAATCAGAGTGCTCGGTGTCCCGACCTCCAGTGCTGCTGCAGAACGCGTGTGGAGCGTCTACTCCTTCATTTGGTCCAAGCGGCGCAATCGGTTGTCGGCAACCACTGTGGAGAAGTTAGCATTCACATACTGCAACAGCAGCTTGCTGGATGAGGTTGACCACGAAGACTACTTCGATAATTTACTTGACGTCCTTGACATGGAGGAGCGAGACGACGACGATGGGGATTTTGCTTTGGAAAGCTGCATGGGGAGTTTATAAATTGTAGCAGGATTGACACATGCTGCAACCTACTGTAAACCTACGTGTACACCGACAAGTGTAGATGTGAACCAAAATATATCTACATGTTTCTTTCACACCCTAGTTTCTTGGCTGCCCGCAGCACACAACAACACTGCCGCCGATGTCACCAACATGTCATCATGAACTACACTGTGTATCTACAACGGCATCGTCACTCATACTGACTGTATTGTGCTTAACATCCACGCAATCAGGCGAATATTCTGGACAATGTCTGGGCACCTCCAGTTCGGGACACGCTGTATACGTCGATGGTAAGCTTGCCGGAACCGTATTACTCCACTAAAGTGTTTTGTTTTGTGTGGCGTTGATCTGCAGCAAGGTGTAAGTTGATGCCATTTCGTGTTGCAGCCCAGCCTGTTCGATGACGAGCTAGCAGTTGGACAAGGCTTTGAGGTACTGTCGTATACAGATGAACGTTTCTTCGCGAGAGGATGGAGGCTTGCAGAAATCAAGTTGAAGGCGTTGCTTCACAGCAGACACAACATTTGATGCTGCAAACGGAGACCGGTCGCGGCGAAGAACTGTGTGGGGCCGCGCCGTTCTTCTTCGTCGTTTTGCAATCCTGTGGCAGCTAACTCGCGCATCCGAGTTGCCGTTTTTCGTTTGCTGCCCATCGACGGATACCGTAGACGGGCTCGACTAATCGACGTTGGGGCTTCCACGGACGACTGGCAGCGAGAGGCTCTCTTCGCTTGCGTTTCACGCTGGGACTGGCTCGGAGGAGATCTTTGCTTCAGATCTTCCGTCCCGCCTCAGCGATGAACGCCATACAAGGCAGCAGTGCTGGTGGCAGCACCCCCACCGTTGGTCCAATATGGGGCTGCGTGGGCTCCGTTACCAGGCCGATGTACAGCTCCAATGTCAAAAGGCAGCAAGGCCGACGTTGACGCGGTGTTTTTGACCGCGATGTGATTGATGATGGTCAAGTTGCTGTTGTCTGTGACACCCAGTTTCCTTGGGGGCCCTTGTCTCCCACCGGGCGCTGTTAGGAGCATCGCTGAACAAGGTGAGACGCAGCACATTAAATGAACTGTCCACCCACCAGCCAGCGCTGTTGACGTCGTGCCGTCTTCAAGCTTTGGGGAAGACACCGGCACAGCCTGTGCCAACACGGCAAAGACTGCTAGCAAGCAGCAGCTTGCCTCGTCTCGGCAGGATTTGACGCTTGCTGTGACTTCAAGCTCGTCATCAGACTCTGATTGGCGAGTCGCAGAGGTCCGCCGTGCGCAGAGCCGCAGCGGCCGTCCGTCACGCATCTTCCGACCAAGGGAAGCAGCAGCCAGCAACGCCACCATTGCCAGCGACCACGCCCAAACATGAACGCTGCCGTGGCCGCCGCTCAAGGTGTCTTCACACCTGGAAAACAGCCATTTTTACCTGAGTAAAAATGCGCGGTGCTGATTCGCTGGAATCGCGGAACGCTGGCTCTCTGATGACGTAGGACTGGAATTTTGTATGGGGCGAGAGAAGAGGTGGCCGTCCTCATTTAAGAAACAGCAACATCGCTCGAAATCTGGTCTCGTTCGTGCGGCCGGCTTACAACTCGTAGCACACCAAATAGCTACAGTACTGTATCTCGGCAATGGCAATTAAACTGTGTTGACCATGGGGCAGCAGAGCACGGTTGACAAGTTCTGACCGCTTTGTGTATCTATCGTCCTGGTAAGTCTGTTGTTTCAGACGTCAAAAGACAACGACAGCCCATGTGGCAGCTCTGCAGCTTTTTCATGACAGCGATGAACCGGTCATGACTGACGCTGCGACAAAACGTTAGACCAGGTCCGAGTGCCCTTACAACCCGCACGATGCCTGCACACGCGGCGCAATTACAGCTGCAGGAAAGTCGGCAGAAATCCGAGCTGATCTGGCTGAAAAAAGCCCCTCACCCAGCTCGGGTGCAAATCCTCAATTAGCACGAGCCCTACCCGCGATGGAGATGCTCTGCCCTCTTCCCTGTCGCCCGAACCGCGTCAAAGAGCTCGCTGTTCAAAGCCACAGACCGAGAGTCACTCCTCTAGCTCGGACCGGAACGCTTGCAGAGCTCCGTCCAGGCTTGCAGCAGCAGCCAGCACCAACAAGCAGGCAGCACACACACACACAGCGACAACCATCACGCACTTGACGCACCACGAGGACGCGGCCGAGCGCTCGGAGCCTATCGCCGTCCCGCACCGCAAAGCGCGCCGCGAGCATCGGAGGCTTCGTCGGCAGCTTCGGCAACCTACAGCTAGCGGGCAGCGCCAAGAAGAGCAAGATGCCCAACATGCACAGTCCGCAGGTCGTGCAGACCGCGTCGGGCCGCCGCGGCAGCCTGGGCCTGACCAGCGGTGCCAGCGCCGAGGACTCGTGCGTGTTCGTCGACAACCTCATTCGCGCGGTGCAGCACCGAATTCGCAAAGAGCTGGGCTTCCGGGAAGTCAATGTCGCTACCGGCGAGGAGGCCGACCTGCTCGACACGGACTCGGGCCGCTCGCGCACGCTGCTGGCCGGCTCCATCCTGCACGACAGCAACGAGTCCCCCACAGAGACCCAGCCCTGGGAGGCCACGGCGGCCAGCAAGCGCGCGCTCTTATACCCGAAGGGCGACGGCACCCGCAAGGCCAGCGATGCGTCATCACACTGCAGCGAGTGCGCCAAGGGCACGGTTTACGTATCCGACAAGTACGAGAGCAAGCAGAGGCTACTGGTGATTGTGCCCTACCGCGAGGCCGGCATCTGGAGCCGCAGTATCTGCATGAACCAGTTCGACAGCGACAGCGACTCGGGCTCCATGATGTCGTACCTGAAGAAGGCTCTGTCTGAGAACTATGGTGTCGTCATCATGAACCCGGCCGCGCAGAGCTGCCACCCACGAGCGCATGTTGAAAATGCCTGGGACCAGTTGATTGCCCCTCTGACCAGCGAGGTCTTCATCGTCGCCTTCTCTCGCGGTGCGCAGATGGTGCAGCACTTGCTCAACTACGACAACGGCCAGGGCGTGATGCAGGACCGTGTCAAGGCGCTCGCGCTAGTCGAGCCGTCGCACTACGTCAGCGACAGCGACGCGTACTTTGCGCGGCGGATGCTGGCCAGAAGAGCCTTGGCCTGGATCCTCGACTCGGAGATTGACGTGGGCGAGAAGATCCCGCAAGGCCACAAGCGCCACGGGTGTGTGTGCGTGTCGGCCGGCGCAGTGCCGTCCAATGTCCTTGGCAGCAGCGGAGCTTACGCACTTGAAATGGTCAAGAGCTCGGTGTTTGGGTCATTCGCTGCGCGATGCGGGGAGGCCGCGGGGATTACGGTGAACGCCAGCAAGATGAACGCGTGCGGCATTTGTCACCGTAAACTGTCCATGCTGAACCGACGCATCCCATGCTCGTGGTGCGAGGTCAAGTACTGCA
The DNA here is from genome assembly GCA_011947325.1 of Phytophthora macrochlamydospora. Taxonomy (NCBI): domain Eukaryota; phylum Oomycota; class Peronosporomycetes; order Peronosporales; family Peronosporaceae; genus Phytophthora; species Phytophthora macrochlamydospora. The sequence goes on from JAAVTH010000110.1 coordinate 124,243, forward strand.
GTCGCTGCTGCGAGGACAAGTTTGTGCCGGCGTTTGGCAGCTGGCGAGTGTGTTCGTTGTGCCAGTCGCTGCCCTGTTTGATCGACCCACGGCGTAAAAACCGCAGCGCCAAGAACCACACGAGCCCCACCGCAGCAGGACAAGAGAGATGCAGCGTATTCATCCGGCCAGCGGCGGATGACGACGACCCCGTGTGTCTTAACGACTTTGAGATTGTGAAACTGGTTGGGCGTGGCGCCTGCGGTCGCGTCAAGCTGGTACGCAAGAAACACGGCTACGACGAAGGCGTCTTTTACGCCATGAAGGCTATCCGCAAGAAGCTCGTGATTTCACGAGGACTTGTGGAAGCGACCAATGCCGAGCGGCGTATTTTGGACCGTATCAAACACCCGTACGTGGCGACGCTATGCTACGCCTTCCAGACCGATGCCAAGCTGTACTTGCTGTCCAAGTATTACCCTGGCGGTAATCTGCTGGACCAGATGCGGCTCGCACGGAGGTTTACGGAAGACCGCACGAGGTTGTACACCGCCGAGGTAGCACTCGCCATCCGCCACTTGCACCAGAATGATATTATTTATCGCGACCTGAAGCTGGAGAACGTGCTGGTGGACTCTGACGGTCATGTGGCGCTGACGGACTTTGGCATGTCCAAGGAGAACATGCCCGACGAAGGTCGGACGACGACGTTTGTTGGTACGTACCAGATGATGGCGCCCGAGGTGTTCAGCGGCAAGTCTTATTCCCGTGCGGTGGACTGGTGGGCTCTGGGTGTGATGGTCTACGAGATGATCGACGGTCGTACGCCGTTCAACGCCAAGACCAACCGTCTCATCAAGGAGCGGATCGTCAACGTCGACTTGAAGTTCTCTCCGCGATTTACGGAGGACGCCAAGGACTTTGTGTCCAAACTCTTGACTAAGAACGAAGACTTCCGAATGGGCTCTGGCGAGCACGGCTTTGAACATATTAAGAACCACCCGTGGTTCAATGGTCTCGACTGGGAGCGTGTAGAACGCAAGGAAGCCATCTTCCAGGGCCAATTCGAGCTCATGGAGAAACACGCCAAGGAATACCGCACGGAAGATATCTTTGAGACGTACATGAACACAGTGGAGGTGCCGATTGATACGCCGGCGTCGGTCAAGAGCTCGAACGACGAGCTGTTCGGAGACTTTGCATTCAACTACATGGACGGCCCCGACGATACAGAGCAGCGGGATGTGCCGGAGCCAGACGAAGAGGGCGAGGCAGGGAACCCAATTTCACCAGTCTTAAGCCCTGATAATGCGCCGCCGAAGGTGCCCGGACGCATGACTCCGAAGGAGGACAAGCTGCTGGACACGTTCCTGTCGACAAATAGCTCGCACTTCGATCTCACGTTGCTGCGTCCAGACCAGGCGACAGACTTTGGTGTGTCGGCCTGTTCGTCGCTGAGTTCGGTCGGCACGGATGCGGAGGAGACGGCGGTGCCGGTGGACCACATTGGCGACGATCTTCTTGCCACACTCGAGGAGAAGAAGTCGGTGACTATCGACAAACCTTCGAGTCCTACCACTCAACCGGTGTCGCCCTCCAGCAACGATGGTACCGACGTTGATTCGAACGCTACGGAGGGGACTAAGACAGGAAGCAACGCGACGGAAGCCGAAGAAGATGACACCAAGTCTACATGGGTATGATGTTGTGGGCAAGTGTTGATGGGGGCCGGTTGGAGAGGCAGGTTGCCGTAGGTAGAGCAGGACACGCCTCGCCAATCTATGTGGAGATAACAAGATTGCTATGATTGAGTTTGTTGTGTCGGGATGTCGTTCATCATTGTGTTGACAGGCTGGGCTTGTTATCAAGAGCGCGGCAGTTTGAAATCCGCAGAAGATTTGACGGCCATGGAGACGCCTCTGGATTTGCGTCCCCGGACCAAGCAAGTGCTGCATCCGATGCATGGGAAGATTTCTTCCAAGCTTACGAGCCGCTGGTGTCCAAGTTGGCGGTGCATCATCCTGAATTCACTCGTGCGTTGCATCAACTAGAGCGAGATACTCGGCTGCAGCATGAACACCAAAGCGCTCAAGTGTTGGCGACGTTGCGACTGAAAGACAAGAGGATCCTGGAGCTGCAAAACACAGTGAAAGAGCAACGAGAGCAGCTGGATGTGGTGCTGGATGAGTTGGAGCGAAAGGCGACGACGATGGACATGGGGATTCAAGCGGATAATGGGCCGAAGAAGGTGGAGACAGCGGTTCAAACGGAGACGATTAAAGTGCTGACAGTTGATGTAGAAGTCCAGGCGAGTGTAGCTGAAGAGGGTGGAGTTACTTCAGTCTTGGAGAAGCTGGAGACGAATCTGAAGAAGCTGGAGAAACGAAATCGAGCGCTGGAGACCGAGCTGCAGAGCAGATCGCAGACTCAAGAGAAGACCAAGGGTGAGCGAAACGAGCAGATGGAGGCCTGTCTGGAGATTTTACAGCGAGGTGTGGACGCAATGGATCTATCGTGTAGCTGTGTGAACAACCCGCTCGCATTATTTACTGGAGTTCCGACAGGAGAAACACTGTCGACTTGTGTTAATCTTGAGCATCGTCTGGAAGCCCAAACGATCCGATTGGAGCATGTCCAAGAGTGCTTGTGTTTGTGGCGTGAGGCAGCAGTGCAGTTGATGAAGAAGCAGGACGCGAACGACCGCAAATCTGAGCTACGCTTACCGACCATTTCATCTGGACTACTCGCATCTCCAGATGAAAACGTTCATGCTCACTGCGCAGAGTTCCTTCGTGGAGCTCTTTCACAGATACGAAAAATATCTTCCGACGCCAATCTAGCGAGGTTGTTCACGAATTGGCCAAACACTTGACAACGAAGGCCGCAGCGAAGATGGTTATACAATGGGCAGGATGGGAAGCGAAGCACCTCGAAGAAGTCCGTTCACTACGCCAAGGCTTTGCCGAGGAGAGAGCTATCGCTCTTTGCCGTCGCACTACTTTATTGAAACACATTGACCTATTAGAACAGCAGCAAGTTGAGTCCCAAGCGGAAGTGAAGGCGTTGAAAAAGCAGCTCAAAGTACAGAACAGCCAAGGCACTATCCGTGTAGCTTCGGCTTTCAAGGAAGAGTTAGCTGACAAGCAGAAGGACACTCTCACGTATCCTCAACTGCTTTTGAAGCTTGCTACTGCGGAGCAGACATTGCTCGGGAAGGACGAGCAGTTGAAGACTGCTAACGACACCATTCGAGCACTCTCGTCGTTCACACCTTCACCTGATGTTGGGTACTCAAATGCGCTGATGATCTCTGGGGATCTAGACACCATCGATCCTGTGAATCGACTAGCTGTGGTACAGCATGGAACGCAGCAAAAGATCGACTTTTTCTTAAGAAGAGAGAAGGATCTCATGAACCTTAGCCAGTATTTCCAATTGGAGAAGGCAAGTCTTCAACTACAAGCACGACTGGAAGCTGTGCAGAAGCAGACGGCGATGTTGGAATCCGCTAAAAGTGTGTGCGAACGGGAGCGCGACGAGCTTCTCATGAAGGTAGAGAAGCTGGAAATGGAGATGATGCTGACAGATATCACAAAGAAATCAAAGTTTGCTTCAGAAAGGGACCAAGAAGCTGAGAAGGGCACTTCTGCTTTTGATGACCCACTCTATTACGCGCTAAAGAAACAAAGATTACTTGAAGAGACAGTGAAGGAATTACGCGGACATCTTCGATGTTCCCTGCAGCAGATTGCGATGATGAAGCAACAGCATCAAGGCGATGCGCAGCAGAATTGCGAGGGGAAGCACAAGGTCACGTCTTCCATTCTGGATTGTGTAGCTGAACATCACCACAAGTGCGTGGCCGAGTTCAAGGGACTTCAACAGCACCGCTTCGGAGAATGGGAAGTGCTACTAAGTCACTACGACGCATTATGGATTGCTTTCTGCGCGGTCTTCTCGCTCCAAGAAGACAGCAGTATGGCGCCTGGAAACCCACAAAAGCAATTGGATTTCGAGCAACTAAAGAGAGATGAGAAGATATTTCTTTGCAACAGACACTGGCAGACAGAGACGCACAGCTGAATGGGATTGAAAGCCAAACCCAGCAGATTGAGAGTGTGTTACCGTCGATACAATTGCAGTCGACTGTTGAGAGCGAACGGATTGACAGGCATGTCGACGAGGGTTGGAACGATAACGAACATGCGCGACCATTTTTGGTTTCTAAGAAACCCCAGAGCAGCCTCAATCTGTTGCTGAAGAGGGTCACAGCAAGACTGTCACGAACTCAATGGTGAATCTCAATGTACGTCCGCTAACATCGTTAATTCTGTGTGATACAGGCTCTAATTCTTTTCTTTCCTATGATAGTCTGCGGACACTACAAGTATTGAGCTCGAGAATTGCTTGGCAAAGTGTGCTGAGTTGACTGCACAGAATGCGAAACTCAGTCGCCGACTTCGGGCTGAGAAAGACAGCAGCAAACAGCACTTGGAAAAGCAGCACGAGTTGCAGATGCGACTCAGTGCAAGTATCACTGCAAACACGGATCTCAAGCAAAACCTGGTGCACGTGCAACAGCAAACAACTTCCTCCAGTCTTGCCACTACAAATGAATTAAAGACAAGTTCAGCTATGGAAAGCCGACACGAAGATGATAATGGTATCCACAAGAATCGACAAGAGACTGAAGCTTTACGAGAGCAACTGTCGTCCCGGGAACAGGAAAATCTTACCCTGGTGCAATCCCTTTGCACTATCAAGGAGAAGTGTGCGCAGATGGAGGCGACTCACCAAAAGAACTTCGAATTAAGGCTGCAGAGCATGCTGCCAATATGGAGAGCTACATGGCCACCGTCAATGAAACATTATCAAGAATTGAAAATGACAAAATTCGTCTTGAGGAAGAGTGCTCTCGGCTGCGAACTAAGCTACAAAGCCTTGAAGACGATAACACCAGACTCAAGCTAGAACCCTCGCAACTCAGCTCGAAAGGGATGAGCACTGAAGATGAGAAACAAGCGAATCAAGACGTGGAGCTCTTAGAAGCGCGAGTTCAAGATCTGGAACTCCAGCTAGCACGGGAACGGAAGCTTGCTGAAGCCGTGGAACGAAATCAACAGGTTGTGATTGAACAAGGACAGCAAGAAGACAGCAAACTAGAGATAGAAGTTGCCAAGACGAAAGAGCTTTACAATGCACAAGCCAAGGAACTACAAGAATGGCGATCGAAGCTTCAGGACGAGTTTACAGAATGCCAAACAGCTCAGCGCACAGCCCAGCAAGAAAGCGACAGACGAATCGCCTTCCTCTCTGCTTGTGTGGAGGAATTCGTGCGTCTCTCGTCTTCTGCTCCTGGCGAGACTATTACGACAAAGAAGCTGTATGATCTCGTGATGGAACTTGCACGAAGCTCGTCTCGTAGTGCTGAGTCAAAAGAGACGGATATGAAATGGACCGAGAGCTCAATGGTGAGTCCACGAAGTCGAGACGAACTAGAAATGAGTGAACTGTCATGGTGGAAGGTACGAACAGCAAAACTTGAGGCTTATGTGCGAGCTGCAGCGCAGCAGAACGAGACGTTTGAAGATACCATCCAGAAGCTCGAGTTACGCATGGCTGACGTCAAAGACGAGCTGTCCACGAGACTTACGTGCGAGTCACAGTATCTTGCGACTATTGCTGCTCTCAAGTCGGGGTTAGCTACAACGCAAGGCCAGCTAGCTTCAACAAAAGAAGAAGCGGCACTATTAGCAGATAAATACCAACAAGTCAGTGCTGAAATGGACAAGCGCCAAAGCGAAGCTTCTTCTCGTGGAGATGAAACACAACGTACTCGGATGGCGATGCAGCGTAAGACGGAGCTTTTAGCTCAACAGAAAGCCAAAGTGGCTTCGCTTCAACAGGAACTGGAGCAAGCAACGAAGAAAGTGGAGCGACTCGCTGTAGCCGAACGACAAGCAGCTCAACTCCAGCAAAAGCCAAAGAGAGTTCACAGCAGTTGCTGCATGCTCGACAGGTCTACGATCGTTGCCACGACGACAACGTCCAGCTCTCTTTCCACGTGGAGAAGTTGAAAGAGAAAAACGTTGGTCTCTTGGCGAGACTAAAGCTGCTCGAGCTGAGAATGCTCAGCTACGAATACAATTCACCGAGCTCAAGAGCTCCTCTACCGACCCAGAGAGTACTAGCGGCGGCAAGAGCAACAAGAGTACCCAAGGAGGGAAGGATGCTGTCTCTGTTGCGGCTTTAACCGAAGAGGCTCGTGCTCTAAAGCGCCGTGTACTGCAGAAACAAGATGTGATCGTGAGTTACAAGGCGAAACTTACAGAGCAAGACGCGCAGTTGGAGCGCCAAAGAGAGACCATGGTGAAACTGGCACGCACCAACCGCGAACTTCAGCAAACCCAGCGCCAACGGCAGCTCCAAGAACAGGAAAGCAACTCACGTTTCCAAGTCAAACTCGAGACGCAACTGGAAGCGAAGCAGGAACAGCTGGACGGTCTAAGAGCCTCCGTCTACGACTCTTTTGAAGCGTTTGTACATTGCCACCGTACAGCGCCGAAATCGCTCAAGTCTTCTTCGTCGTCGCTGATGGACAGTCCATTGGATGATAGAGATTTGGACAATAATGACAAGCTTCTAGCTATCAGACGGTGGACGGATTTTTCATCGGAAGACTTGGAAGAGCTCAAAATTGCACGAGGATCGCAACGAAAGCGCAAGGTGGTGGAAGATAACAATGCACGCAATCGCCATCATGCGAGTGTAGCACTTCGAGATGTTGAAAGTGCTCTCGAGACGAACCCAGAAGACTGTCGTGCGGAAATGTGCGAGCTGCTACAGTGCCTTTGCGGCTAGATTTTGAAGATTACCCTCAATTATTATTAATAAAAATCGTACTTATACGGAGCATTTATTAGCGCGACAGATGTATCCATGCCATCCGTCCCCATATATCATATTTTCACTAAATCCAATTCAAACGTTCAGACGGGGTGTCGATTCTAATGAATTCATATTTTCTCCTCCCCTTTTTATCACTTTTGCAATGAGTACTGACGTGTTTGATGGCCAGCCACTGGACGAGTTCGGCGTGCCTGTGACGCTACGCCACAGCCCACAGACCGGTCTGCCCGTGTGGCAGGTCATCCACCAGCTTGAGACCCCGTGGCTAACCCAAAGATCCCGCAGCGCCCGCACACACACATCTGCGTGCTGTGTTCGGCCAATAGTATTCGCCAGAATGATACAGGTATTCCATCATGGAGGAAGGCGTTGATGAGGCAAAGAATGTCGACCAACGCCATGTCACACCTTCAACGACTTCACCCGCTGCAGTTTGAAGCCATTGGGCAAATGAAGAAACGCCAACGAGAAGAAAAAGGTGAACATGGAGCTTTCAAAGTGCCCACTATTAGAAAGAAGAAGGCGAAAGCTGTGATTATCGCTACTGAGAGGGAAACGACGGACAAAGTGGAGATTGCTGCAGGGAAACAAAGAGCTACAGCTCTAAGACTACGCTCGGCGGAGAAGACGGCGGAGCTGGTCAAAAAATGGCTGCTTGCAACGGGTAACTATTATGATATTCTTATTGAGAGGATTGTTATATTTTTTTACTAATATGATATTATTTCCAGGTTTGCCGATCAATGTGGTGCAGGACGATACGTTCCAGAAGCTGATCAAGCTCTCGTCGTCTGTCAATTCTGCTGCACTTACTGCGTCGAGCTTGAACGCTGCAGTTCAAGACGAATTTTCCCAGTTTGGGGGCTTTTTGAAGGCCTATCTGGCACATGAGTCCAAAAAAGCGTTGGGTCTTCCGTTTCTGTCGATCAACCACGAGTTCTGTGTGGTTAATGGATCGGACTCGACCTTTGCTGACAATGGGGCGACACCCCACCAAAGCAAAGCGTTTCTGAGTGCTAGTATTGGCTTTATTGATTCCCAGTGGCGTCGTATGGACTTGGCGCTTGTTGCCAAGGAGTTCCCTCAGAATTGGAACCAGGACGCCAATCAACTGATCACTCAATCTCTCTCGGAGGTTTACGGAATTCAAAACCTCGGAGCCTATGCCCGATTCCAAGTGACTGCTGATGAGGCTTTAGCTTCATCTACACCGGCGGACAGTGCCGCTATCGCGCCGATTCCCAAGCAGGAAGACCATCTAACGCAGTCGCTACGACGTTGTGTGGTCAGCGCACTGGGTCTAGATGAAGTGGGTGAGGGCAACACAGTGCGTCGCATTCTGCGTCTACTCCAAGAGTTGGTGAAGTACTTTGCGGACGTTCAGCGAGCTACAGCGTTGCAGCAAATCGGGGCCACCCATGGCGTGCCCGTTTCTTTTTCCGAGCCACGTTGGTGGACGAGATGGTGCTTTCAACCTCCTCCATTGGCGGGATCGCCGAGCTGCTTCGGATCAGTTGTGCGAGGTATTGCGCCTATTCCTTGTACTTCCAGTCGTCAACGACAGCTTCTCAACCAGAGCTTGAGACGGTGTGGATGCAGCTCTCGATGGACGACTGGCAAACTGTGGTCGAGATCGAGGCGATCCTCAACCAACTGGGGCAATTCCGACTGGAAGAGCGACGTATCCAACGTCCCGGTGCCGTTGCGTCTTCGTATGCCTTGCTTTTCCGACGCTTGCTCTCAGTGTCAATTAACAGCCCCAGTCTTAAATGTCTGTCCTTGGATGAGGAAACGTCGGCTACTTCTGCCGGTAACAAACGTCTTTCGCGTCGTAAGGGCAAGCGGGTTGACATGTTTACCCCCGTTGGGCAGCAATGTATCGGTCGTCTGCGCCTGCAAATTGCGAATCGCTTCACTGCTCCTTCGACCTCAGTTGATATTGACAACGAGATTAAGGCGATGTTGCTGGACCCACGTATCAGCTCCAAGGCTGCCAGTCTTGTGGCTGATGCTCGAGCTCTCCGGCGAGCTCAGGATGCATTGCGTCAGGAGCACCGCGTCATCTTTGAGGAACTCGCGTCTCAAAGCACGGAGAGTAATGTAGCCAGCGAAGAGCACGAGGAAGAGGATTCAGACGACGACGAGATGAGTGCGCTGTTGATGGTCGACGGTCCAAAGAACCAACCTCCAGCGTCCATTACTACTTCTACTAGCAATACGCGCTCCAGAGATACTTTGCTCGAAGAAGAGGCTCGTGCGTGGCACGAATGGCAGCAAGTGTATGTGGCTTGGGATGCACTTGCTGAGGATGGCGCTGACTTGTTCGACAAGGGCCAATACAATCTGCTCAAACTCTACCACCACGTGGACATTCTCAAGTGGTTCCGTGAAGTTGGACAGCAGGCGCATCCGACAGCGGCGCTACTGGCACGGACGTATCTCGGACAGCAACCTCCTCTGCAGACAGAGCTACGATCGTCGCTGTTGCAATTCATGAAGCAAGAAGACGCTGAATGGTCGGTCGATGCTTCGCGACGGGCTGAACAACGCTGCATCCTGCATCACAACTGGCACCAGTACAAGCAGGTAAGTGAAACCCTTTCAGCCGAACTGGTCTAAGGAAGCCAACGATGTATGGAAGTCAAAATTGGTTTGTCTTTCTGATGTCAATCTACAAAGAGGTTGTTCCTGTACAAATTCTTTTCGTTAGATATCACCCAATAATCCAGCAACCCAGTGCCACGTACATTGGTGAACAGAGGCGAAGAAGTACAGCAGGAGGAAGCAGCTCATGAGTTTCGTTTGGAAGTTCACGTATTGCTGCTCCAGAAGGAAGGACAGCAAGTGTAGTGGCGAGATATTATACTTTTTGGAGATCGCACTGCACACCATCACGAGAGGAGGAAGCTCCGAGGCTGCAAACCCCACGCACCATAAAATCCTCGACTGGAGTTGCTCCTTCGATACATCCAACGTAAGTCCGTTGTACCGAGCACTCGGCAAATGCCAAAGGGTGGCAAGCAACAAACCTACATAAAACCACTTCATCAGCCTGGAAAGACAATAAAACTTTATGCAACGACAGACTTACCCAGGAGGAATGGCACAAGCACCCTGACAAACTCGGCCACGATCAAAACTTCGCAGGAAAACAACAACTGCAGAGTCTGCTCCAAAATGCGAGCCTGGTCCTTCCGAACGATCAGCATCCCGTCGATGTTGACTAGAGACGGCTTTCGAATATCTCCACTGCTAGTACGCATGTTTTGAGGGACTCGACCAATGTTGCGACTCAGGTCTAGTAATCGCTTCGAGCCGTGCTTGAGCACGGTACGCGGCGTGAGAAATACCGAAGCAGAGCTTCGTAGAATCGGCCGACGACCAAATCCATCGGGCGAATCCAAATCCCCGAGTGGCGGGAGATCCACCGAAGTGCGTCGCGATAGTGATGGCCGTTTGGGCGTCGGAATCGATGGTCTGCTCTGCTGCGGTCGTATATCTGTTAAACAGTACACTTTGGCAGGATCTCGAGCCCAACTCTGAGCGCGTGGCTGCTTATCATTCAATGCAGTCGAGTCCTCTGCAATTTTACGGGCCAGTACGTATTTGCTTTCCGACATCGTTTCTGAAGCACAGCGCCGAAGTCGGCCGGCTGCTTTGGGTGCTGCACCTTTTGTTGTCTTTCGCAGCGCTTTCGTGGCTGTAGCATCAGTCGTTGATGACGAACGACGACGTGAGAGATCTGTCTTCGGTGGCATCGGGAATGCAACACCGAGCGTCGAATTACGACGAGTTGGCCCAGGGGCTTTATGCTGTGGCCTGGTTTTGGCAGCGACTGGATCGGAGGCTGATCGACGCATTTTTTCCAAGACATTGGAAGATAACGTTGACAGCGAGTTGGGAGTAGTCATAACAGAATCCACCAGACTGCGTGTTGTATCAGAAGATGAACGGCGGACTTGACGCACCTCAATGTCTGCACTAGTTACCACCGTAAGTGTAGGTGGCCGCTCCGCATTCAAAGGAGAATTGTTTTCTTTCTGCTGTTTGTGGTTGTCGTCTTCATCCTCTTCGTCTTCTTCTTCCACTACCGCTGAAGATAAACTGCCTTCTACAATTTTGAGCGCCGTTTGCAATGTCAAGCTGCCGTCGACAATGAAAGCATGCGTCGAGTAGGTGTGTGCAACTGCGAGACTGATAAGTAGCTCTTCAACAAGTATGAGGATTGACAACTCAGTATGCGCTCCATACATAATACACAACGCCCGGTACATGGCCGCACTGATGTCCACCAGATTGAGCGTCACGTCGGTGCTCAGATCGTTTAGTTTGCGAGCGTACATCCAGAGCCGTCGCTTGAATAAAGTTCGTAGCGGAGGATGTACCAAAATCATCACGAGTTGAATCGCCCACGGCGCGGCGACAAATACGCCAGCTAAGATAAAAAGACCACAACAATCGCAAGCGAGCCTGCCAAAATAACCAACACTGTGCGTGACCGCCGTCCATCCGAGCCCTTCCTCTGACAGCAGCAACAGGAAAACGCTAATACGCTGAACACGATCGCCATATTGATGAACTCGCCCCCAGTGATTGGATACCTCCACGCCAACGAAATGGTCGCTATTGCCGCCTCCGACAAGACTCCAGCAGAGACGGAAATTACGGACAGCAACCTTGAACAGCGCTTCTGGTTTGATTTGCCTAGGTACTGCAACATGTGGAACCCCCACCCTGCAGTCAAAATCGAGTGAGCGATACCGGACCTGGCCAACGCCGCGACGTTCTGTTTAACCCCAGACTCAGGAGAATTCACCGGGATCAACGACAAGCCCACGAGTAGCACGAAAACCGCCAGCACTGACAGCACACAAACGACTGCGAGACAGCGTCCAAAGCCCGCGCGTGATTGATATCGGTCGAATTGCTGGAGTTTCTCCACGGAATATCGTCCCAAGAAATGGAACTCGGTTTTCCAGTCGTAAAAGCGCCGCCATAGCACTGCAACTACCTCCTTCATATGCATAGCGTCTGCACAAGAAGGAAGACGACAGTAGTAAGATGTCATTGTTCACCATTTTTACTTGGCCCAGCCACAGCGACCTTATTAGCCCGCTAATAATATGTTCGCCCGCTACAACGAGTAACGCTAATTCTAGCTGAGGAGCTGTCCATTTTGCCAGAACGTGAGTTATCACAAACATAATGATAAAGATCACAATCAGCACCTGGCAATGCACTCGCTCTTGCTCGGCGCACTATAAATCATCTTCAACCGGTTTAACAGTCAGGTTGGCCAGGTCCCAAGCGAGTTTCGCGCGTCGACGGCCTGGGTTATCGGAATATGAGACGGCTTTCTTCATCTCCAAATCAAAAACAATCGACGTGAGCGTCCAGCCAGATAAATCGCCGCGTGCATGAGATCGAGCGTCGTGGAAAACGGGCCACGATCGATCTTCTTGGTCGCCAAGAATGATCAAGGCTTCGTCAACTGTCGTGGGTGGAGTCAATTCATTGTACCGACGCAGACGATGAATGCTGCTCTGGTACGGCGGTTGAGCAACATCAAGTCGCTGGTACTGGTTCGCGTGGAAGAACACCTCCTTTCCAGTCTTCGAATCGTCGTACTCGTAGATTAAATGACGATTGAAGGACGCCACCTCGATATTCCAAATTCGCTTGGTTGGAACTTCCATCAGTTGGAAATTGTGTCCAGCAGCTTGACCAGCGCGTGTGATGATAGCAATAGCATCCTCGGAGTTCTTCGCCGTCAGCAGGTCACGCGAGATAAATCCTCTCCCCAGACCGCCTACGAAGATTTCCGATGGCTGAACAACTACACAAAGCATTATTGAATCCGAGAAAGAAAAAAACATTTGAAAATGTACCAAACTTACAGTTGAGAGTGAATGCGACGCCGTTGTCGTTAAAGCCGAAAGCGCCCGAAGGGAGGTCGCCCAAATAAGTATACGCCACGAATTTCGGTTCGTCTCCAATCTGAGCGATCACAATCGCCGTTCGATTCACATCCACCACACTGCTGTCTTCATTGTGCGCCACCACGTGCGTGCCAGCACTTGTCAGCACAATGTCCGAGCATTTTAGAACCGGACGCCTTGCGTCAGCTGGGAAAATTTCTGTTTGAAAGCTCGGTGGAATGGAGTTCGAAAACTCCTCCACAATATTCTCAATAAAAATGATCTCGAACGCCACCCCGCTGCCTTCAGATATCCCTTCCAGCTCCTCGACATAGTGCTGCATAAAACAATGTCCATGACTGAGCCAACTTCTGTTAGCAGAAAGCAGAGTGCATATTTATACTTACCGGAAAAATAGCTTTATGAGTCTTCAAATATCGTTGCAATAGCCCCCTTCCAGTTTCCGTGTCTGCGAATGGTAACAACAACGTCTGGAGCTTAGTATTCAGCTGCATTCGGCTCTGGATTTCGTCTCGGAAGCGCTCTCCAAGCTGCCGACCGAACTCATAATGGGAAGAGCCTCGAAATTCAAAGATCTCCTCGGCAAACACGCAGAAAAAGCTTCCAAGCAGCAGCAGAACGAGGTGTCGTGTCATTTTTGCAAAGAAAACTTTATTTTATTGTTCTAGAAGCTGCAATCAGAATCCCATTTATAACGTATCTGACTCCGAATGGTCGTGATGTCTACTAAGAAGACGCCGCCCAAGAGCAGAGCGAAAGTCTCCGACAAGCCCAAGCAAGTCAAGCGCACGGCCAAGCGACAGAGAACTGACCCTCAGGTGGTGGATCTCACCCAAGACTCGCCTACTGAAAGCAATACACACATGAATCCGTTGGAGTCCGACGACTACTTCGTCGTACTGGGTCTAGCTCGCTCCGCCAGTGCTGCCGATGTCAAGAAAGCGTACCGTAAACTGGCAGTGCAATGGCATCCCGACAAGAACCGCTCGAACCCTCGTGCCGAGGAGTTTTTCAAGAAAATTAGCGAAGCTTACGAAGTTTTAAGCGATCCAGATAAACGACAGCTCTACGAGAGTTCTGGCAAGACGGGCGTGCAACAAGGAGCGTCCCCAGCTGGAGCAGACTATAGTGACCACTTTGGGTTTACTGGGAGGACCCACTTCTCCACTCAACATGCTCGAGATATCTTTGACGCCTTCTTTGGCGGAGCTGATCCGTTCGAATCTTTCTTTGGAGGACAACGACGATCGCAACGTCATGGACGGAGCATGTTTGATGAGGACTGGGACCAGTCTTTTGGTAGTATGGGGTTTGGAGGGATGCGAGGCTTTGGAAGTATGGGCACGGACTCCTTCTTTAGTGACGGGTTCGACATGGGTGGAGGTTTCTCCACCAGTATGAGCTCGTCGTCGTCGACCTTCACGGATCGTAATGGACATGTGGTGACTCAAAAGACGACGACGACGACGGGTGCAGACGGACGCACGGAGACGGTAACGGAGGAATATCGCAATGGAAAACTGGTCAACTCGACGTCGTCGTCGACGACCAGCAGACTGGCAGGCGCCGGGAGAATGCAACTGCAAGGAAGTGGAAGCAAGGAGCGTCTATCGAGCCAAAACAGCCAGACCGTCCAGCGTCGTGGTTCTCGCACGAAGTATTGAAGATATTGACGACAGCAAGAGGCGAATGACTGCATGTAAGAAGACAGCAAGAAAACAGATGCATTCTAGTCGATCAGTTGCCGTGGAGCGACGTTGTAAGTCCAATAGCTTACCAGGAAGCTCTAGCATTCCATAATGTCAGCTCTAAGCTCACGCTGATGAGAGTTCCTTCTGATGTTGAGCCTCTCGTTCGATGGTTTGCATCAAATGGTGAATGAATTCCACAGTGCTCGGGGTTCGCGTCTACCGGTAGCACGATAAACCAACAAACAATTAGTCAATTTCCTGTCCGCAAGAATCACCGATCGTACCTGGACGAAAAAGGCGTGCGCTTGAAAAGGAGTTTCCGTAGTGCCCGACCACTAAATCCTTCGGCCATTTCCGCGGCTTGTAGCAGTACCATGGACACGTCAACTGTTCCACTTTCATTTCTCGCTCGAGCTAACTCTCGGTAGGACTTCAGAGGATGAGCACTTGGCTGAATAATTCTCACGCGCTCTAGCTCTTCAATACAACTACGCAAGATTTCATATCGAGCGTGATGCGACGGGAGGCCGATATATCTAGCACAGCAAGGTGAGCTAAGTAAGATGGCATCTCACGCTGCCTAGGAAAACGTACTGCTTGATATCGGCACGGTCCACAAACGCCACATCAATTGCTTCCGTGATGTTGGACGTCGTCAGCACCAATACGTTTGAGTGCCTCTTGAGCGCGTCCAACTGCGTCAGCAGCGCATTCACGACGCGGATGGCGTCAGACGGCTCCGAGCCACTCACAGCAGCCTTTCGAGCCGCAGTCAACGACTCGACCTCATCTGCAACCACCGCCAAAACACATTTCTTAGCAAATGCATCCATCGTTTCCCGACTGGATAGAAAGCTTCACCTATCAGGACGCAAATCAGCGAGTCCTCGTCTTCCACTAACTCTTGGATCTGTCGGAATAACTTCATCACGAGCTTGCCACTCTCCGAAAACCACTGGAACATGATGCACAAAATGAGATGGAAAATTCATCCTCGTAACGTTTTCAATCTTCCCACCTTGCTGAATAAACTATGCGCATTGATCTCAAGAAGCACCGCGTTCGGATATCTGCAGTTCACAGGCTTAGTAGCTCACATAATAAGAATGCAAAAACCATCGATCAACCTTGACGACAGTCTGATGCTAAGTTTCTGGGCCAGTGCTTTACAAAGGCTGGTCTTTCCAGTCCCCGGGGTCCATGCAGCAACACCACTCGGTTCCATGAGATAATATGCGGGTTCACCTTGGAGTCTGAGAACAACATCGCCGTCATGGCGTAGTCCAGCACATTTTGCTTCACCGAGGAGTCAAAAATGAGCGAATCCCACAAGCCGTCAAAGCTGGTAGACGGAAGAACTGTCTGCTGGCAGGTCGTCACACTGTCGTCATCTTCTGCTGTTTCCTCCGCAGGAAGTTCCTAAAAACAATTACATTAGGATTAACATCAGTAAAATAAGTAAACAAATATTCTTACATCACTGAGTTTGAACACATGCACTAGCATGTGAGCTTCTTCTCTGGATACTCCAGTCTCCGATTCTTCTCCATCAAATTCTGTAATCTCGATACGCGTCACATGAGCAGCAAGCACCGTCGTCTCGAACGGAACTAAGCCTACCTCACATTTTTCAGTAAACATTTTAGAAAAATAATTAAAATATTTTCAAAGAGTAGAGTATTTTCACCTTTCGTGAATATTGAGCAAGTCGTGCCCAGGAACTCCGCGACGGCTGCAGCCACTTGTTCGAAGTCAGCGACGCTCTCAGGCTTCAGACAGACCTCCACTGCACACAACAGCATTAAATAATCATTATATACATACTAAATAAAATGTTTCGGACAATTCACCATGAACTCGCCGCGAATCCATTCCTTTTGGAATGCCACGAAATGTTTATGATTTTTGCTCAATGCCTCAAATATTCTTTTTGATGGAGCCTGCAAATAGACATTTTGAGTTTTGCCATGAACGCCAACAGCAATCAGGAAGCTTCGACCAATAATCCCGAAAGTAATCAAAATGCAGTGAATGAAGTCGCAGCGGAGACCCATTTCCACTCGGCTGCCCGGCGGGTGTCCAATTTCCTGAAGTCTCCGTTCGCCCGACGATCGTTGATTGAAGCCGCTGACTTCGCCGAGTTAGCGTTACTGGACGTACTTACTCAAGCAGCCAGCGATATTTTGGCGGCGATACCAGCCCAGCGTTGTATCGTCTTCATTTATGACAAAAGTGCCAATTTGCTGCGTCCTCAAGTCGTCGTAAACTGCCAAGATGGAGGAGGGGAGGAGTCGATGATCGATTCGGATAAACTGATGACGGTCGACACGACGCCGGTTAGTTTTCCACCAGTGATGGGAATGGTTAGTTCTTGTTTCCTCCAGAAACGATGTTTGAAAATGCAAGAACCCAATCCGGTGAGTAAGTAGTTGCTACTTCACTATTTTTATTCACATATTTTTTCTGTTAGCATCGCTCTTTCCATCGAGAGTACGATATTCCAAAGGATATCGAAGTGGACTCTATTCTGTGTGCCCCTGTTATCTTGTACCACCGAGCCACTGCCGTTATTCAGGTGTGTAGAATCGACTGTAGAACTAACGTTTGATCTAACACGTGTATTGTGTAGCTGCTGAATCGATTAGACACTTCTGCTGAGCAAACTCCCATTGAAACAGTAGAGCGCGTGCCCACCCCACAAGAGCAGAAACATGGAGAAATTCGCTTGCATCGACTCAAGACGGTAAAAGCAATGATTAAGACAGGGTTTTCGATCAAAGACGAGCAAAAGTTGCTACTTTTTACGACTCACATTGCTGTAAGTTTATTTTTTTCTCTCTCTCTGCGTCACTGGAACGTATTTCCTAACTTTTTGTGTTTGCAATACAGCAAGCTATCGAGAACAACATGAAGAAAATTGAAACTGGTCGTAGCGAGGCCAAGCTGCGTGAGGATAAAGCGAAAGAAGCGATGGAGTTACTGGACGCTTTGAATGGCAACATTGTCGCCCGAATCCAAGACATCGAAGAGCTCATGCCCACAGACGAAGCCAAAAGCTCTGGCCATAATATCTACATGCGTCGAGCAACCATCACAAGGCTGCAATCTCCATCGAACCTCTTCACCGACATGCTGACCGCACTCGTTGTCATCACACGCTTGCAAGCGATTTTCCGAGGACGTCGACAGCGTCGACACGAAAAATTTGCCGAGGAATTAGAAAGTTTAGGAAACAACGTGAGCGGATGCGCTCGTTGGTGGTAACGCAACGAGTTTTCCGCTCCGACCCCAATCCAAAGCCAAAACAGCAGGAACCACCGGCACCACCGCCATCTAAACCGACTACAACGAGTTCCTCTCGCCCGAAAAATCGATTTGCTGCGCCAACGAAAACGACTCAAGCTCCGAGAAAACCTCCACCAAATTCTCCATCTCCAGGATCACCGAAGCGATCATGGCAACCAAAACTACCAAAAGCAGCCGCACAGATTCAACGGAGAATAAGCGCCAAGAAAATTCAAAAGGTTTATCGTAAACACCGTCAACGCCGTCAAGAGGAATCACCCGCGAACCCTTCGAAAGAACGAAAGATTACGAGGGAGACCGCAAGCGCCATCAAGATGCAGTCATTTATCCGTGGCAATCTTGTCCGTAAGAAGCTTCGTCGATCGAAGACAGGTCACCAAGGTCCACATATCATTTGCTTGCGAGTGGCGGATTCTCCAGCTACTGTGGAGTCGAATCAAAGCAGTCACGAACACCCGACTCCATCTCAAATTTGCATTTACGCGATGCCCGAACGCTCAGGAAAAACTCACTTGATGTACCGGCGAAAGTCCATCGACACGCCAGCCGAATGTCAACCGCGGAACCAGAGTTATTTTGCCGCTGTCGAATCACGAAAACTTGTTGCAGTCCAAAAACAAGAGGAAATGCTGAAACCTTTTCCCCCAGCTAGACCGCGAACGGATCGGCCACCGATCGGAGTTGTTTGGGAGCTACCTCAACAGCACTTTGATCCTCCAGGCGTCGAATTCGTCCGACATCAAAGTCCGCGGACAACCGAGTTGAGACTCCCAGTGTTGGGACCTCCGAAACCTGCAGTTGGTCCTCGAGCGCCAAAGCATCGATCCAAGCTTAGCGCGGCAAGGAGCTCCCTCTTGTGCTGCTTGTTGCCAACGCAAGCCAAACGTTCACCGCCAAATTTCGCGCCGGTGATGGTGCAGTCGCTTAGGAAATCCAAAAACCAGCAGCGCCACCACGAGATGTTGACACCGTCGTAGGAGAGACGGGCTTGAACTTGCAGCGGCGAATTACGCCGACTCCGTATTGCCGACTCCGTATAGATGAGCTCTTCAACTTGAAGGCCTTGACTAAAACTTTTAATCAACACCATGCCAACAGACCTTGAAGGAGTTGCTGCAAACCAGGTCCCTGTCGTCCGTATTGCTTGTTAACAGCGCTTCGATCTTGGTGTCTTGGTGGTAAGCCGCATCGAAAGGACCCCCTCCACGGCTTGCGCCTCAACATTAAGCAACGGACCGACCGCCACGTTGGACGCGTGGGGGTTCTTTTGCCCAAGCACGCAACTCCTCCGACGGTCGACCAGGTCTCGGCAACCGCAGCAACCTGCTCGCGCTGCGAAACGCGAGCGGCTCCTCCGTTCTTCTCGAGTTAATAATCGTCTGAAAGCTCCGGCTCTCCATGCTGCAGAGTGCAACCGAGTGTGAATCTATCGACGGAGTGCAGGTCTGTGGGATTTGCACGCTGGCCGCGATTTGCGGCATGCAACTTGCAGCTCTCTCTCCACTCGACAAAAAGAGCAATGCGGGCGCTGCCTGCTTTGGGAAACTGCGTGGACTTTCCGACCAGAATCCGCCGCTGCTTCCTCGGGCTTCGAATAGCAGGAAGGTCATTGCAAGGCACACGTGGCAGTATGGTCCAAGTACTGTGCCACGCCGTTTTGGTGACCGTGACCATCTCAGATCACCAAGAGCGGCGTCCATCTACAAGCTTGCGGCGCGGATGTCACATGCTAAAACCATACTGCGAGCTGTATATCGACTCCACTGGAAGGCGTGAGCGGCACCAAACCACCTGCTTCCAGACCCGACCAAGCAAAAACACCATAAGAGCCGCGAAAAACAACAGCGTTTTTGGCATCATTATCCTCTTGTGCCACATTTCGTACCACCGATTCGTCGCATAAACGATGGGCAGTATACAAATTCCCAGTGATTCGATGATTTGGCGTTCGGTGGCGAGAGTGCTACTGTCCCGACCCGTGCGGCATATCGCGGGATTCAGCGTCTGGCCTTCAGAAAGCAAAAGAGCGAGCGGGCCAACGTCAATTTGGGGAGGGGAGTCAAGTCGCAAGAACCCCCTACGTCACTTCTACCATCGCTTTCTCGGTCCCCGGTAGACAAACTCCAAGTGAACCATGGCGCACATTATGGACGCGCGCATGATGTCGCGCACGCGGTCGGCGTCGAATCTGACGGCCTCGCGCGTGGCAAGTCGGCGCAAAGGGTCCATCTCGGGCCAGTCCACGCCGACCACGGCGTCCGCCGCGACGCCCCGGTCTCGTAGACCGTCCATGTCTCGGGACGGGTCGTCCTCGAATGGGGGCTTCAATACGGTGACCCAGCAGAAGAAATCGCGGCCGAAAAGTGGGGCCATGGCGACCCCCAATTTAATCGACCTCAAGACCATCACGGCCGAGGAGGTCGAGTGGGAGGGCTATCTCTATAAGCAGCGCAAAATCGTCAAGAGCTGGACCCCTCGCTACATCACGCTGCAGAACCGCACCATCTCGGTCTACAAGAGCAAGAACCATGCCTTGGCCAAGGAGCAGCATCGCGGTCGGTGGGTCATCAAGCAGATTTTGAGCTCGCTGCCGAGCGCGGGCTTTGGCGGGTCGAAACTGCAGCCGGAACTGTTGGGGTTCAGCTTTCTCGCTACCAATGGCAACTTGATCCACTTCGTCGCCGTGTCGACGGTGGAGAAGGCCATGTGGATGCACATGATGCAGCGCAGTCTGCACCGCGCGGTGACCGGGGAGAATTCCTTGCTGCAACAGGGAAGACCAAGGGAACTGATGACACCGTCGCATACACCTGTGGCGACGCCGTCGTCCATTATGGCGGCGGATGACGTGGTCTCCAGGGAGTCGTCTATCACGACTCACTTGGCCAAGAAATTCCTGGCCGATTTGGTGCTTTTGATGACGTGCACAGCCCCTAACAATGTGATTGAGCGTCTGCCAGCGTTTCTAAGACAGTTAAGCAAAGATGTCGAGCTGCTGTTTGATCTCGAGACCCGCGAGACGACCCAGCCGAGTTGCGTGTTCAAAGGGATCTACCACGGTCGAGAAGGCTTCGTGCACTTTGCTGCGCTGTATGCCAGCAAGTATTTGCTGGCGACGGATGTGGACGAGGAGGCGATGCACAAGGCGGACGATGACGACCACCACGCGTTCTCATACTCCCACCACCGTCTCATCAACACGGTCTCTGGATCGACCACCGAAGGTAAGTTTGGACTGCAGATCACGTTCACCCCTGCGCGGCGTATTTCGCGGATTGTGCTGTCCTTCCGGCAGCGCAGCTCGCCCAAGACGCGTCGGGTCACGACCAACCCGATGGTAGTCGCGGCACACCCCGCTTGCTTCCACCAGTACTGCCTCACGAAGCGTTCATTGGCTCTGTCCTTCTCCGACTTTGACGTTGTGGGTGTGCTTGGCCAAGGAGGCTTCGGTACGGTGGTGCTTGTGCAGCGTCACCTCAACCCCGACGAATATTTCGCTATCAAGATCATTGACAAGCAATCTGGAGCTGAGAGTGCGCTGAAGGAGCGACGTATTTTGTCTGGCGTCCGTCACCCGTTCCTCACCTGTCTGCGCTTTGCGTTCCAAACACAGACAAAGCTGTATCTCGGTATGGACTACTACAAGGGTGGCAATCTGTATTTGCACATGCACTCGTCCAAGATGGACCCGAATGTGTCGACGAGCAGTGGACGGCGATTCACCGTGGAGCGTGCCCGCTTCTACGCCGCCGAGTTGGCCATTGCTCTCTCGTACTTACACGCCCACGGCATTATCTATCGCGACCTCAAACCCGACAACATCATGCTTGACAAGACTGGTAACATTCGCTTGGTAGACTTTGGTATTTCCAAGCAGCTACGTCTTGAAGGCGGACCAGGTAGCCATAATTATTCGCAGGCTGGTACGCTTGCTGGCTCCCCGCCTACATTGCTCCGGAACAGCTCCTAACACAGAAGCCGCTGTACGGCATGGAGGCAGATTGGTGGAGCTACGGTGTCTTGCTGTACGAGATGCTGACGGGAAGCACGCCGTTCTTCGACCCGAATATCTCACAGATGTACAAGAAGATTCAGACAGCAGATGTCAAGTACGAGCGGTATCCTCCGATTGACGAGGACGCTGTGGATCTGCTAAAGAAGCTGCTGGTTCGGGACCCTGCCGAGCGAATTGATATTAAGGGCGTGCGTGAACACGCCTTCTTTGCTTCCATCGATTGGGAGAAGCTCGAACTGAAGGAGGTGGAGCCGCCTTTCATCCCGCCGACAGACCAACTCATGCAGAACGTGCACGAGCACTTCCGCAACATGAATGTGGACGAAACGATCGGAGAGAACAGGAAGGCTGTGAACGGCAAGAAGGCGTCGACCGTCGCGAACGCCAACGACGAGTCGCACTTTGACGAGTTCAGTTTTGCGTACGACACAACTCGCCACACGTTCGACGACTTGTCGATGGCCGACGAGGGCTGGTTGGTGCGGCAGCTGCAAGAGGGCGCGGCAATGCGCGGTCGTTTGAACGCTAGTGACACGGATCCGACGGCGGAGGAATTGACGAGCGAAGACGAAATCACACACCCTACCTTGAACGGCCAGTACAGCAGCGAGAGTGACGAACCGGAGGTCGACGTCACCAACATCTAGGTGAATTTGAGTGCGAGCTCTCCGATGGAGATAAGAAAATGCGTTGCATAATATAGTTTTCGCCGCTGTCTGTAGCAATGCTCTGCTTGCATTGCAGGGTATGCGATCGTCTCCGGAATCGGAAGGAGTGAAAAATAAGGCTTCGTGCTCATATAGTACAACAATACAGATACGTTCCTGCCGCTGAGACCTACGTTCGATCTCATAACTACGTTGTGGTAGTCTTCTGCCTCTTGCGAGTCGGACCACGGGGACTGGGACTGGCATTCGCGCCGTCTTGCTCGGTGTCGCTATCCAACGCGAGCACAGGTGCTCGGCAGCTACTACCAACACTTGTAGTACGCAGTGGCGCCGCATTCACCGCACGGTTGATCAAGGCCAAGTCCTGAAAGAAATACAGTGAGTGATCCAGCAGCAAGATCCCAAATACTTCCCATCAACGTACCCTTGCAGGGCTCTCGCCAAAGGCGTAAAGCGCGTGCGAGCGAGGTGTAAGCTGTGACCGGCGATCCAGACGCACTTGCTGGAGTGGGGACATGAACACATTCGAGGATTGAACACGCTTCGGAGACGTCTGGTTCATCGACACTGGCAGAGTCTGCACTTCAGCGGAAGTGAACATTTGCAAAGCTGACACTGCTGGAGAGTTAAAAGGCGACGACCGGATGCCATGGCGAGTGGGGCGAGGTGGCGTACTTGGAAGCACGCTGCTTCTTCCATTGCCAGCGCTCGTGGAGCTGGCACTAATTTGAAGCAGTTTTGCCACAGCTTCGGAGGCTGCCTGGGCGATGCTTTCAGCATCAGACGTCGACGGAGTCAACCCCATCGTGCTGACACTACCCTCCTTTCTAGGCGCGAAACCTGGTAGAGTCTGCGGAACGCCGGAAGCTTCAGCGACAACAGCGTCGGCAGCAGCCATTTGAGACTCCTGCGCCTGGAACTGAAGGATGAAGATCTTCATCGGGGTGATGTATAGCTGGTTGTAGAACTTGATGATGTCGCCGCGTGAATGCTCATCAAGTTTGATGTTGAACGTCACTCCTTCGGTGCTTTGAGACCCAAACGGCGAGCCTCCACCTGCTGCAGTTGGAGATTGGCGGCTCAGCTGCTTATAACAAGCTAGAAGACGCTTGAATGACATCGTCGCTGCAGCCTGAGAAGTATGATGGCCACGAGCCACTTTACAAACCGCATAAATATTGCACAAGACAATCAGGTCCAAGTGGCGATCTCGGAGAAGGTAGGTATGGTTGGTCAGACATTCCTTGACAGCAGTCCAGATCTGGTTGAGATCTGTCGAATCTAAGCCCAACAAGCTGCCGAGCTGGTAGATCCGTGACGCAGCACGCGAAAAACCATTCGGAAGAAGAGGCGGAGCACGGGGGCATGCCCAGCTGGTGTGACTGCATTGCTACCGTTCGCTACACCAAGGGATGTGCTCAGTGCAGACGTGGACAGCCGTCGCGGGGTCCGAGTCCCCGCAAGAAGGTGATACAACGCCGAATCCGATCGCCACACCAACGAGTCTAAGATCCGGTTTTTCACGTCTCCCATGTGCTTCTTGAGCGCTACCGGCAGCTTTGGCGCATACTTGACAAAGCTTTCGCTAGTGGTCACGAAATGGAACGCATTCACATGCAAATGGTCAAGCAGGAACGGGTAGGAGATCGTGATCAGTGAATGCGCCTTCAGCATCACTTCAGCACTGCATGCAAACAGCGCCGCGAGAAAAACCTCGTTGTTCAGGAGCCTCGAAAAGTCATTCATGCGAAGTCGCTCTCGCTCAGATCGTAGCAGTGGCTCAAGGACTCGGTAAAACAGCACAACCGTCAACTTTTGTGTGCGTTTGAGACTATCATCCACTCCTGATGAAAAGGACGCGTTCCGTTGGCTACCGTTTTCAACTCCATTGGCATCGTCGTCAGGGATCATTGTTGCTGTAGAACGCACCCTCCCCGAGGACACTCGGTTGCCTGTCCGCGCTGAGAGCAGCAACTCTGAATGTTCATCGAGGACACGCGCAATACGATCAGTTGGATCCATTGCACAGTCTGAGAAGAACTCACGAAGCTGCGGTGTCACCGGGGTGAGCATGCTACTTGATAGAGTTTCTCGCACCCAGTTACTAGTTTCCACGGCGGCTGTGACTGGAGTGAACATCATACCCGGTGACATACGTGGGCTAGCCCCGAGAGGCAGCAGACGTGTTCCAGCAGGCGATCCCTGCCATTGTAATGAGTGCATCAACGGTGAATTTAATCCGCGCGCTCGAGCTGCCATAAACGGTTGTTGCTGGTGGCGAGGAGGTGTCATTCCGCCACGAAGAACCCCAGCAGACCCAGATTCTCGCCGTCGAGACATCATATTACGGCGTACTGGCGAGAGGATAGCGTTTCGATTCGCGCCATTGTTGCTGGTGGCCGAGGAAGTCCCCGCTGCGCTTGGAGCACTGTCAACGGGCTCGTGCGTTGGCTTGGTACCCATAATCGCACATCGCATGCGCATGTCCAGGAAGAAGCGTTCGTCTAATTTCCCACAGCCATCGAGATACTCATCCTTGTACCTCTCCATCAAGTTAACGACATTGGTCTCTAGCATGGCGTTGGCCAGCAGCGCTGTCCCTGGTTCTGTGTGCTCCGCATCCTTCTGCAGAACTCGCTCCTCTTTCAGTTTGTCTAGCACTAGCCGTAGATCTCCCGATGCTCGAACCACATCATCTGGACTCACTTTGGGCGCGGCACAGAGTGCTTCCAAGATCTCTGCGCTGCTTTTGACACTCGTCGACGTCGACGGCTTGGAATCTGCTCCACCTAGCGCCCCCATGGCGCTCAATGCAGCAGCCACCTCCGCTTCTACCGTGGCTAACGATGCCTGGGCGTTGGTAATCACCAAATGCAGCACCGCCAGCAGCAGATCGTAGAGCTGTCCCAGTCCGGAATATTGATCTCCCAGTCGTCTCTTGGCCAGCAGGAATAGCAACCAGCCTGCTTCAAAGAGTTTTATTCTTCTATTGACACTTTTGTCCGCTTTTTCCCGGTCCTGGATGGCGCTCTCGGGCTCTGGGTCAACCTGCAGCTCTCTCTTCTTTAACTCCTTCTTTTAGGCCCCAACGCTTCCCAGAGCATCCTGTACTTTTCGAAAAGCAGTGTAGCAATAGTGAACTCCTCTTTCAATAGCGTAGTGGCCTTGAGCAGCTCTGGCTCCAGAAGAAGGCGGTTAAATAGACTGGTGAAGTACAAGAGAAACTCTTGCAGTCCGACGCCCATTTCAGCCAATAGTTGCACCAGATTCCACGTCACGGGGCTCGGCATGGCTTCGTCTTCTTGCTGGGTCTGTTGCTTGAGCTCCTGAGTCATCCCCGTGGCCACGACGGCCACCAGCGCCCAGATCTTGTCCGGTTCGTTGTCGCCGCTGCGCGAATTCATTTCCTCGAGCCCAGAGACCGCCGACGCGGATCCTGCTGGCAGGATCTGGTCGTACAGCGTTTGCGCTGCATGCAGCAGTCGCTCGTCGCCTCGGATGGCCGCTGACGCGCCCGTAAGCGACGATCCCGCGAAGAATCTCGCCAGGTTTCCCGCCATTTTGCAGGCTTCACGACTGAGTTGCTGTAGGAACACAGAACTATAGTAAACGCAAGATAAAAAGATCGAAATTCCACCTAAAAAACATTTTACGACTTGTTTGGCGGGATGGCGCTGACGGTCTCCGACGCCGCTCCGAAGGCAACGGCAGCTCCCACGACGCCGCAAGAAGCCTCCTCTTCACCTGAACAAGCCACCTCGTCTCCATCCGCAGTGGAATCACCAGCTGAAGCCATGACGCTGCACGAGAGCGCCCACCAGAATAATGACACAGGTTCTGACAATTCCACCAAAGAGGAAGCGACCACGAACGAGGACAAGAAGGCACAAGACGACAAGCGGCATTTGGACATGTTAGCAGATACGATCCGCTCCATCGCCACGGGTCCGGAGGCAGCTTCCGATGCTTCAAACGTGGAGCAAGATGCCAACGCCAATGCTGTACCTGCTCAGTTGGTACAAAATGACACGCACGAAGAGGCTGGAGTTGACACTACCGACGACGTTTCTTCAGACTCAAAAGCTGACAGTACCAGTGCAATTGATTCAACCAAGCGACCAGCACTTGATGAGGACGTATTACCTCTTAAACCTTCCTCCAAGAGACAGAAGCGAGCCGAGTATTCAGAGGAGACACGTGCGCTCTGTGTACGGCGACATGAAGACGACGGCGTCTCGTATGCTGAAATCGCCAAAGAACTCAAGATCCCACACGACACGGTGCGTGCGATCGTGAGGAGAGCGAAGCGCACGGGGACCGTAGTCTCTGCGCGACGTAGTGGACGGCCCCGGAAAACGTCTGGGATGATCGACAAGGTGATTCTGGAAGCAGTCAAGCTCAACAAGAAATGCAGCGCCAAAGCGATCCAAGAAGAGCTACAGCGAGTGTTTGGCGTCAAGGTGTCGTCTGAAACCGTGCGACGGCGCGTTCTGGACCATAACAAGCAGCGCCTGCAAGCCATCGCTGGAGGATTATCGCATGAACAGGATCCGTCGACTGAGAAGGACAGCGATGTTGACGAGTCGACACAAGATACAGTGCTGGGTGAAGCAGTCGAAGCGAAGACTCCTCTTCTTGACCCAGTGTCGTTCCAGCAGATGCTGCACGAACAAGCAGCTATCGATGCTCTGCATACGTCCACTTCGTCCACAATTACAGCAATTCCAGCAGCAGTAGCTGAAGATGTGCCGTTTGAAGCCACCAACACGTCGTCAGAAGCAATATCGAATGGGGTTATCGTGTCTGAAGAAGTTATCGAGTCTGTGGTGTCCATCAACGAGTTGCCAGCCCCGCAGCAGCGGGGTAAGCGTGGTGAGTACAGTATCGAAGTGCGCGAGCAATGCGTGGCGCTCCACAGCCAAGGCCAAGGCTACCGTAAGATCGGCAAGGCGCTGAAGATGCCGCACACTACCGTGCGGGCCATTGTGGAGAAAGCTCAACGGACAGGCTCCGTCGCTCCTGCGAAGCGCAGCGGTCGACCCCGCAAGACCGACCCAGTCGTGGACAAGGTGATCTTGCAGACGGTCAAGAACAACCAGAAGAGCTCGGCCCGGATGATCCAGGAGCAGCTACTGGAGACGTTTGGCGTACAGGTGTCCTGCGAGACCATCCGACGACGAGTCAAGGACCACAGTCTCCAAAGCCTATCAAGCTCATCGAGCCTCGACGCAGTCGCAAGCGAAAAAGCCGAAACGTGTCAAGAAGCTCCCTCTGAAGAGGTCGCTGCAATATCCCCTGCACTGACGACCATTGACGACGTGATTTTGTAAATGAAGCTGATCCACGAGGATGGCTTAATGTCGCGAGAAACATGAACACGCCGCTGGTGGTGCCAACGTATTCGTCTGCATTCGACCGTGCTCGTCTTCCATTGCTGCTTGGGTGTTGAAGGCCAGATGGGACTTGCAAGTGGGCAGCTTTCAGCTCAGCGAAAATGACTTGCAACAGCACTTGCGCCAGTGTTTTCGGATGTACGCAACGTGCGCAACGTGATGGCATGCTCCAAGCGGAGCTTAAGCTAGTGCTGTACGAGTCGAAGTCAGAATTTGTCCACAACCGAGTGATGGCAAGTTGCAGTGGTAGGTTCGTGGCGAGAATGGACTAGCAAAGGATGGATTGGGGCCGAAGCTAAAGTCTATTGGTTTTTCTGCGCTTTACAGTGGCGGTGGGGGCGGCCTGTCCTCGGGAGGTTTATACTTTCATCATAGTTGTACGATATTATATAAGGTTCTCGACCAATACCTCTTACGCTGCCAGGGAGCTGTTGTGAGGTGAAGCGAGTGCTGCCACTCGACGTGCGCGAGCCTTCGGTGTCTCTGCAGTGTTCCAGTCCCGCTTCAGTGCTTCTGTTCGCTTAGTGAGGGTCTGCTTTCTGGCCACCGTCGCGGCCGATGGGAGTCGCAGTGCCGACAACAAGTCCATGGGCTCTGTGGGCATCGGCCGGGTCACCGAAGTGCGTCTTGTCGGCAAGCAAGTAAAGTCTGGGTATTGCTGCTCGATCACTGCAATGGACTCGCGCTGCTTCTGTTCCCGCAGCGTGTTGATCGTCTTGGCAATGCCCAGCGAGATGACGGAGCGCACGGTGCGTTCCCGTACTTGAGTCACTGCCAGGTAGAACTGCAGGCCGTCGAAGAGCTGGCTCTGTGCTGAATTGGCCTCGGCTTCTTGTTCCGTAATGTCTTCAAACTCGCTGTCCGACGAGAGATCGCTCAGTTCTTCGGGGGCTTCGTCGCTCCAACTGCTTAAGCTCTTGCGGGCCGCGGGGCTCAACAGCTCAGCGTTCTTCTGGTCGGCTCGCATCTGCTCGTCGTCTCGGGTCACGCAGGGCAAGTTGTGGTCTGGCTGGTTCACCATGAGCAGCGGCAAGCCCGTCAAGTGGTAGAGCGCGTCCAGCACGAATTGCAGAATGGCGTCTGGGCGCGTAGCGCAGGGGCGCGGCGGGCCATTGCGGCGGCGGCGGTGGCGACTGGCTCGAGTGTCCCAGACGTTTCCGGGGTCTGCGGTTTTGGCTGTACGGGCCAAGGGGCGTTGCTCGAGAACGCCTCGTAGTGGTGGAGACGTGGGCGCTTCTTGTGGGTTTGGGAAATGCCGATGGCTCCGATGGTCGCTGCCAGCAGCAGCAGAACGGGGGCGAGCAGCAGCAGCAGCATGGAGCCGATGGATTCTACTCTGGCATGCGTCGGGGCGTGTGTGGAGAAGAGGCCGGAGCTCGCAAGGCTGACGTGGCTCCGGAGCCCTCGCGACCTTTCACGACCTAAACGGATCTTGAGCCGACGTCAAGGAAAGAAGGGTCGGAGTACACAATCGTACGCAAAAGATGACTCGCGCGGACGCGTTGCCGTTGCCCGTTCTGCTCTGGCTGTACGCGCAGTACACGCTGGAGAGCTACGGCTGGGCCATTCTGGGCGCAATTGCGCTGCTGTACGTGGCCAGGAAGCAGTTCGTTGCGTTCAAGCAGCGCCGCCACCACGAGCGCGTGCTCGCCGACGCCACTGGTACGGATTTACGCTATTGGGGGCGACTCTTTTCCCAACGGTAGCGGGCTGGCGTCGGATGATTTTTACTGGCGATCCCATGCGCGTGTGTGGACGTTTTTGAGGGCAAGAAGGTGTATATTCTCGAGCGTTTTTCTTACGGGCTTTTGTATGTCGCTACTGGTACTAGACCCCGCGCGGGTGGCAGTGCTTCAACGGGAAACGGCGAGGGTGCGACAGCAGCAGCAGCAGAAGGCTCTGCTGTCGGGCGGCAAGGCAACCAAGTCCCACAAGTCAGCGTAGCAGAACACTGTCACCATGAGGTGTTGAAGTCGGCACACGTCACAGATAAGAAGCGGAGTAAGATCCGTCGACTAGCTTCAGTCGTGCGTGTGTGCTTTTGGGTCGTCAGAGATCTTGTTGTGGCGACGGAATCGGCGGACCAACCAAACTCTATTCGGGATTTGTTTGAATACAAAGAGGCAGCTTCCAACGACAGTGGAAATGATAGTAGGAAGGACTTGGCTCGGAGGGAGGTCAGCGCGCCACCGCCGACAACCAGTTGCGGCAGCTGCTGCTGAGGCGAGCGCCGTCCAGCGGGTATTGTAAGTAGCACAGGCGCTGAGTCAAGTCTGTCAAGTCGACGGTGTGAACTGGATCGTTTCTGGAAACGCCCCAGCAGTCCACCTCGACAGCAGCACTCTAGAGCTTAGCCTAGTCCTCGCGACACAAGGCCTGCGCTGCCCCGCACTCGCCGAAGTCGCGACGGAAGTTCTCGGCGATCTTTTCGTCCAGCCGGTAGTAATCCTCCACCGACTTGTGCGACTTGACGTCCAGGTCCACGATCGCCACCACGCAGTCGAACGCGAGGTCGCGAAAGCGGATGCGGTGCTCAAACTCCACGAGGTGTCGGAAGCGGGGCCGTGTCTCCGGTTTCGTCTTGCTTTGCTGGGCCTTGACGTCGTCGTCGGGTGAGCGACGCAGACACAGCAGCAGCGAGCAGTCTTTTAGCGTCGTGGCCACTTGGAACCGCTTCTCCAGCTCGTTGTACAGTTCGCGGAACTGTTGCAAGCCCATCGTTTCCCAGGAATCCACCGCCTTGACCATCTCTAGCTCCGGCAGGTGGTGCAGCGCCATTCGCAGGAAGGCCAACCCGCGCGCCAAGCTTCCTTCTTGATCTACGTCCGCGTCTGCTGGCGAATCCAATCGCTCTTGCATTGCGGTTACAAGTGCTCCCACTGTCGTGTCCTGCTGGGCTCCATCTCGCTTGCTCTCCTCCTCAAGGCGTTGCAGCAGCAATTGGAGGTGCCACACGCCATCAACGGAAATATGGTCCAGCAGCTGCATCTGCTTGAGGTCTTCCAGGATATCCAGCTCCTGCAGCACTTGTGTGATTAGCTCGACCACTTCGGGCATCAGCTGCGCGTGATCTCGCTCGTGGCCGGCCTCCTCGTCGTAGCCAATATCGTGCTCCATGCCGATGGATTGGCACGAGTGTCGGTAGCCCAAACGTTTTCGTCGGCAGTAGGAGTATCGCGACTGCGCTGCTCCTTTCGGCAGCGCGTCGGCGTTCAGTCCCGTGATCACGTTCACCACTTCGTCTTCTGCTGAGCGCACAAACACCTTGAAATTATTCTGCGGCGTACGCTGCAGCGCCCGGAGAGCCCGTCGCTTCCGAGCGGGGTCGTGTGAGAACAAGTCGAGCGGACAATACTGGCTGATCTCCTCCACCTTCCCTGTGCGCTGCTTGTAGTGCTGGTGCATGCAAAAGCGGCACACACGAGCCTTGCTAGGGCTGACTAATGGTCCCTTGGGTTTGAACCCGATCTTGGGCTTGAGCTCCACGCAAATGTTGCGGAAGCAGCAGTCGAACACGTTCGCTCTGAAAGAGCTGCTGTGCACACTCTTGAGGCTGCGTGACGGTCGTGCAAGAGAGGCCAATGCCTGCCCCAGTGCTGCTCCTGTTGTCTCGACATCCACTTCGTCGTCCTCGTCCTCGTCGTCGTCTTTGTCGGACTCGCTGCTGACGCTGGTACTGCTGCAAACGGCGTACGGCTTTCCGTCTGCTTCTTCTTCTGAAGCTTCATGGCTACTCTGCTTGCAGTCCTCTTCTCCTTCTTCACCGCTCCGGTCTGCAAAGGATTCCTGCCCTTTACAGTCCATATCTTCCTCCTCGTCTTCGTCGTCTCCGTCTTCACCATCGTCTTCCTTCTCTGCAGCTTCTGCTTCCAGCAGACTTCTCGAGGATTGGAAGAAGCTTATCAGTCGTTCCTCATCCGGAGGGGCAGCGTCACGTCCGGCAGAACCATCACACACTGCAGAGACACATCGATCTGACTGTGTCGTCGATGAGCCGGGCGGCTCTCCAGAGCTAGAAGCTGCGCGTTAAGTGTCTGCAAGAAGCCTCTCTCCACGTCCACGAGCTCTGCCACCTGCAGATATGTGTTCTCTCTTCTATTGACCTCTGTATTGCCGTGTAGTTGCTGCTCCATGAATGGCATGATCTCGTGCGTGGCATAGTCCAACACTTGCCTCGGATGCGGGTAGTGCGGCACATAGGGCTTCTCTCCGGAGCTCTTGCGCTTCTTCTTGAGCTTGTCAGTGGGCTGAGCGATATCGCACTTCTTGACGCGCAGTAGCTTGCCCTTGAACTCCTTAGCAATTGCACTGTTGGCAGCGTCGCCCGCTGGTCGGTGACGGAACAAGACGTTGGCGCCGCCTTCGGCGACGTACTTCCACTCGCTGGCCACGAGGCCCACACACAGACGGCGTGTGTCGGGCGCGGCGCTGGGGCTCGAGGACGGCGGCTTGAGCAGGAACATGGTCCGGTAGGCGGCACAGCGGCGTTTCTATAGTGGTGGCTCTGCGACAGCAGGTCAGTGAGGTAAGGTTCTCTCGCTCTTGTATGCTCGTAATCAAGGGTTAGTGAAACGACAAATAAGGGTGTGCTGGTACAAAGCGAGGAAAATTGAGGTTTGGAAAAAGGAGTGCAGGAAGTGTTGTATAGGGGTGGGAAAAGGCAACTTGTGCTGACTATTTTGGGAATGCAGGTACGGCACGCGTCCGGAAACAGCATCGCGTTCTTGCCATGGACTCCACTGCATCGAGAAGCGATAGCTGATCTTGGCCGGGTATCATTTTGTGCCTTCAAGAGCATGTCACTGACATGAACTGGGATCAGAGCCGAGGACCGTCGCTACAATGCTTCAGGCTATCTAGCAGGCTATCTACATCTACTGTCGATGCATCAATGAACGCTGTCGGAGCAGAGAAGAACTCTCTGCAACTCCTCGAGATTGAGATTGCAAATCCGCTTCCTGCGAAGTAAACTGGGGGATATATTCCCTAAAAGCCGCAATATTGTCTTGAAATGGTATCTCTGCGGACGTATCCGATTGATGGCAGTACTACATGTTGAAGTGTTCGGGGCCGCTAGACCTGATTTGATATGTACGTCAACACACTTGTTGGCCCGACTGCTTCAGCGACCCGTCCAGCTTTTTCTCAGATATAGGAGGCTTCGGCGGTCGTAGCAATGCAGGCGTTCGGGAGGAGAGCCGCCGCGTGCTCAAGAAGCAGCGGCTGTGTGCGGACCACATCGACCGGCAGCTGGACGAGCTACTGAGCCACGTGGAGAGTACGCGGCAGCAGCTCGAGCAGCGCCAGCAGGAGCTCAACCGCAAGAAGAACCGCCATAGGGAGGACGCCTCGGCCGGGGAGCAGGAAAGCAGCGGCACCACCGCTGCGTTTGCAAGCAGCCCGGAAACTGGTAGTAGTGCTGACAAAGGCGACGGGGACAAGGCACAGGCAGCGGAGGACGCTGAAGCAGTGGAGGAGCAGGACAACGAGACAGAGTACATTGTGCGGGACTTTATCCGACGGGTCAGGCAGCTAAACGTGGAGAAGAATGTGGCCAGTGAACTGAAGGCTATCCACGTACTGCTGTCCAAGTATTCCAAGCAGATTGACAAGGTAGAGATGTCTGTGAGGGGTTAAATGTTGCGTTGTGTTGACGTTGATGGTGGGTGGGGATAGAACCTTTGCACAGACATCACCAAGGTGTGCCGCACGAACGAACTGGACCAGAAACTGGTGTGTCGACTGGTGGTGGAATACCTCTACCAGGACGGACAGATTGAAGCTGCAGACGCCATGTGCAAGGTAAATGTGATGCATGACAATATTATAGAATGGATACTCACGCTGTTGCTGTATGTGATGCTGTTGGAGCTATAGGAAGCTGAGTTGGAGCTACCACCGACATATCGAGAGTGCTTTGTCGAGCTCCATGAGATTTTGAAGGCGTTAAAAGAACACGACATGCAGCCGGCACTGGAGTACGCTAGATGTATTATTGTGGTGTGAAAAGTCATGGTGTTGATTTTGATGTGGAATTTTAATAGTTGGGCGAGGAAGAACCGCAAAGAGCTGGTGCAATTGGACATCGATATCGAGTTCGAGCTGGTCCGGCTCAAGTACGTGGATATTCTGGAGTCTTCGCCAGACATGATGGATGCTATCACCTTTGCCAACAAGGAACTTTCAGATTTCCACAAGACACATACCGACGGTAAGTCTGTTATTTTTTTCTCTCGATACGATCATTGGTCATTCGTGTCTGATATTGTGTCGTTTTGCTTTGACACTTTTACAGAAGTTGGCGTTTTGATGAGCTGCGTATTGTTCAAGGGGAAACTGGAAGATTCTCCCTACAAGAAGTTGTTCAATGAAGATCGCTGGGAAGATATCTACGACGCTGTAATTCGTGCTTGCTGCCGGCTTCGTCG
Source organism: Phytophthora macrochlamydospora (assembly GCA_011947325.1). NCBI lineage: Eukaryota > Oomycota > Peronosporomycetes > Peronosporales > Peronosporaceae > Phytophthora > Phytophthora macrochlamydospora. The sequence goes on from JAAVTH010000110.1 coordinate 158,571, forward strand.
CGTTCCGTACCGATCTTACTTGGAAACATGGTGCGCAGAATTGTTATTTTTTGCGTCCAGATTTTGACTTACATTGTGCTGATGTGCCAGTCTGTCGGCCGGGGTATCTGCGCTGCCTGCCATGCGTAAGCTTGTAGCAGTGATGGATAGCAAACTTGCAGACTGGAACAACATGGAAGAGCTGCCCGTAAGTGTGCATTGAACGTGCGATTGCTTGCTAGGTGCTGACAGAATTGCTGATACTTCAGGTGGAAATCCCAATAGCGAAAGAGCTTCGCTTCCACAACGTGTTCTCTTGTCCAGTCTCCAAAGAAGAAAGCACCCCAGAGAACCCGCCAATTTTGCTGAAGTGTGGCCATGTCATTTGTCGGTCGTGTGTGAAAAAGTTCTCCTACAACATGACGCGGTTCGTACCCGCCGATCAGATGCCGAAGGGTGTACGGGCAAACTTACTACGCTTGTTTTTACTTGTAAACTTTGCAGACGATTCAAATGCCCGACCTGCCCGGTGGAGCAATCAGAAAAGGAAACGCGTCAACTTTACTTTTAATCCCTACCGTGTGGATCGCTAGCCCCTGGTGAGTATCTGTAGTCCCGAAGCTCAGACTCGTCACGTTTATTATGTGCGGTCCACTAGCTGGAATCGCTTCTCGAATATATCCATGTCCATTACGCCGTTGTCTACAATGTCTCCCCATTGTCAACTTGACTAAACGCTTTGCGTTTACCGCCACCTCGGGTCTTCCCACTGAATGTTCGTGGAGGAGTTTTCCGTTGGCACGTCGTTGAGCTCCTAGAGTACGGCATCGCCCGTTCAGCTCGTGAAATACGAGTTTCTTTCAGCTTGTGGCGCAAGTCTTCCACCTCAGCCCTGAACGTCTGAATTGTGCGGGACATGGAGTTCACCTGTCCTTGCAGCTTTTCAATGTCGTTCTGTTGCTCAGCCACGAGACTGGTCATTGCTTCAATCACGTCCTTGACGTCCTGTTCAAGCTCTTCGCGCTTGTGTTTCTGCTGCTGAATTTCACTATGAACAACTTGCATCTCCTCTTGGAGGGACTCAACACGCACAATCGGTGAGAATGAAGTCAAAGAGCTCGGTGGTGTGGTGAACTGCGACGACTGGGAGAAGGACACGTTGTGCACTTGCGAAGGTGTCTGCGCGTCCTCCACGTATTTCTTGTGTCTTTTGGATTTCAAATGGGTCTTCCAACTCGTTAAATTGAACGGAACTTTTGCCTTGAGCTTTGTGTTGCACCTGCAGATAGATATATAAGACGCCATCAGCATCAAAAGGATCGATATGCGCACCACTTGCAGGCGATCCAGAGCCCGCTCTGCACGTCCAAGTCGACGGCCGGGTCAGTGACCGTCTCCGTGCTGTAATCGTAGACGTCAGTCGCCCACTGCTTCGAGATGAATCCCCTGCGCATACTTGCTGCTTGTGTCCGAGGCGGCAGAATGCGGAATGGCCGAGTGCGCACTGAAACGGCAACTTGTCAGAGTGATGGTCCTTCAACTCATACTTGGACTCAGACTCAGAAACCTAACGGACGCAAAATGGAGAGGGGGCCGTTGAGCTTGGCGCAGGTGGAGGAGGAATTACGCAGCGCCGAGGCCTACCTGACAGCCAGCGAGAGACCCCTCCAACTCCTAATGCGTCGTACGCGGTTCTACAAAGAGAAGTGGATGCGATAGAAGGTAGAGGAATACATGGTGTATGGTATAGAGCAAGGTTCGCGACTAATTTTTTGTTTTTGTGATGAAGAGGATTCAAGTTTCCGACGGAAATTGAAGTCTAGACCAGTGATCTCGGTTAGTTCAAGAAGTACGTTGCAATTGAACGGTTAATTTATTATATATGGCTTCAGGAAGAAAGAAGGAAAGAGATATTGGCGAAATTATCATCGGAACGTCAGACAGCTTTACGGTCACGACACTTGGGTGGAGAATTGACAGACGCTCATAGAGATACAGGAATTATCCAAGGAAACTGGACTGTGGATTTATCGGACGAGAAGAAGTGTCGGACGCCGGAGGAGAGGAACGAGCTCATTCAAAAGTTACTAAGTGAACGAAACGTTAACGCTGTGGATACAGAGAATGTCGAAGAAAAGAACCATACCCCGCATTGCAGGCGTTCCAGCGCACGGGAAGTGGATTGTCCAGCGAGAGCTCTGGCGATGAGATTTATTATGCGTCGGACATTTTGGGCAACGGAAATGCAGATGAAGTGCAGCCACGCTCAAAAATGGACTTGATATTTGAAGGAAACGAGGATTCTGAGATCATAACGGGTGGAGAGAGACTGCAACCTCCAGAGGTATGGATGCGAGAGTCGATGGCCATGGAAGATAACGCATCGAATGGGGTCAAAGTGGTCCCTTCGTCATTATTTTCGAAACTACTTGCTCATGCGTCAACAGAAGAAGAGCACATTTCAGACTCATTTGTTGCTGGGGTTGAGAACAAGGTTTCGAGAGAAATCCAGCAGTACGATCGTGAAGAAGGTAACGTACATGCTTCGCCAAACTCCAAGCACCCAGGCGAGTCAGAGCAACATTTTGACGATTACTTGTCCGACCAAGGTGCTTTTTCGAGGCAATTTCGGACAAATCCAACCCCACGGCAGTCAGAGTCAATATCTAAGAAGCTGTTTAGTCGCATAGATTTTCTGGCGCAGCCACGAAACTACACATTTGCAGAACGTGAGAAACAGCGACTGCAGATGGAGATGGCACAATTGCAGGAATGCACTTTTCAGCCAAACGTGCTGAAGCCATCTCAAAGGGTCAACGATTTTAAAACAAGTCATGACGGTGTCAACGAGCCCGGTGCTCAAAACGTGGTTCAACGACTGCATTTGGATGGGACCGAACGCTATGATTCACGCGAGCGTGCGCGAGAGATTCTTGAGGCCCAACAATTACAACAGTGCACGTTCAAACCGCGCATTAATGAGACATCCAAAGCGATGTTCACCATGGTTGACTACAAACCAATTCAACATCGTGTCTCGGATCTTCAGCGTGCTAAGGTCCATTGACCTCATTTTAATTGATTGCTCATTTGGTTCTAACGTCTGTTTGTGCTTACAGGCTGAATCTATCGAGCGCATTCGGGAACAACTCGATCGAGAAGAGTATGGACTGCTTTCGTTCACCCCATCGATCAACCCTAAAAGTAGAGAAATCGCTTCAAATAAATTGGCGGTAAAGGAAGTTGAAGACTTCGGGCAAATAAATATTGGGAAGCCAAAAACACACAAGGTGACCGATCGCCTCGCTGAAGATGCTGAAGCTGTTGCTGATAGAAAATTGGCGACTCAAGAGTATTACGACATGGTTAACGACCAGCCGTTTGCACCCAAGATCAGCGAGATCTCCCGCAAAATCGCTGAACAAAAGCCTGAGTTTAAGATGGACTTTGTTTCACGACAACAGTATTTTCAGTCGCGCGACATGGAGAAGATGGAAGCTCTCGAGGGGTTTTGCGATATAGATTACGTTAAAGGCCAGCGCTTGACGTTTAAGCCGGATATTGGCAATGCCGAAGGTGTGCTTAAGCAGTTGAGGCCCGATCGATGCACTGAAAGTAGCCAGCAAAAACTGTATCGACTTACATACAATGACCAAAGACAAGCTGAGCTGAAGAAGCAACAACTACGGGAGAAGCAATACGCTCAATACACTTTCAAGCCGGAGATCAATCCCGTCTCGAAGGTACTAGGCAAGTCGTCCACATTAGATGAATTGGCTCACCCTGTTCGAGATATCCAGCAAACTCCTCCAGTTTCAAAGCAATCCCCACCTCAGAAGAATGAATCTGGTCAACCGAGAGTTGCGCTGCAATATTTTGCAAACAAACGATTCCGATCCCGAGTTGCGCTTGAAATGGAAGAAGCCAGCAAAGCGGAGTGCACCTTTCAACCGAATCTAGTCGCCTCTCGAAAAGCTGGTGGTAGTTCTAGCACGTCAAAATTATATTCCAAAGAGCCGCGGTCAAGAACAAAACTTGAGTGGCAATCAGGAAATCTGCTGCATCTTATCGAGGCCGAGCGCCAGAAAAAGCTGACGAGATTGAAGCCAAGAGAAATGCTCAAGAACTCAAGGAGCTGGAAGAATGCACGTTTCGCCCCAATATTCAAAAGTCTGGACGTGGAAAGAAGGCATCGTCAGTGAAAGGTTCTCCTTCGCCTCCACGTGGTCAAGACGCCGAAGAGGTAGATCGTAGTCCTTTTACTTTTGTTGGTTTTCTGTGTGTATTTGACGCCTTCGTTTTGGTCTGCAGAAGCCCGTGGTTGTTCGTGGTCTCGGACGCTTTCTTGAGCTGCGGGATCTTGCTCGAAAGCAGCAAGCAGATCAAAAACAGCGCGAACAAAAAGTATTTGCGCCAAACACCAACTACGAGCCACGCAGCTACACTGTGCCAAAACCATTCAAGCTTTCCGAAACCAGTAAGGATTCTATCCGACGACGACTAAAAGTTCGCGACGAAATGCGCGCCAAAGAACGCGAGGAGTGCACATTCCAGCCGCAAACTGTTTCCTCGCGGAATCGACGTGTCATACAAAATATGCTTAACAACTAAAAGATAGACTTCACTTTACTTTTCATCACGACGTTGAAGTTGTTTGTTTACACGACACACGTCGGCCTCACATCGTCCCCGTCCATATTCCCAATCGGTTCATTTCTGCATCTTCCTTGTGCTGCACAAGTGTATTTCCCCATGACGGTCCAAGACGTGCGCCAGGCGCTGGACGCCTCTGCGCTCGAGAGCTACATCCAGTCCCGCTTGGGCCGCTCCTACGGCTCCGTGGCCTCCATCTCCCAGTTTAATCATGGCCAGTCCAACCCCACGTACCTCGTGACCATGGGCTCCGGTACCAAGTGGGTACTGCGCAAGAAGCCCCACGGCAAAATCCTGCCGTCCGCACACGCCGTGGAGAGGGAATACCGCATCCTCAAAGCGCTAGAGCATACGGAGGTGCCGGTGCCTCGTGCCGTGCTACTTTGTGAAGATGTCAAGGTCATTGGTACACCCTTCTACTTGATGGAATACGTGGCCGGCCGCATCTTCCAGGACCCGGCGCTGCCGGGGTCAAGCCCATGTACCGCTACGCCATGTACAGCTCGGCGGTGGACGCTCTGGTGAAGCTCCACGCTCTGGACTACAAGAGTTTGGGGTTGGCCGACTTTGGTCGACCGGAAAAGTACTGCCACCGAGTGGTGTCTCGCTGGAGTCACCAAGTGGAAGGAGGACAGAAGGTCTTTGCAGATGCCGGAGTGAAGGAGAACCCGCGTATGAAGCAGCTACAGACCTGGCTGGAGAGCAAGGCCGACGAAGCGGAACACGCTACCAAGGACAATGGAGTGAGCATTGTGCATGGAGACTTCCGAATCGACAATATGATCTTCCACCCGACGGAGCCTCGAGTGCTGGCCATCTTGGACTGGGAGCTGTGTACCATTGGCAATCCGTTCGCGGATGTCGCCACCCTGGCGTCGGCCTACAGAAACCCCATCGACAACTCGAACACCATCATGACGCCGGGGTTATCGGATGCTCCGTTGAAGAAGTTAGGCATCCCATCCGAGAGCGAACTGCTGTTGGGCTATTGCCGTCGCTCGAACCGATTCCCATTGAGTACCAGTACGTGGAACTTCTTTATGGGGATGATCATCTACCGTTTTGCTGCTATTTGCCATGGCGTCTATGCTCGGGCATTGCTGGGCAATGCGTCGTCGGCCAATGCTGCTTGTGCCAAGACTACGATGGATCGGTTGTTAGATAAGAGCGACGGTATCATGGACGCGTCTGCGGACATTTACCCGGAGCCGGAGCTGGAGCACATTCTGCCGTTCCCTATCCGCCCGCACGCTCTGCAGACGTACAAGAAGCTGCTTAAGTTCTGTCAGTCACGTGTATATCCGGCTGAACACGTGCATCTCGCACAAATTGAGAAGGCTCGTGAAGAAGGTCGTGTGTGGGATGTGGTGCCGCCTATCATTGAGCAGCTCAAGAAAGAGGCCAAGGCGCTCGGACTTTGGAACCTTTTCCTGCCGGAGTGTGTGGTGCCAGCGTTGGACGGCAGAGGCCCGGACGTCAACTATGGCGGAGACCTGACCAACCTCGAGTACGGTCTCATGTGTGAAGTCATGGGTCGCTCCATTGTGTTGGCTCCCGAAGTATTCAACTGCTCGGCTCCTGACACGGGTAACATGGAGATCCTCACGCGCTTCTGCACAGTGGAGCAGAAGCACGAGTGGCTTGTACCGCTGCTCAAGGGCGAGATCCGCTCGTGCTTTGCCATGACGGAGAAGCGTGTCGCTTCGTCCGATGCGACCAACATTGAGACTAGTATTGTGCGTGATGAAGAGCGCCAAGAGTATGTCATTAACGGCCACAAGTTCTACATCTCCGGTGCAGGCGATCCGCGCTGCAAGATCATCGTGCTCATGGGCAAACACGCCGAGCGAGCAAACGAGAGCGTGTTCAAGCAGCAGTCGATGGTTCTGGTGCCCATGGACACGCCCGGCGTGCAGATCGTCAAGCCGATGCAAGTGTTCGGCTACGACGACGCCCCGCACGGCCACATGGAGATGCTGTTCAAAGACGTTCGCGTGCCGTTCCGCAACATTCTCCTGGGCGAAGGTCGTGGCTTTGAGATCGCGCAGGCGCGACTTGGACCTGGACGCATCCACCACTGCATGCGTGCCATCGGAGCGGCTGAGCGCTGCCTCGAGCTGATGGTCATGCGAGCCAAGACGCGCACAGCCTTCAAGCAGCTATTGGCCGAGAACCCGCTGGTGTGCTCACAGATCGCCAAGTCGCGCTGCGAGCTGGACAGCGCTCGGCTGCTGACGTTGCAGGCGGCGCATCAGATGGACACCAAGGGCAACAAAGTGGCGGCCCAGGCGATCGCCATGATCAAGATCGTGGCGCCCAACATGGCGCTCGACATTTGCGACCGAGCCATCCAGCTCCACGGCGCCGCTGGCGTCAGTCAGGACTTTGTGCTCTCGTACTTGTACGCCATGCTGCGGACTCTCCGCATCGCTGACGGCCCGGACCAAGTACACATGCGCACCGTTGCCAAGCTCGAGTTAAGCAGCTCTCGACTGTAAGGGCAGGGAAGTTGAAGAGGAAATGTTTGAAAAATGAAGTGCTGAGTGTGTCTTATCCACTGTCGGCGGTCTTTAGATATTTTTGCTTGGTATACAAACGCCAAGTCGATTTCTTTTTTAGCTCCTGGCAGAGCCAACAAAGACAATCGAACTCGCCAACAACAGGGCCAACAAAGGCCTCGTTCAGCAATCGAACTCGCTCAAATCCCAACTGCAACGCGCCCATCATGGCGCTGCGGTCCACGGAGCCGTGCTGCTTTCCCGGGGAAAGCTGGACTCGCCCATCCGCTGTCAGCCACCTGTCGACTCGAGCCTGATTGCAACGAGACGCTGGTTGCTGATGAGTGTGCGCTGCGCTGGCTCGGCAGGAACGCGTCGAGCGTTCTCCTGACATAGCAAACCCAAGACTGCGGGGCGTCCGGGCGGTGCTTGGCGCTCTGTCTCAAAGACTCCGGTTGAAGCTCTGGCTGGCTTCGTACGGCGGTATACAATTCTCAAGTCATATTCTTTTTCCTGCGGGGGATGTGCTGACTTGCGACATCTATCTCCTTGGCCAATCAAATGCCGTCATGCAGTAAAAGAAAACACACTGCTGTTCACTATTGGTGGGCGTGCGTCCGCAGAGAAACAGACGGATACAATACCAGTCCAGTGTAGGTCGGCACTGCATCCTTCACTTCTCAATCTGCCGCCTTCAGCTCAAGTGGATCTACTGCAGCAGACGATGCCCGCTCGCGCTTCCACCGTCGTGAGCCCAAGCATGAGCGCCGTGTGCTCGCCTCTCGCAGTCGACCAGCTCAACGGTCCCTCGCGCAGACTGTTCAAGGCTCGCCACCACGACGTGGACAAGATGGAGATCCAGACCAACACGCTCACGGCCATGCTGCACTACGAGGCCATCAAGTTCACTGTCTACAAGCTGCAGATCCGCAGCACCGCTCGCTTCACCGACACGGGCGAGTGGATGATCGCCAAGAGATACTCCGAGTTCTTCTACTTCCGCCAGGTGCTGCTCAAGCTCTTCCAGAAGTGGGACCTGCAGTTCCATGACGACGCCAAGCGAGTGCAGTGCAGGAGTTCGCTCTTGCCACGACGCTGCTGCTGCCACCGCTTGAGATCCCCACGTTCCCTCGTAAGCACATGCGGTGCGACAATGAGAAGATCGTGAACGAGCGACGACGAAAACTGCAGCGTTTTGTGCGCACCATGCTGGACGCGTACACGGACATCTCAGTGTTCCTGCATGACACACAGTCGAGAAACTCGCGCCACTTTAAAAACCTGTGGGAGATGTTGCAGCTCATTGAAGAGTTCCTCGACATCCCTCAAGAGCAGAAGGAGATCAACCGACGCCAAACTGCTGCCGTCTTGGCCCTTAAAGACGTCGACGATGCAAGCTGTACCAAATCGGGCTGTAAGGACCGCTCGTGCTGCATCTGCCTCAACGACTACGACTCGGACGACGAGCCCGAACGTGAGACTCGTGATAACTACATGGTGAAGCTCCCATGCTCGCACCAATTCCACGAGGACTGTGTCATCGACTGGTTCAACACAAGCACCACATGTCCGCTCTGCCGACAGCCAGCATTCACCGATGCAGACTGGTCTTTCGACGTATCTATCAACTAAGTGTAAAGCATATTTCAATCAACCAAGAGCCTCCTTTTCTCCAATTTCATTGCCTTAATCCTAAGCCAAGGACTTTTGTCAGCGATTCGCTTTAGTTGGTCTCTGCGAACTCCTTGTTAAGTGCGCCGCCGATCACCAGGTGCATGATCTCGGACGTGCCTTCATAGATCTCGGTGATGCGAGCGTCACGGTAGTGGCGTTCCGCCGGCATCTCGGACACGTAGCCCATTCCTCCGAGCACTTGGATGGCCTGGTGGGAGCACATGGTCGCAGCTTCCGACGCCTTGAGCTTCGCCATCGCCGCGAGTTTCGTGAACGGCCGACCTGCATCTTTCTCGACCGCAGCCTTCCACGTCAATAGACGTGCTGCCTCGATCTCCGTTGCCATCGTCGACAGCTTGGTCTGAATGATGGGGTTCTTCGCCAGCGGCACGCCGAACGTCTTACGGGTCTGCGCATACGCAATGGCGCAGTCGTACGAGGCCTGGGCAATACCCAACGCCTGGGATGCAATGCCGATACGACCCGAGTCCAAGGTGATCATAGCGATCTTAAAGCCATCTCCTCTTTACCGAGCAAGTTCTCTTTGGGGATCTCGCAGTCCTCAAAGATCAAATTGCCAGTGCTAGAGGCGCGAATGCCCAATTTATCTTCCTTCTTGCCTAGGGAGAAGCCTGGCGCATCGGTGGGGACGATAAAGGCGCTAATACCTTTGTGCTTTAGAGACTTGTCGGTCGTGGCGAACACGATCGCTTGGTCTGCGTCGTGAGCATTGGTAATCCAGGCTTTAGTACCGTTAAGGACATAGCCCTTGTCGGTTTTCTTGGCGGTCGTGGAGGCAGCTCCAGCGTCACTGCCATTGCCTGGCTCGCTTAGACCAAAGCAGCCGAGCTTCTGACCACTAGCAAACGGCGTCAAGTGCTTCTCCTTCTGTTCCGGTGTACCGAATTTCTCCATCGGTGCACAGTACAGTGACTACAAAAAACAATATGTATATAAAAGTTAAAGAAATGATACAAATATTATAATAATGAACGTACATTGTTGACACTCATGACGACACCCGTGGACGCGCAGCCGCGACTGATCTCCTCCATGGCGATTGCGTAAGCCAAGTAGTCCAGTCCAGCGCCGCCGTACCGGTCGTCAATGGCCACCCCCATGAGCCCCATCTCGCCCAGCTCTTTGACCTGCTCGGCCGGGAACTTGTGGGTCCTGTCGAGCTCCCCAGCGATGGGGGCCAAGTTCTTGGCGGCGTACTGGATGCACATCTCCCTCAGCATCGAGTGCTCCTCAGGGAGAGACGACAGGAAGCCGATGGAGCGAGCTTGACGCTTGACGAGCAGAGGGGCCACACGCTTGGCGAACATGAGCGCTTGAAGATATTTTAGAGACTGAAGATATCGATGTCATCCGAAACACGTCGGACGCGAACTTCAATTTTGACGTGAAACGGTACGTCGTACCATTTCGAGGGTACATGATACCAATAGGTGGGGCGGTTGAAGTTGCCTTTTGTTTGATGAGCGTCAGGCGATGATCACAACGTGCTGGTATTAGATTATGGGGAAATATGGTCGCTACCGCTAAAACGCGGTTTAAAAAATGGTGCAGCACGAGTTGTGGTTGGCTCCGATGGTGCAGGGTCCGTGCTTGACTTCCCACACGAGATATTCGACGACTTCGCGCTGGAACGTCTCGGGACAGACGTAGTCCCAGCCACTGTATGCAGCCTGCTCCTGCTCCGACAGCTTAATCCCTTTGACGGTTGAAATGTCGAACGAACCAATGTCTGCCTGCGATGCCGCGTTGATCTCGTTGTCGGGGACAAACGGGGTTGGACTTGCTGCAGCTCCATCGCTGCCCAGTCGATGGACGAGAAGAACTTCATGCGCTTCACTTCGTCTGCTCCTTTCGCACCAAGTCGCTTGGCTGGATCTCGAAGCAACAATTCTGCAACAAGACAATAAAAAAGATTAATGAAAGCCCGAAGTGAAGCAGTTCACAGTAGCGTGGACGTACGTTGGATGAGCTCGGCTGCCTCTGGTGAGAAGTATTTGGGATCGTACGCTGGCGTGAGCTCCAGCGTTGCCTTGTCATAAGCCTGTTGCTTATCTTCGTGGAGGGCCTTGGCCTTTGAAGTGCGAAATGGGCACTTGCCGTACAAAAGCTCATACACCAAACAGCCGTAGCTCCACCAATCGACCGATTGGGTGTATACCATTCGGTTGCCGCTATCATCTCGCAGCAGCATTTCAGGAGCCCAGTACCCGCGTGTACCACACCTCCCAGTTAATGTTGGCGTGACTTCGACCGCTAATCCCAAATCCGAAATGCTGCAGTTGCCCTTCTCGTCCAGCAAAATGTTCTCGGGCTTCAAGTCTCGGTACACAATATTTTTGTCGTGCAAGTGCTGGATTCCCAGTAGAATCTGAGCTGCCCAAAAACGCACTTGAGTTTCCGAGAATCTCGCGCGATTGAGGTGGAACGAGAGGTCTCCACCTGTGCGGAGATCCAGCACCAAGAAGAGCTCCTCTGGCGTCTGGAAGGCGTACTTCAAACACACGACAAACGGCGACGAAATCATGGCCAAGATCTTGCGCTCCGCTAGACACAGCTTCTCGGCGTGTTTCTTCTTGATCATTTTCTTGTTCATCACCTTCATCGCATAGAGAGAAGCGGATGTGCGCTTGATACATCCATTGACCATACCGAAGCCACCGCGACCGAGAACCCGCAGCACAGTGAAATCGTCCTCACTCACCCGCCGCTTCTGAAGGAAGAGAAAAATAATCAGTCGCTTGTGGAAAGTAGAACTGCGGAAATCTTTGAAGTGGAATTGCTCCAAACTGCAGAGCACACAGGCCTCCAACTCGTCAAACAGTGTCGGAGAGCAGGCTCTGGATTGCTTATCGCCGCGATAGCTTCCTTGCTCTCCGTCCTCTCCATTACGAAGTCGTTGACATCACTCATTGAAGCCGTGCTGGTCGGCGTACTTGCTGCGGTGGTGAGGCTGCCATCTCGTACACAGTTCAGCGAGTCTTCGCGCTCGCGATCTGAATGTAATTTCCGCTTGAGAATCGTGCTCAGACGCTGCACCACTTCGCCACCAACGCCGAGCGGGTTTGCTTCTGTGGACGCGAGGTTGTAGATGCTGCGCACGTCCGCTCTAGAAACTGTCGAGTCGTTCTTGCGCCAGAATACAATCCCGTTCGTCGTCATGGACGCCACGTTCAAGTCTTCAATGCATCCGAGCGACATTCTCGTCGAGATCGGTCGTCTTGGCGAGACCGCTTGGTTCCCTAAGCCAGGAGGATACTCGTCGTGCGAAGTTGGCGACGAAGTGACCATCGGAGATGTCTGGTGCCTCGTTATCGGCGACCAGACCGTGACGCCATTTTCTCTCGCCGCTGAAGCAGAAGAGTCCGCGGACGGACTCACCAGGCCGAAAAACTGGTCCCAGATATCCCTGGCTTTAGCAGCTCGTTGCTCCGCCGTCTGCAGCGTGCGGTACTTGGTCACCTCGACCAAAAGTCGAGTTTCCGGTTGCCGTGCTGCTCGGCCTCGCAAAATCGTCGAAAGAGATAGAAACCCACGGGCATGTCCAGCAAGTTCTCGAGGTTGAGCCAGTCGCTGCCGAGCGCTCGCTCCTGGCGGTCGACGAATTGGGCGATCTCATTTGCCGACGGATTGTAGAACGCCGCGCTTGGTCCGCGCTGGGAATTGGTCACCGCGCCAATGTACTGAGCGTCTTGGATGGCGTCGTGCAGCTCGTCCATGGTCGGTCTTGCTCGTCCTGCACTGGACTCGCCACTGCAGCTGCGTTAAGCCAGCTGGGACAATAAAATCACTTTGGCTTGCTCCCTGAAAGAAGACGGTCAATCAAGCCACGGATTTCCTTGCTGCTCTTCCTGTTGGGGTTGCCAAGCCTTTCACACTGATGGACGAACTCTGGCAGGCACTTTTAGCCCCAAAATATCCAAAGTATTTGAGTCGCGAGATGATGGAGTCACCTGGAGACTTGAATAGGGCGGAGAAAGCGGGTAAAGATAGAGAAGCCCTCCCCTCGCGGCCTGGGCAGCGCGTTCGATAATGCCTGGCAGCACGCAATCCCGACGATGGCTGCTGTACTACAGCCTGTAGTGATACCCGCTCTTTCTATGCGAGTTCAAGTCCTCGACTGCCCAAAGAAGAGCCCGCGGCTCTGTTATCTCGAGCCAACACACTTCGCTCCATGACGAGCTCTTCAACATGAAAGGCAAGAAGTAGTTGTTGTGTTTGGCTATTGAATACAGTGGTTGGCAACATGTACGACGACTAGGACGCGCTCACAGACTATAGAGAGACCTTTTCTTATGGCCTCACACGTGGCGTCGTTCACCGCGCCGTGGCGGTGTTGGCCGTGGCGCCCGAGAACTTGCGCGACTTGTAGCGTGCGTCCATCAATTGACTGGCCGAGCACGGGATGAGGAAGGCCGGGATGCGCACGTCGGCGGCCATGGAGCTGCGGCCCGTGCGGCGCCACGACGGCTCGTAGAGCGGCTCGGGCGCCACCGGCTCGAAGCCGAACAGACTCGGCTCCTCGAGTTGGATGGGGGCGGCGCTGCTGTTGGTGGTGGCGGTGTTGTACTTGCGGGCATGCGCGCGCACGCCGGCGGACACGGCTCGGACGGGCTGGCGAGTGGACTGCATTTCGCTTGTGGGGGCTACGGTGTGCTGGAGGCGGAAACTTGGTAAATGCTAGTCACTATACAGCACCAGCAATTGCCACCTTTTCCGTCGAGCCGCTTCCAGCCATGAAATGCTGGACACGCACGCACGTCGCGACGTGAGACCGAATAAACTATAATCCAGCATGCGTATGCAAGAAGTCGACGATACCAATTCAGTGAGTGTACAGTAAACCCTGTCTAATCCGATCAAAATCGTGGTTAATTTCACGGCCAGCCGCCGCCCTTTCTCAACAGCACGTGGAGATGGCAATCATGGCCACGAGCAGGAAAGGCATGGTTTGCCGATCCAAGCTGCCCAACGCCCTGCTTCTCGCTACATCATGCCGTCTGCTTGGTCTTTTGCCATGGTCGAAACCGCGGAGCGCATGGAGGGCGAGCTCCAAGGCGGCCACGGACCATAAGAGTCGACTCTTCGATCGAAGCGTCTTGCCTGATTTCTTAGTTTCCGCTGACCGCCAAAAAATGCCCGTTGACTTGGAGGAAGATCTTTTCATGCTTCCGACAGCAAAGGGAACTTTGGATGCGGGTAGCAGCTATTTGCTGCGGTCACCAACGTACTCGACATCAGATGTACCCATTCAGGTTTTAACTGCAGTCCGGGCTTCTTGTCAGACATGACACCAATATACTGGACCCTCAAGGGCAAGACGCTACGGCCAAGCACGCTCTTGAACTTGTCTTCAATGCTATTCAACAGCCTCTTCGTCCAAGAGGCTCAAGAGTCTTTGCGCGGCACTTTGGACGGCGGAAACACAAAGCGCGTACCGGAATTGCGGTACAAATTGCATTGGAGCCGGTCGGAACTAGATGTTGCCGTTTCGTCGTTGTGTGGCCGCTGGCATTAGCACACCAGCTTCGTGTCGATGGGGTTGGGCCAGGCTGTAGAGTTCTCGGTAGCGCCGCTGGGTGCTTGCTGCGATCCTTGGGACGACAGCACCGAGCTCAAACTGCGCCTGGAGAGCAAACCGCTGCAGCCCGACGGCAAGTGGCAGCACGTCAGCGAAGAACTCGTGACGCTAAAAGGAACCAACGTCATCAACCGACTCGATCGAGCGCAGTTCGGTGCGTCAAAGCGAAATAAGAAAGCTTTCATTAACTAGACTAATGCCGATTGCGTATTGAAAACTGTGTAGCCTACAGAGTGTCGTTATGGCCGACAAGTGCAACGACAGAGTGGGCGGTGGCGTTCCCGTTCTACCTGCCCATTCCGGCGTTATCTCCCAGCTCAAGTGATGAATTCGAATTCGAAATGTGTCCTCCAAATATTGGCACTTTTACCATTGCGCTAAGAAATGAAGAAAACTTTACGTCGACGGAGTATCCAACACGAGAAATGATTCCATCGCCAGAAGTTGCCGAGTCAAGAGCGTCTCAAGCTGCTGCAGTGCTGGGTGGGACGTTGGCTGCAGCGATTTTATTATACTCGTTGCTGCCTTACGTAAAAGTGGTGCGACGACGCAGACAACGAACCCGTTCGCATCCGCAGACTGCCAAGGAAAAGGAGATCGCGTGCAATGCTCAAGAATCTCCGAAGAGTCCGTTGGGGACAGCCCAACGCTTTTCCGGACAAGTGGACTATGGGATTGAACCGGCAGGAGCGTATCGCAACGGCATTCGAGAGAAGAAAAGCGGTGCGCCATCGGACAGCGGATCGGAATTGCTGTTGGCCACGCTTCCTGATTTTAATGGTAAGCGGTTTTTGTTGCTGACATGAATTTATTGGAGACGGTCTCATGGAGTGTTATTACTGTGTGTAGATGAACGAGGGTGGCGAGATTTTTCGACTCGCAGATTTACCACGACGAGCCGGAGAAGAAGAAGGTGCCAAAGGAAGCACCGACAAGCCCATCGATCATTCAACGACGGAACAGTCTCAGTCAAGACCAAGTCAAGATAGCAAAGCTACGCCACGCAAAGAGCGCCATGCTGGCCGATCGAGATGGAAAATTCCAATCGATTAAGGAACGGATCGATCGAGCCGCGATGGAGGCTGCTCTCGATGACGCGCAGAACTTCTTCGAGTTCTGGCAGACGTGACCGATTTCGTGGTCGTCGGCTAATCTTTTTTTCTCGGAGGAAGAGAAATATCGACATCTTCACGCAGACCAAATCAAGTTTCAAGTTTATTGCGGTGAGACTGAGGTTCATTTATCTTTGGTGATTTTGTATTGGTACTTGCAGGAGCGTGAATTATGGGATTATTTTCATAACGTTTTCAAGTCTCGATGCACCCACTGACAGGAATAGCGTGCTCAAGATGGATCCACGGCAACGCTGAAAACGTTTCTCCGCATTGCCGATTAGAGCCACTTCAACAATCAGCAGGACAAGAGCATTGTCACGGCGATTATGACTCGACTGGTGGTGGCAGTCGTAATTTCGATTGGATTGTTGACTACTTTGTCGATCGCTGCTACGACTACGACGGATCGAGATGGAGTGTCGTCCAGTCAATCGACTAAGACACGAGCACAGCAACGACAGTATCGGCGAGCAAATGTGCTGGTCTCAATGGACACATCGAACCATGATGTTCTAGCCAAAGTCCGAGGGCAAAGGTTTAGTTCACGTGGCCAACGCGTGACGATGCTGAAAGACGAACTCGAAGACCATGCAAGACAGTCTCAACGAGGTGTGTTGGATTTACTGGAGAAGTCGAAGGAAAGGTTCACTCGAACCGAAAGTTATTGGATCACCAACCAAGTCTTCGTACAGCAAGCAACGCCAGAACTCATCAAGCAGCTCGAGAAGGTGCCCGGTGTAATTGCAGTAGAGTTTGAGATGATCATTCCGTCGTCAACGCCCGTGTTGTCGACCCCATCGATGTCCAGCTCGACGTCAGCTTCGCAGTGGGGGTTAGTAAGATCAATGCACCGGATGTGTGGGCTACCGGCAACACTGGTCAAGGAATTGTCATTGGAGCTATCGATACGGGAGTTCGTGGTTCGCACGAAGCACTAGCGAGCAATTTCCGTCAAAGCTACGGCTGGTATGACCCGGAGACCAAGTCGAGCACGCCGTACGATGCTACGGGGCACGGTACACACGTTATGGGCGTTATCGCTGGACAGTACGGCTTTGGCGTGGCGCCAGGAGCGACGTGGATGGCCTGCAAAGGCTGTCGAGCTCAAGGTTGTCACGCTTCGGATTTGTTGGCTTGTTTCCAGTTCATGTTGTGCCCAACAACACCGTCGGGAACTTCGAGGGACTGTACTAAAGCGCCGCACATCGTCAACAATAGTTGGGGAGGTGGTCAGGGGCTTACCATGTTCGACTCGGTGATCAACGCGTGGAGAGCTGCCGGTATTATCCCGGTGGTTGCAGCTGGCAATGCCGGGCCGAAGTGCGGCACCATCGCGTCGCCCGGCGACTCGGCCAGCGTGATCACTGTGGGCGCCACCGACATCAACGACGCCCTCGCGTATTTCAGCAGCAAAGGCCCCACCGTTCGTGGTCTTCGAAAACCGGACGTGGTGGCTCCTGGGGCGCTGATCCTGTCGAGTTGCTGGATGGACGACAAGTCGTACTGTTTCAAGTCCGGCTCCAGCATGGCGTCGCCGCATGTGTCAGGGGCTATTGCGCTCTACTTGAGTGCAAACCCCGGCACGTCGTACGACAAGATCAAAGATTTACTGCAGTCGCGTGCAGTCACAACTACGCTCACAACCCCGTCAGGCTACATGTGCGGCAACACCCAAGATCGGAACTTCCCCAATAACCAATTCGGCTACGGGCGTATTGACATCTTCAGCATCCTCAGCTAGTCATTCTCGTAGGTATTTAAAACGATCAAAACATTAGAGGAGCTTCCTACTTCCTGTAGAGCGGAGGAAAATGGCTCCGTGTGTAGCATGGAGATGATAGAACAAATACTACAGCAGCAACTGAAAAAGCGTGTGGTCCCGGGGAGGTGCTCAAGCAACGGGTAGGTCGCTTACTAAAGCCGCTGAAGAAGCCCGCAATGATACCTCATCCAAACAAATCCGGTCGAAATAATGGCGAAGACTCGCACGACATCTTAGCTGATGTTGTTCGTAGAGTGAATACTGTGGAGGTAGAATCAAAAGACACAATAGCTATCGATGAATTCACCAGTGTCCATTCATATTGGAAAGCATACTACTTCCTGTCAAGCGTGAGGACACTTGGGCGACATGCAAATCCCCTTGAACCGAAAGATGTCCTATTTGCTTAGGACTCTTCGACAATGTAGTGCGTGCCCACCGACACGGGGCTGTTGAGAGCCGCGAGCGCGATCTCCTTGGCGGCACGAACGGCGTTGCGCAGACTGGCAGACTCGCGGGTGACACGGCATTCCTGGTGCAGCTTGTCAGCCTTCACTTCCAGCAGAGCCAGCTTGTCCACGGCGCTGTCCATGCCTGCAGCCGTGCGAAGCGGACCAACAGACTCCCACATGATGCGTTGCGTCGCCAGCAGCACTTCCTCGATCTCGTTCGGGTAAGGATCACGGAAGCCATTCAAGATAGCGAACGGGTCCTTCTCCTTGTCGGCAGTGTCCTTCTCCAGCGGCTTGACGTTCTTGAGGAAGTAGTCGGCCGAGCTGCAGCCCCACACCAGGCCTTCAAGCAACGACGTCGAAGCCAAACGGTTGGCACCGTGGAGACCAGTGCAGCTCACTTCACCGGCAGCATACAGACCGGGCACAGTGGTGCGGCCCTGCAAGTCCACTTCAACACCACCGCAGTGGTAGTGCGCGGCAGGCACAACCGGCATAGGCTGCTTGGTCATGTCGATGCCGCGGTCAAGGCAGTGCTGGTAGATCGTCGGGAAACGATTCTTGATCCAGTCGGCATCTTCGTGTGAGATGTCGAGGTACATGCAGGGCTCATCCTGCTTCTCCATCTCGGCTAGGATCAGGCGAGCCACCACGTCACGAGGTGCCAACTCACCGTCGGGGTGGTAGTCCTTGGCGAAAGCTCGGCCACTCTTGTTACGGAGGATGGCACCTTCACCACGAAGAGCTTCGGTCAACAAGAAGCGACGCTCGTCCGGGATGTAGAGCGTAGTCGGGTGGAACTGCACGTACTGCATGTTCTTGAGCTTGGCGCCTGCACGAGCAGCGAGAGCAATGCCCTCACCACGAGCACCCTCAGGGTTCGACGTGTTCTTGTAGACGTCACCGACACCGCCAGTAGCTAGCAGTGTGAACGGAGCGCGGTAGTACTCCACCTTGCCCTTGGTCGACACCGTGAGAGCTCCAACGCACTCACCAGCATCATTGGTGACCAGTTCAAAGGCACTGCGGCCATTCAGCAGCACAATGTTCGGGTGTTGCTTCACCGCCTCCACCATGCTAGTCGAGATGGCCCTGCCAGTGTGGTCGGCCTTGTACAGGATACGAGCACGGTTATGCGAGGCTTCCAGCGTTAACGCCAGCTTACCGTCATCCTTACGGGTGAACGGCACCTTGGCGACGTCCAGTAGCATCTCCTCGACACGTCCGGGGCCTTCAACAGCTAGTTTCTGCACGGCAACGTCGTCACAGACTCCGGCACCAGCACGGTGCACGTCGCTGGAGAGCAGAGCCGGCGTGTCGTCCTCGCTCTTGTAGATGATGCCTCCTTGGGCATAGTAAGTGGCGCAGTTGTTGGGGTCTTCGGCAGCCGCCAGCATCGTCACTTTGACGCCAGCATTGGCCAGTTGCAGTGCAGCCGAGTTGCCGGCCACGCCGCAGCCCAAGATCAGCGCCTTGCAGTCGATCGTGTCGTAGGTAGCAGCCGTCGACGACGGGCGGCGCAGCAAAACGCTGGCGCTGAGGTGGCGTCTAGGAACCGACGCATTGGCCTTGGCACAGGACTCGGGCGTGGCGAACGGTGCCGAGCCAATGTTCAGCAGCTCCAGCTGAGTCATCACGTGGGGTTCTTCTTCTTTCGGTGGTGCGACTATCGAGGTGTTCGACCTTGGACAAGTCTAGTGGGTGGCGGAGTACACGGGGTACTTTTGTTGAAAGTCCACGAGCTCTTCACGGACATCCAAAGGGGGCGGACGGGGGAAGAGGTTGCGGGCACTGGCGAGGTGTCTTGGGGGAGGGCTTGAAGGGCTTGAGGGGCTTGGAGTTCCGGCGCTTGCTTGGGGGCGACGAACTGTTGCGCTGGACGGCGAAAAGCGTAATGAACTGATGGCGATACCAGACGAAGAGGGAGCGCTCTGATCGCGTTACCCAACGAATGCAAAAGACACTTGGCTTCTGTATACCGAAATTGGCGTGGACCACGCGAGGGAGGGAGGGGAGCGGACATAGACGAGTACTATATGGCGGTTTGTATGGAGAGCCGGTGCGATACGCGGCCAATCGCGCGTGTCCTTTGCGTCCTTTGGAGCAATCACAGGTTTGACGCTTCAACCGCCAAGAGCACGAGGCATTTCCGCTGACACGCTAGGAAAAGCTCGCCATCGCAGGAATACAACAAGATCAATTAGCCTTCTTTAACGCTCATGGCGACAGCATCCACCACTCGCTCGTACAGCATCCATCAATCCCAAAAAAAAATCCTGCTTGGTGTCTGCGAGTCTTCACAGACGGACAGTTGTCGTCGTCGGGCAAGCAGACAACTCCTGTTGATCAGGGTCTCGCACGTGTGGCATTAGTAAGAGAGCAAGCAGACGATGGTAATGTGGCATTACCATCGTCTCCATCGTCTGCTTGCTCTCGGAGGAAGG
Organism: Phytophthora macrochlamydospora; assembly: GCA_011947325.1. Lineage (NCBI taxonomy): Eukaryota > Oomycota > Peronosporomycetes > Peronosporales > Peronosporaceae > Phytophthora > Phytophthora macrochlamydospora. The sequence goes on from JAAVTH010000110.1 coordinate 178,747, forward strand.
GCCCTCCAATACATAGTAATCGTGCAGGCCTGAGGCCTTAGCTGGAGCCTGACGCCGAGTCCGCCACCTCTGCGCACGGCATCATGCGCCAATGTTCAAGATTGTTCATGGCCGCCATGCCGTTCACGAACTCGGTGTTGGCCGTCAGCCAGTCGTCCTCCACAACTCCCTCGGTGAAGGTGCCGTACGTATCCGCTGGGTTGTACTGGTAGGCGCTTTCAGGGTTCAGCGACCACACGAAGCCGCCGGACCAGCCGTTCGCGACCATGATGTCGATGGTCAGGTCTGTGCATCTCTTCGTGGTGAGCTCCGGGTGCACGTCGGTCGAGTACAAGCCGCCAAACTCGCCCAACACCAGCGCGGCCGACTTGTTCTCAGCGATGAAGCCGAACATCAAGTCCATCGTGGCCTCGATGCGAGACCGCAGCGTCGAATTGTCGAGCTCGACGTAGTCCTCAATATCCCGCTATCGCCGGCGGTGCCGCCGTCGTACAAGTACCCCTGCGGATACACTGCCGGTGTGTAGTAGTGAGGGCGTACACCACCTTGTTCTCGGTACTGAACGACAGCGGGTAGTCGTTGGCGCCCTCCAGACCACCCCCGTACCAGTCGTAAAAATCGTATTCAGTGCCGTCGATCTCGAGCGAGCGTGACGCGTAAATGCCCTCGACAAAGCCCAACCAATTCGAGCAGCCTTTCAAAACCCGGTCTCCGACCGTCTTGGCGCCATCGCGCCAATCTTTGGTCCCACCGTCGCCCCACGTGCCTTTAAACGGCTCGTTCTTGAGGTCGACACCCATCACGTTCAATAAGTATCGCTGCAGAGATTGCCGGTCAACGTACCGATGGCGGTGAGGAAGTCTGTTTGGGTGATGTTGTCGCTGTACCAGAAGCCGCCGTTGTCTGTCGATGTCAGCGTGTGCATACTCAGGAGTACCCCAATCTTCCGGTAGGCGAGAGCTTTGATGAGACTCTTCAAAAGCGACATGTAGTCCTTCACCGAGATGGCTCGGTTCTCGGCTGTGTTGATCAGCGAAGTCTGTGGCTTCTGGTTCTTCAGGATGTAGTCGACGCAGAGTGGGAGACGCACAGCATTAAATTTGTTCTGCGCGAGGAAGTAGGCGATCTGGTACGCGGTCGTGCCGTTCTCCGAGTTGTCCCAAAGACCGAGAGGGATGGCCGTACCGGTCTCCATGCCGAACCAGTTGATGCCCTTAATATCGATCGCCACTTCCGATCCGTTCGAGAACACCGCGTAAATGTGGCCGCCTTTGCTCTGGTAATCTGGCAGTTCGCATCCCATCTCAGGGTATACCTTGGGGTTGCCAACCTCACCGTCATCGGAGATCAAGTCACTACCGCTGCCACTCGCACCTCCCGTGATCGCAGAAGCCCCCGCTTTTCGTTTAGCGTAAGCCTCGTTTAGAGCGACACTCACAGTGTGCTTATGAAGCGATGCAAATGTGATACCGACGACACTGCCGACGACAATCAGCAGGAACAGAAGGACACCAGGCCACATCTAAAACATAAAAGAAGTTAGCAGAAGTGATCGCTATCAGCCGCCAATCGATACTAACGTACCCGGTAGCGACCGTTGTAGTGCTGCGTCTTGGCATCGAAGCCAGCATCGGTCGGTTCGTTCACCGCCGTGATGGTGCGGTCCATCATCGACCCTCGAACTGTTGGGGTAGCATACCCGCTCGCGCGAACCCCGCTGGCATTTAATCCTGAGTACGCGAAAGTCGCCCGTGGCGAGAGTGCGTTTAGATCGGTGGGGACGGAACCGTATCGATAGTCTCGACCGCTTGTCGTTTCCTGGGTCTCCAGCGGTTCGCGAAACACCTCACGTGCTTGAGGACTAACTTCGTGGTGCTGCATCGCGTTGTAGTTCTGCGACGACACTGGCGATCGTCGGTCCTGCTCCTGGTATTGGTCCGGGTGTGCCACCATGTTGGATAATCGATCCGCTGCCCAGGAGGGAATTCCGCGAGTGGGTCGAGACGATCCATGGTGTCGGGAGCACTGTCTCAATCGATCAGAGTGTGTGGAGACCATAGTCGACCATCAGCAAGAGCGGGAAAAAGTTGACAGGCATCGCTCCAAGCCCAGGAAGTCTCCTCCCTGACGCAGCGTTGCTGCAGTTGGATATCCACCAGCGCAGCCTTGCGTACAAATTGTTCAGCATGAACCGCAGCGATGCTGTGGGTAACCTCTGTTCGAACAGGAGCACTCGCCGATCCCGAAGGATCCGCATTGATCGGGCGACGCTGTTCGTTTAGCTCGCGTTGGACCAGACCGAGGTACGTCAGCAAGTGCTTGGTCGGTTGGCAAGCCTCGCCGCACGGCGCATTTTCGACTTGGTCGAACCCGCTACCCCGGCGGTGTTGGCTGTTGCATTAGACCCTTGGCGACGAAAGTCATCAGTTTGGTGTCGATTTCTCGATCAATCGCCTTCATGGCGGTAACAGCAAACGAGTACAAGATGCAGCTTTAAGAATGAGGACTCGAAATCGTTCAAAGCCTTTCCCTAAAAAATTGTCCGCCTTGCTGACGTGGTCGGGGATAAAACAGTGTGGAAAGCGTGCGCCGAACGTCCTGTAGTTGCTAGCTCGAAGTCGATCCTGAAGACGAACTCGTCACCTCCGAGCATGGGAACATCTGCAGGTGCGTCAAGCCGTTCATTGCTGCCATGCCTTGTAGGAACTCGCTGTTCGCCGTCAGCCAGTCCGACTCGACAATTCCCTCGGTGAATGTGCCCCGTGTGTCTGCCGGGTTGTACTGGTACGCACTCTCAGGGTTCAATGACCACACAAACCCGCCCGACCAACCTCGTTCCACCATGATGTCGATGCTCAGGTCGGTGCACCGTCTCGTTGTCAGCTTTGGGTGCTTGTCGGTCGTGTAGAGGCCTCCGAACTCGCCCAGTAACAGGGCCGCAGACTTGTTATTCGCAATAAAACCAAACATCGAGTCCATCGTGGCCTCGATGCGGGTCTTGAGCGTCGAGTTTGAAAGCTCCACGTAGCCTTCCAGAATGCCATTGTCGCCACTGGTACCGCCACCGTACAAGTACCCCTGCGGATACACTGCCGGTGTGTAGTAGTGAGGGGCGTACACCACCTTGTTCTCGGTACTGAACGACAGCGGGTAGTCGTTGGCGCCCTCCAGACCACCCCGTACCAGTCATAGAAGTCGTACGTGGTGCCGTTAATGTCAAGCGAGTGTGACGCGTAGATGCCTTCGACGAAGCCGAGCCAATTCGAACAGCCCTTCAACATGCGATCGCCGATGGTCTTGGCGCCAGCGTGCCAGTCTTTGGAAGTGCCGTCTCCCCACGTGCCTTTGTACGGCTCGTTCTTGAGGTCGACACCCATCACGTTCCAGTACTTCTTGCTGCAGAGATTTCCCGTGAGTGTATCGACTGCCTTCAAGTAGTCGCTTTCCGTGATGTTGTCGCTGTACCAGAGCCCGCCATTGTCTGTCGATGTCAGCGTGTGCATACTCAGGAGTACCCCAATCTTCCGGTAGGCGAGAGCTTTGATGAGGCTCTTCAAAAGCGACATGTAGTCCTTCACCGAGACCGCTCGGTTCTCGGCCGTGTTGATCAGAGATTTCTGAGGCGGCTGGTTCTTGAGGATCCAATTCACACACAGTGGCAATCGCACGGCGTTGAACTTGTTTTTTGCCAAGAAGGTAACGATTTGGTACGCGGTGGTGCCATTGTTGGAGTTCTCCCAAAGTCCAAGCGGGATCGCTGTCCCTGTCTCCATGCCGAACCAGTTGATGCCTTTAATATCAATCGCCACTTCCGAGCCATTGGAAAACACCGCGTAGATATGGCCGTCCTTGCTCTGATAGTCTGGTAGCTCGCAACCCATTTCGGGATACGTTTTGGGGTTGGCGACTGCGCCATCGTTAGATACTAAATCGCTGCCGCTACCACTACCACTCGCTCCACCAGTGATCGTTGACGCCTTCGCTTTTCGTTTAGCGTACGCTTCGTTCCGTGCGGCACTGGCGGTATGTGTATGGATCGCTGCAAATGTGATGGTTACCACGCTGCCAACAACGATCACTAGAAGCAGCAAGACACCTGGCCATCTCTACACAGCGTAAGATATCAATGGGCTGTTGCTAACAGAAGATCAAAAGCAAACATACCCGATATCGGCCCTTGAAGTGCTGCGTCTTCGCAATGACTCCGGCATCCGTTGGCTCAGCCACTGCCTCAATATCTCGTTCAAGTATCGTCGGACGAGACACAACAGCAAGTTGAGCGACGTCGTCATTGCCTGAACTGCTGTAGGAGTCGTCCGGCTGTGACGGCTGGATAATAGAGCTTGTGAGACCAACACGGAATGTCGAGCTGTAGTCTCCTCTCTCACTAATTGTTTGAGTCGGCTCCAGTGATTCACGGACGACCTCCTGCTCTCTCGCTGGCGGTGACCCCGCTGCTACAGTGGCGTCGTCTGAGGTTGTCGGCATGTTTGCTGGTGCACTCTGTTCAGGACCGGGGAAATACGAGAGTGATCCGATCTCAACAAGCGATTGTGACAGTCGCTCTTACAAGTCACACGGTGCAATTTCCTGAGGTATTCAGGATACAGCAAGAGAATCCTGTGTTGGTAGAGTGATTAGCAGTACGGGACGCAGGTTGCAATGCATTGCGTCCCGTCATCGACAAGTTGAAGTTGGTCGAATTCAGCGATGGGATTGGCTCGCTGGACATGGCTACATGGCGATCAACGAAACGACACGGTAAGATCGCAATGTTCTTGTCGAAGGTGTTGGTCGCGTCCTTGGTAGCACGGATCATTGCTGCTGCTCCGGCTGAGTCTACTATCCCAGACGTGGTCGTACCGTTGGATATCGACGAAACCAGCATCGCGGCAGGCATCGAGCACTCGTGTGCGATCCAGACCCAGTCGTTCGATGATGTTGGCGGGCGAGTGGTCTGTTGGGGCACCGACAACGGCGGGCAGAGCTCCCCACCTCCGGTCAGAATAACATTCAATCCTGTAATCTGTGCATCGTTTATTGACAATTTTCTTACTTACAGGGCGATTTCATTCAAGTGAGTACGGGTCGACTGCACTCTTGCGGAATCCGAATCGACGAGACGCTCGAGTGTTGGGGGATCGGAGCACCAGTTGAAAAGCCCGAAGGACTGTTCGAGCAGGTCAGCAGCGGAGATTTCCACTCGTGCGGCATCATGAAGGACCAAACCGTCCACTGTTGGGGTAAAATGCGGTCGTTTACAGATTGGTTTCCATTCGCAAGTGGTTAAAGTTCTCGGTTGTTGACTTGTTTCGTGCAGGAACCGCTGCAGGTGGTGTCTCCAAAGCTCCCTCTGGTAAATTTGTACAGGTTAGTTGTGGGAAAGACTTCTCCTGTGCAATCGCAACGGACGGAACTGTGAGCTGTTGGGGCGAGAATGGACACGTACGTGGTCAGTTGGGGAGATATATTGTGGAGGTGCTGAACGGGATTATCTTACGTCCCAGGGCCAGTTAGACGTTGACCCAAAGACTCGGTTTCGACAGATCTCAGCGTCGCCTGGAGACTTTGTTTGCGGTGTGGCAGAAGACAACACTCTGTCGTGCTGGGGTGACAATCACCGCGGCCAGGCCAGTCCCCCAACAGACGAGAAATTCATCCTCGTGAGCACGAGTCGCCTTGCAGCGTGTGGCGTGAAGGTACCTTGTGCTGATCGTGGTGAATTAAATTTGCTTTTGACTTACTTGCACGCTTATCCAGATGGACAAGACTGCAGTGTGCTGGGGGATGAGGTCCGGCGTGACAGCCGCGCCGACGGACGTGCAGTTCGACGAGCTAACACTCGGTTGGAATCACGGCTGCGGAATTCGCTTTGAAGACGGAGGCGTGGAGTGCTGGGGTGATCGTGACAGCAATCGCTTGGAAATCCCCGATGCACTTCGCTAATACTTTCACTAGCTTTTCAGTCCACTACGATATTATGTGCAGCGTCTCGGAAATGTTCCTCTCGGTTTGCGACTAGAACTCGACGTCCTCTTCTTGATTGTGAGTCCTCGTCATTCTTTTGACCAGATTTATTTGGATGAGGTATCATTGCGGGCTTCTTCAGCGGCTTTAGTAAGCGACCTACCCGTTGCTTGAGCACCACCTCCGGACCTACACGCTTTTTCAGTTGCTGCTGTAGTATTTGTTCTATCATCTCCATGCTACACACGGAGCCATTTTCCTCTCCAACAAATTGTCGACGCTGAAGTGGGAATGCATCCGCTTGCACAGGTAATTTGATAGTCTCTAGACGGCGTTGAGTGCGCTTCTTGGCGATTTGGCTTGTCACCGAACTGAGGTTGGACGCGTTCAAGATGGTGCTCTTTGCTGAGGTGGATGCTGGCACATGCAGCTTACCAGTCGAGCTAGATTGATGCAGGACCAATAGAGACGAGTTTACTTCGTACTCGATCGGCTTTGCCACATTAAGTGAAGCCCACGATGGCGCACCGTCCGTAATTGCAGGTGTCGAGGCACTACGTGTCATCTTTTCTCGCTTCTCCGAGGACCCCAAGATGCGTACCAACGAATTAGGAACTCGCTTTCCCACATTTCCACGGGTATTACCTGCTGGCGCTGTGGTAACGCGGTGGTCTCGACGCACGCGAAATGGTAATGCTAGAGCTTCCATCATCTTCTGCTCTGCCTCATAGATCAACTGCTCCACCATCTCTTGAGTTTCAGGCTTTAATTGCCGCATCACGGACTTGAGTCGTTGGCTGGGCAGTGACAGCAAGACAGACTTGAATTTCGCCGTCACGACCGCGTACGGCAGCGTTGTGCCTTTCAACACGGAAAATGCAGCAAGACTAGCTCCAGGTTTGACCATCTTTTCAGCCAGGATCTGCACCTTTGGCTTTTCACCTTCATCTTTTGTGTTTCCGTCTCCAAACTCCTAGCAAGAAATCCGCCGTACAGCACAAACACAAGTTCATGAGGCTGCTCTCCTTGAGACCAAAGCTCGTCACCGACGGCGAAAAACTTTAGCAAGAACAAGTCGAACAAATTCTTCCAAGGGATTTCTTTCGCGATGGCGGCAAGGATCGGGTTTCGACACAAGATTTCGTACTGCACCTGGAAACTCGAGAACTTCGTGGAACTCGACACAGTCGAGGCCGAAAAGGGGCGACCAGAACTGGTCGAGCTCGAAACTGGTCTCGTGCTTGGCGTCTGGATGGGTGGCGCTTTTGCCAAGCCCAATCTCGATGGCACCGGTGTCGTGGATGGCACCGGTGTCGTGGATGGCCTTGCTGCCATCTTTCTAGGTGAAGAAGTGAGCTGCACGTATAAATAACAAGGAGTCGTGCACAGGCGAAGAACATGAAAACGCTCAAGTTATTCGGGCATGAACCCGCCATTACCAAAGTCTGGGGGCCCGTCATTAAGATCTGTCGGAAGCTGGAAAACCTGGTCGATGTCGATGCTCACCACCGTATCGATACGTGCCAATGCCAGCACCAGATTACCACTAGCTCCATGCACTGCCACCGAGTTGTCGATCCACAGAAAGTCGACGCTGGAGAAGTCGTCACTGCGGTGTTCCAGCAGATCCTTGACCGGCTGCTGCATCTGCTCGGCGAAGCTCTGCAACGACGTCGCCACGCATGCAGCTCTCTGCGAGTGATCCAAAGACGTCGAGTCGATGTCAATGCAGCTGTCTTTAAGCACCTGCGCGGTCGACACGAGCTGCACCATGATATCTGTGCGCGCGTGCATGTCATGCTGGACAAGAACCGAAAGATCCTCCGAGAGCTTGGTCTCCACAGCTGCCATGGCCATCGCACCAGCTAACACCCAAAAGATGCAAAGCTTGAGACCATCTGGCCAACGATGGCGAGCCATGCGGGCAATCTTAGCGACCAACGGACGCTTCAACCACCAGGTGGGATTTGGAAACCAAGAAGATAAGAATTCGCTTTCCTTCTTTAGTCGTCTCCCTGCGCGAAGACACTGTCTAGCAGCACTTGTGGAGCAGCCACCAGGTCGTACACATGCTCTTCTTCCCACTGCAGCGTTAGCCGCGGCAGGTCCTTGATCAACTGTTTCTTTAGAGATTTGGCTCCGTTGCAGCCCTTGGCGTCCACCGCTCGCAGACACTGCACCGAGCAGCCTAAAACCTGCGGGTTGATGGTCTTGGCGAACACTGGGCGGACGAGATACCCTTGGCACTCTGTAGCAGCCGACTCGGGCGCGTGGAACTCTGTAAAGTGGCGGAGTTCTTTCCGCGCCACGCACACCTGCAGCCCGTCGTCTAGGAACCGCTCGACCCAGATCTGGTCACGTCCACGAGCGCGTCTAGAGCGCACGACCCGCGTCGTCTTGTTGACCGTGCACAGGACCCGAGTGGAGTTGCCGTGCCAGATCTGGCGCGCCAGTGGCCGCATCCGCAGCGCTTCGAGCGCTTTGGCACTCTTCCAGATGACACGCGTAGATGACGCGCGTTCCTCCTGACACAGCAAGTGGCGCCATCCGAACACTTGTTGCACGTCGTGTTCAGTAGTGACACACCGGCCGTTGAGGTGGCGCAGCTCGCTGGGGATGCAATGCACGGCATGCAACAGACCTAGCGTGTCTACACTGGAGAGTTCGGGCAGAGCGAACTGGAGAGATCTTGGCGATCCAACATTGGGCGGCTGCTGCTGCCGGTGGTGGTGGTCTACTTGGATCCGTCGACGCTTGTGATAGCGTGGTGGTGGTGACGTCAACGTCACCACCGCACTGGCGCTGCGTTTGCGTCGCAGTGGCAGCTTTGACGATGACTCGGCCAGCTGGAGCGGCCAGTAGTTGCAGTCCAGCAGCGGCAGCGGCGAGATGGTTGCAGTCATCTTGCAGCTCCAGGACTGCGACGTCAGCTCTGGCGATTCCGGACACTCGAGTGGTCTGCAGACGACGCCCATGGTGGTGGTGGAAGTGTGTTTTGGTTTTGAATCGCTGGTCCCGGTGTGGTGCTCGTGCTCCTTCCACGTTGAGGTTTAGGCTCACTTGGCTCTGGCGCGCCAAATCGCGAAGTGGGTTGGTGGCGCGGATCGCGAGGAAAGGCTGGGTGATGGTCCATAAACGGCGGGGCCATCTCCATAGTATGCAGAGAAGAGCCGCGATTTCAGTTATGGCATCCCTTTCAAAACCGATCCGCGTAGATGGGGCGGTACATTAGGTACATGTAAGACGAAAGACCTGGTGAAAATGATCTTGGTGTGGACCACACCACGAAAACTCCATAGGGGCCGTGTTTGACTGCAACGACCAGGCATCGGGCGGCGCGGCAATTACCCTTGCCTTCCCGAGCTGAGACGCACGACGCTGCCACAGCGGCAGCATGATTCCTATCGCCCCGCCAGCGACTGCCACCTCATCACGAACCGAATGATGGTGGGTTGCTGGCGGCAACGAACCATCCCAACTTCACCCTCGGGACGGTGTCCGTATAGAGAGAGGAATCTTCCCCTCAATCTTCTCCCGACGTCCTTCCGAGCCACGCCACGCGAAGATGGAGAGCACGCAAGGCTCTGCTTGCTGGCAGCGATGGATCGCGCTGCCGGCCGACGTTACCCGATTTTCTAGATATGTCGCGGTCAGAGTGATGGCAATCGACGGATAGCGTCTCCTGATGGCGACCAGGACAGCGAGGTGTTCGTGGTCATGAAGGCGAGTGTGGACACCGCTGGACGTTACAGCCCCCTTTCAGCTCAATGGCAAGACCCAGCTTGTACACTTCGTCGTCTATCAGTCCAACGCCTCCGCCGCCGTCGCAGCATGGGGCCCCATCGGCGATTCTCTCTGTGCGGAACTTTTTGGTCGCGTGGATTTATCCAGGCCGACGATGCCTTTGGAGCGGCGGCGCTTCCTGCCGATCGTTTGCTCCTAAGGTATCGCGAGTGACTGGCGCTGACTATGGCGGAGCCCTTCCTGCCCTTCCTGCCGATCGGGAGGTCTGCGAAAATGGCGGTTCTACACGATGTCCGTATGACAGCCAAGAGCGGCCCGGCACAAAGCTCGGACGACTACCGGTAGCTTCGCGGTGCGGTTCGTTCACTCGATTTCCCCTCGTAGCGCTCGGACAGGATGGCAGAGCAGCAGCAGCGACAGCAGGACCCGCCGTCTCCAGTGGGCTCGAGCGAGATCATGGACTCGCCAACGCACAACTACAGCGCCATGCTCAGTCGCGGAGACTCGCACGATATCCCGGACCAGGATTTCATCCCACAGACACCAGCTCGCGAAATCTTTCGAGAGCGGACAGACACAGCGCAGACGATCAGTGACAGGGGCGGCTACAGCTACAGCGCGGCGTACCAGCTCCGACCGACCGACGTGAGTGTGCACTCGCCACGAGCGTCGACCTTTTCGTATTCAGGAGCAAATGACAGTGGCGTTCGCACGAGCGGATCCGGAGTGGGGCTCACAGCGGCCCAAGCGGTCGCGGTTCCTCGTCCGACGATGCTGGAGAGAGACATCGAGGCGGTCAGTGAACCTGCCGGCGCAGGCTTTATCGCCAAGACGCACAACTACAAGGCGCGCTATCGCGTAAGTTTTCTGCAGTAATTGCTGGCTAGAGGAAACTTGTACTAACGTGCTGGTTGTTGTTCAGAGATGGCCCGGTGTTTTGCTGCTGTTAGCGATCGCTATCGGTGGCGTAGTGGCCATCACGTTCGCAGCGATGCACACACATACTACCAGTACAGCTCGACAGGAGGCGTACGCCAAGCGAAAGGAGAGTGCGTCGACGATTACAGGGGAGCTAGCGGCAGTGACAGCGGTGACACTAGTGCCGGCAACCCCAACTCGTATGCTGACATGGGTTGCGAGCTGCCAGATTACCAGAGCAAGGACGGACACATCTACTCGGTGTTTTCTAATGGCACAGAAGTTGCCATTGACTTCAAAGGCATCAACTGGTTCGGCATGGAGACCGGTACGGCGATCCCTCTCGGTCTTTGGGATAACTCGGAGAACGGCACGACAGCGTACCAGATCGCCTACTTCCTCGAGAAGAACAAGTTCAATGCGGTGCGTCTGCCGCTGTGTGTGACCTACATCTTGACGAACCAGCAGCCGGAGACCTCGCTGATCAACACGGCTGAAAACTCGGCCATCTCGGTCAAAAACTACATGTCGTTGCTCAAGAGTCTGATCAAAGCGTTGGCCTATCGCCATATCGGCGTGCTGCTGAGTATGCACACATTGACATCGACTGACAACGGCGGACTTTGGTACAGCGACAACGTGACTCAGAGCGACTTCTTGGAGGCCATCGACACGTTGACCGGCGATCTCTGCAGCAATACGTACTGGAACGTGATCGGTATCGACCTCAAGAACGAACCGTACGAAGGAACGTGGGGCGACGGCGAGGACACGGACTGGCACGCTGGCGCGAAAACGATCGGAGACCGCATGCTGAAGGGCTGCTCCAACTGGTTGGGGTTTGTCGAGGGCATCTACGCTTCTCATTCCATGACGATCGACGGCACCGATTACGATTTCTACGACTGGTACGGCAGCGGACTCACAAATGCCAACGACTACCCGCTGACGTTTAGCACGGAGAACAAGGTGGTGTATGCGCCGCACTATTACAACCCCGCCGTGTATCCGCAGACGTACTTGTACGGTGGCGGTACCAGTGGCGACAATGGCATTCTGGAAGACTACGTGGAGCTGTCGAACTCGTCGCTGAAGACGCGTCTTGCCGACACGATGGACGAGATGTTTGGCTTTATCGCCGACAACAAGTCGGCTGCCTTGTTGCTGGGTGAGTTTGGCGGGTTGTACTCGAAAGACTTGCACCCGGAGCTCACCACGAAGAGATGCACGGACTTGACCATCGACATTATGCTGGCGAACGGCTGGTCCGGCGGCTTCGTGTGGTCTTTAAATCCCGAGAGCGCCTACCAGTACAATCCGGCCGACACGTACGGCTCCTTCACGGAAGGCATTTTAGACGACGACTGGCTGACTGCCAACGACGAGTTTTTGGCGGGGCTGGAGGCCATGAACGACCTCGAGAACTGGCGCATGATGCCGTGCGCAGAGGTGGCAGAGTCGTCCTCGGGCTCCTCTGGATCGAGCTAGAAGGCTATGTACTTAATCTAAGCAAAAAAAAGCATGTAACATTTCGGACGAGAAATCACGCCAGGGTAGCACCCAATTGTGAAAACTTTGCGGCACATAATGCACCGCGGCGGATATCACGGAAGGCCTGGCTCAGATCGTGATGATCGCTAGTGACGACAAGGAAAGCTCCATGCCCCACGAGGGCCCTAGTGTCGGCGATGCAGCGCCGCCGCCGCCTCAAGCCAGCCTTCGCTGTTCGGGCAGGGAGAGCAGCGATTAACCAAGTGCACGATCGGGTATGCATGGCAAAAATCCGTTCGGTTCCCCTACTCGCTCCGAAGTGTAGCCATTTCTGTCCCTGTCTCAGCTGGATTGATTTGCGAATTGTATGGGGATCCCAATTGCACCCTTCCGCAGTTGCTCGACTTTTCGGCATTCTCTAAACGTTCGCTAGTCAGCGACCAAAATGCACCAGAGAGAGGAGGACGAGGAAGTGGGCTCGCTCGTCTCGTCGAGCGAGATGCTGGGCTCACCCACTTTCCAATACAGCGCCATGATGAACCGCGCCGACTCGTCCGACATCCCGGAGCAGGACTACCTGCCGCAGGCGCCGGCGCGCGAGGTCTTCCGCGAGCCGTCGGACGCGCAGCTCTACACCACCGGCAACTACGCCAACGCCAACAACCACCGCTTCAGTACCGCCAACCACTCGCCGCGAGGCTCCGGCGACGGCCGCGGCAGCATCTCCGGTGCTGGCGCCACCGTCGGCACCCACCAAGTCTTCACTCGGGGCTCGCTGCTCGACCGCGACATCGAAGCGGTGAGCGAGCCCACCCGGGCTTCCTCGCCAAGACCCAACAAAAGTACAAGGGCCGATACCGGGTAGGCTTCGAATTTTTTATTAGTGTTATTTTGATGTCTAAACTAACTGGTTTTGTTATGGCTAATTAGATGTGGCCGGGCATTATCTTGCTGCTGTTGGTTGTTGGCGGCGCCGCTGCAGGCATTACGTTATCCGCACTCCACGCAAGCAATACTTCCTCTACTCGTGACGAAGCCTACGCCAAACGTAAAGCAGCTGCGGCCGCAATCAAAGGCGGCGCTAGTGGTAGTGGCAGCGACTTGATCTCGGACGACGGAGTTGTGGGCAACCCGAAAACCTACCCGGACATGGGCTGCGAGCTCCCGGACTACCAAAGTAAAAACGGCCACATCGTGGCCGTATCCGCCAACGGCACTGAAGTGACCGTGGACATTAAAGGCATCAACTGGTTCGGTATGGAGACCGGTACGGCCATCCCACTCGGTCTTTGGGACAATGCCCAGAATGGCACGACGGCCTACCAGATTGCCTCCTTTTGGCAGACAACAAATTCAACGCCGTGCGTCTGCCACTCTGTGTGACGTGGATTTTGAACAACCAAAAACCCGAGACGAGTCTGATCAACACCGCCGAAAACCGAGCCATCTCGGTGAAGAACTACATGACGTTGCTGAAGAGCATCATCAAAGTGTTGGCGTACCGGAAGATCGGCGTGTTGCTGAGTATGCACACGCTGACGTCCACAGACAGTGGCGGCTTGTGGTACAGCGACGCCGTCTCTGAAGATGATTTCCTTAGCGCAATTGACACGCTCACGTCGAATCTCTGCAGTAAGACGTACTGGAACGTCATGGGTATTGACGTGAAAAACGAGCCGTCTAAAGCGACGTGGGGCGACGGAACCGACACGGATTTCCATGCTGGAGCCAAGAAAATCGCCGACCGAATGTTGGACGGCTGCTCCAGTTGGATGGGGTTTGTGGAAGGCATTAATGCTGATCACACGGTCACGATCGATGGCACGGACTACGCCTACTATGATTGGTATGGCGGCGGTCTTCAGAAAGCGAAGGACTATCCGCTTACGTTTAGTACAGCAAACAAGGTGGTCTACGCGCCTCACTACTACACGCCGGCGGTGTACCCGCAGGCGTACTTTACAACGGTGGCACCCAAGACTCCAACGGAGCCATCGCCGACTACGTGGAAATCGATAACGATACTTTAAAGGCGCGTATCAAAGCTACGATGGCCGACATGTTTGGCTTTTTAGCGGATGATAATTCGTCTGCTTTAATGCTGGGAGAGTTTGGAGGGTTATACGCTAAGGATAAACACCCAGAGCTCACGACCAAGCGATGCACGGATCTGAGCATGGAGGTGATCGTGGAGAGTGGGTGGGGTGGTGGCTTCGTGTGGTCGCTGAACCCTGAGAGTGCGTACCAATACAACCCGGCCGATACGTACGGCACCTTCACTGAAGGTATTTTGGAGGACGATTGGCTCACTGCCAACAGCGAGTTCCTCACAGGCATGGAGGCCTTGAATAAGCTCGAGAACCTGCAGATGTTCCCATGCTTCGAAGTGGAAGGCTCCTCATCTGGATCATCCGGGTCGAGTTAGGGAGGGACAGAAGTTCGGTTTGCTTAGTACTTTCGATCAGACCGAATGTAATTATTGACACGAATGCGCTTCCATTATCGATCCATTGTTTTATCGTCGACGTCAGTCGTGCGACCCCTCCCATCTTCTGAAGTCGTGGTCGATTTTCTAGCTGCTTGACTTTCCTTCGTAAAGAAGAAAAGGTAAGAGCGACGGTTTGTTCACGTTGTATCGTAGTCATCTACAAACAAATCGTAGTGAGCGTTGATCCTCAAAACCATACAATAGCAGACATACAATATAGACGGTGAGGGAGTTGCGGAGGAAAAAATGGCTAGCAAGAACATGGACAGAATTGCCCACGGCACGAGTTTGCTCCCGAGCACGAACGAATAAAACGCGGATGCTATGCTGGAAGATGTGATGTAGTTCAAAATCGGAGTCACTCCAGTTGCAACCGCGACAAATGGACCGCAAGCGTATTCGCAGACGCATCGAGGATATCCGTCGGTACACTCTGGTCCATGAATGAAATACGAGCTCTAAAAGGCATATAATACGTGAGAGCTTGGCTAAAAACACTTTATGGATAGCTGCTTGTCTTACCGATGACTGGGCAGGGTTAATTGTACAGGTTTGCATCTTCGCATCGTAGCTATTCGCCACACATAATGCATCGTCAGAAGATTCTAATGAATCTTGCAGTGTACATTGCTTTGGGAGGTGCATGTCGGACAGGAAAAAGTGCGTGAAAGAGAGAAAAATGAGCACGGTAGTAAAGTAAAACTTGACAAAGAAGCTGCCAGCATCCTTTGCACTCCACGGGTTCGCAGGTTTCTTCTGCAAATTCTACACATGATATGATGATATCAATAACTTTTAAGTCGTTAAATAATGAGTCTGCACTTACCATGAGGATGACTTTGTCGAATTTGAAGTTTGCAATATGCAGGAATAATGCCAGCAGCGCGATTGTAGGAGCGAGCGGCATCGCCACCAATGCAATCGTGCACGAATACAATAACGCCACCATTTTCTGTGGGACGAGAAACTCCGATTTTGTCAATAAACTTTCTGGTGGGTGTGGAATAGTTTGCACTCCACTGGGAGTTTCTTCAACTGTAGAAATGGCGATCTGATCATCTTGTTCAACCTCGACATTGTCTGGTACGACTTTGGTGCTCATACTTCCTTTTATTCCCAACTTTTTCTTCTCTTTGTGACGGCGATACATTGACTTCAGTTTGTTGATCACGACGGTAATGAATGGCGACACAACTGCCATCGCCTTGCTTACGCTAAAATCTGTCACAACAAGTGTCAATAAGCCAGCTGCTGCTTGCTCGGCTCGACAAGTGTAACCGTTGGGTTTAAACTCCACCATAACGTTTTGTCTAATAGATGATCCTTCAAATGTCAATACATTCAGCAGACTTTGTGTCGAGGTGAGCAGCATCGGATCGAGAAGCAACGTGAACGAGAAGAGTTGGATTACCACGTTGAGAACCTTGGCCAAGTACAGCCGAGTCACCATCGCTTTAATGGCAAAACCCACGTCGTCCCATTTTTCGATCGCCGTCAGCAAGGAAATTAAAACCGGCAAGGTGGAATTGATGACTGTCACTACAGCAGGGACAATGGTGCTCGCGTAAGGGGCAAACATCGCTGCATTTGTGGCGATTTCTTGCTGGAGCTGAGATGATTGCGTTGTGAGCAAAATAATCACATACCAACTCGCACCCTGAATGGCGAGATAGATAACGAAAGCAAGGAAGCGTCGGACGTACAGCACGTACTTTTGTTTTCTGCAGCGAAGTGAAGATTAGCCAAACTTGAAAAACAGTTATACAATGATAGAAAACTTACTTGGTCCGCAACTTGATTATTTCAGCGCGTTTATCTTCCTCCGTGACAAGCTTTACTTGCTCTGCAATTGTTTTCTTCAAGTCGCTGGCTTGCTGTGCGTGGCGAATATATTGAACCGAGTCGTGAGTTCGTAAACTGTTGCTCATAGTAGCCACTTACATTTGCTGTAGTGAGTGAAAAATCCCAGGCATTTAACAGGATCCTGCTGAATCTAGGCTATGCGAGCGATGTTAGCGTCGCTATTATCGAGATAATCTTTTGCAACGGAAAAGCTACTTTTTCGCCGGCATTCTCCACAGCTTGAATCGCTTTGGTCATGCGATCTTCTGATACCCATTTTCGAAGCGTAACGAGAAGTTGCAAAACCTCCATCGAGATGAGAACCACCTAAAACATTACTGTCAGGTATGGTCGCAAGAAGGGTTGTAAATCAATTCTTACCGAGTACATGAAGGCTTCATCAGGAAAATATCCTGGGAATAAAGAAAAGATGGCGCTACTCCTGTAAACGCCAACCAGTCGACATGTCTAGACTGCACATTATAGAGGTGTTAGAATACCCTTAACATTATTCGTATTTTATCTTACCTGGTTGATAAGATATAGAACGTGTAGCACAAGAAGAACGAACGACGGAATCGAAATCAATATAAACGTCGTAATAATCCACCCGAAAAATCGAAAATACGAGGCAACAGAAGACCCGAACTGAGCCTCGATCTGTCGAATATCGGTAGTGAACGGATACAGTCTCCTCCTCAAAAACATCCGAAACTTTTTCCACTTTAGTCGAATTCCTCGCACAGCATTCTGGTCTGTACCACCGCCCAAACCATCGTCCAACATTTCCTGCGCGTCTGCAGCTCCATTCAACATTTGCTGTCGCATCTCCCGTTGCCGCTGTGCTTCCAACTCTGACATTCGTTCATTGCGACCGTCTCCAACTTTCCCTAGACCCAATTTCAGTTGCATCATGGCATTGTTCCCATTGCCTCCAGCTCCTCGAAATCTCAAAATTGTTTCTTTCTCCTCTTCCCACTCTTCCTGCGCAGATGTGAGCTCTTGCTGAGCAAGTTGCAGTTCGCTTTTTAATTCTGTGATGGTGTTTTCTGCCTGCTTTTGAGCTGCTTGGAGTCGCTCCACTATTTTGTCACGTTGCTGGAGCTGCTTCTCCAAAAGTTTCAGTTTCTTGGCTACCAAAACCTGTCGATATTGGGGTTGGTGACATAGGAAACCATCAGCCGTTTCGCCGTCATCCTCGTCGTCGTCTTCGTAGTTTTTACATCCCAAGCATCTCCATCAAGGGGAGAGCTCTGATTTTGGCAATTTGTTTGTCCACAGCCGCCTCGATCGCTTCAACGTTGACTGCAGAGTTTCTAAGAGAGCAGAAAATGTTGAATAGCAACAATATAATTAATACGTAGTGGTGACAACTCATACCTCATGCTACTGAAACCTGGGACATCGTCAGTGTCGTCGTCTTCGTGTAGAATCATCTTGACAAAATTCCCAAGCGTCACATGACCAGTACCGTATACTTTTACATATACTTATCCGGACACTTATTTTAGTATCCGGTCAAACTATTACTTTTCCAAAGTACTGTTTGTTTTGCTCAATGGCGACCTCGACGACGCTCCCTTCGTCCGAGCTCTCGACCAACGCTTGGTACTACCTACACCAGGTGGATACGCCTGCCAAGAAAAAGCAACAAGCCAGAACACGTCATCAGCCGGCGTCTACAGCCTCCAAAATGGCGAAACACGCGAATTCCGACAAATCCGATCCAGTGCTGGAACTCTTCGACTTTGACTGCAATCTAACGCACGAAGACCTCCGGGACAATGTCGACAAATTGATGCAACAAGCTGCGAGCGTCGGGGTACAAGAAATGCTGGTGCCAGGAGCGACAATCGATGAGTCTCAGCGTGCCATCGAACTTTGTCGAGTACATCCGACCAAACTCTTCCCGACGGCGGGGTGCATCCGTACAACGCCCGAGCAAGCCCAAGTGACCACGAATTGTCCACTTTAAAAGGCCTAATGGTGCTACCCGAAGTTCGAGCGGTGGGGAGTGTGGACTCGACTACTCGCCAAGTTTCCCAGACAGGACGTTCCAGATAGAGTGGTTCCAACAACAGCTCGCCATGGCTTGTGAACTTCGCAAACCGTTGTTTCTACATGAACGACTGGCTCATGGAGACTTTATGCAGCTGATTGATGAAGCGAAGACCAAGTTTGGGTACTTCCCGCCGGCAGTGGTGCATTGCTTCACTGGGAATGAAAAAGAACTCAAGACGTACATTGAGAGAGGAGACGACTGGTACATTGGCATCACGGGCTTCATCTGCAAGAAACACGGACAGGACTTACGTGACATGGTGCGTCTCGTGCCTCTGGATCGACTTGTGCTGGAGACGGACGCTCCCTACATGGGTTTTCCCAAATGCAGACGAGCGGAGTCGACGGATCCCAAAAGCAGTATCCGAATGTGCCGAGTGCCATGCCGTTGGTGGCGCAAGCTGTGGCGACTGCTCTCGGTCGTTCCCCTCAAGACATTGCAAAAATCACGCGAGCTAATGCACGTCGCTTTCTTCGTCTCTGAAAAACTTTTTCCCCATTATCTTAGGTGAAAGTATTCCGGCAGCTTTAAAAAAATAAACGCGGATCACTAAATGTGCCGCTCGTTTACACAACGACGCAATAAAATCTGTCCGTCTTGATGGATCAAATAAAACATTTAAATCTCCGAGTTGTTGAACGCGATGATGCTGCGAGCAGGTCGCACGGGCGCGTCTTCGGACCAATGTTGATGCTCCTCGACACTTTCACAATCGCTGTCCGTACTGAGCGTGCTGCTGTCCGAGTGGTGGCCTCTAGGGGACAGTCTCTTGGTGTACTCGTACACTGCTTGGAAGGTATCGTCCCTTTCTCTCAGCAGCTTGGAGATGTTCTCGGCAATGATGTTTACGCTGCGCTCGTCGTTCTCGACGGTGAGGTCCCATTGGAATTGCTCGTAGAAGGCCAGCGTCTCCTCCATCCACTCTCTCTTGTGCTCATTGAGGCGCAGTCTTTCCGGTTCACGCCCGAGTCGGTCAATGATGCGACTCCAGAGGAGCTCTCTCTCCACCTGGACATGCACCGTGTAGAACTGCACGCCTGCGTAATCTTGTACCTCCTTCATCTGCTCCCTGATTACGGGCTCCAGGAGACGGCCGTTGGCCGAGTAGAGCACGGCACTGAATGGAGACCGGTCCGCGATGAAGACCTGCTTGCTGTCGGTCTTGACCTTGGCGGCCAGACGCAGCACGCGCTCGAACCAGGAGCAGACCCAGGACGTCTCCATGAGAAGAGACTGCGGGTGGAGTGCGTAAGCAGGCATGTCCATGAAGGCCTCGTCCAGTACGTCATACCCTTGGGCCGAGAACTCTTCGCACAGAGCAGTCTTGCCGCAGCCTGTTTAGTAAAGTGTTAGAGTGGATGACGTATATGTTGTTTCGTCTGTGATTGCGTACCGTGGCAGCCTTCGAGCGCGACGACGACGAGTTTCGAGTTCATGTTGGAGACGACGGCGTTTTTGGTGGAGAAAGGGGAAATGAAAGTCAAACGCGATGGTTGGGTTTGAAAATGGGGGCGGACCAATCAACGTACCGAGTTTTTGGCGCGTCTTTTCAAAGCCACCTGTTTTGGAGTTTGGCGCCAAAAGACGCGCCAAACGGGAAAAACGCGCGCGAGCCACGCGCTCGGAAGACATTCAAAACATTCGGGCGACACGATGGCATGGCATTTGGCCGCGCTTTTCAAAGAGCTGACTGCCTGGAGAGCTAGTTTTAACACTGACTTTTAGTTGGTGTCGTGCTAAAACGGTGATTCTTAACTATCAGTCTTATTGTGCTGCTGCAAGCCACGCAGTACATTGCAGACATCCGCTCAACCATTCACCAGTTCGAATACTCACTGTCGATCATTTCAAACGCGACAAAAACACATCGTTTCAACGCAAAGTTCGCTTTTTGCCGAATGTAGCCATTGCATCGAGTTAAGTTGTGTTAAAAATTAAGTTGTTGAGGTCAATGCGTGTCATTTGCGAGGGGGAAATTGGCACACGATGACCTTCTGCGGCGCGGACTTCGAGGTGTCCAAGGCGCCTGTGGCAGCCGTCAATATCCAAGCAGCGGCCAAGAAAGCGGTCAACAATGCTGCGCAGAAGACGCAAAGTATCCGCGACTTTGCCTCGGAGCTGCAGCGCCAATTGGAGACGTCTATGGGTCCTGGCTGGCACATTCTCGTGGGCGGAGACTTTGCCGTCGACTTGCGCTACGTACGCTGCAAATTACAGTAACTTTTATTTTGTATTCTTCTTAACGTAATATTTGGCTTTGGCAGCGCAAGGGAGCGTGTGTGGTGCTCTACAGCAAGAAGAACAAGATGAAAGTGCTGCTGTACCGTACAACGCCAGCGGCGACGCCCAAACCGACGCAAGAACACGTCGCAATCGAAGACGACAGTGAAGAACTCAACGCCAAGAGGAAGATTGTCGTGTTCGAGAGTGACATGACTGATGACATGAAAGACGCAGTCATCGAGAAGGCTAAGAAGCTTTACAACTTTTACGAAGGAGAGGAAGACCACGAGACCAAGATCGCCCAAGGACTCAAGGTACAGGGTAGAGTCTTTTATTGCTGTGTATTGTTGACTGAACGTGTTTTTATTGCTATGTAGCATTCGCTCACGTATAATTACGGTCCAACTTGGCAAGTGGTGGTCTCGTCCTCCCGCGAGCTTTGTTGTCTGCCGATTGCAGACGCTGGAACGCATGTTGACTTTACGGTGACGAAGCTGCGCGTTGTGGTGTATCGACACGCCGGTACTCGCCTGGATCAGCATCTTGATGCGACGCAGTTTGGCAAGCGCGTGGCGTTCCTATTGGCGACGATTTGTCTGTTGGTGTATGGATTTCTGTCGCTGAATTCGTCGGAAGAGCTGGAGCGATGCAAGGGCGCTGCGGCGGTGGCTGGAGAGAATATCCCAGTTGATGGAACGGCGGCGCCGGAAGGCTGTACGGCTGAGGACGTGGTGCGTGCCAATAACCAGGCGTGGTGGAAGACAGCGGCGATTCTGGGCATGTCGGCGTTCACGATGATCGCGTCGCTCATCCGCATGTATACCAAATCATTGACCCCGAAGATCAAACGGTCGTAAGCGGAGATAGGAATTTTGTAGAGGGGGATAGACTGAAACTCAAACATCATCATTTGGTTTGCTGTTGCAAGTGGAGAGAGACATCAATTGGGGTTTTACGCTGTGATCGGTGATAATCATGACTGTCTACGAGGTAATGAACATTTTAAAAGTGTTGCTTGGATTGAAAAGGAATCGACTAACTGTTGTAGTAGTTGAGTAGAAGTTGGCATTCAAGGAGCATTTGGTCGTCTACTATCCTTTCAAGTACAACGAGGTCCAACTTGCCCGGTGTTGGAGGACACTTTTGTGGCAGGATAGCGACAACGGATGGTTATCAGGGCGTGTTGAAGTCCAACTGATTATGCTTGAGGTGGTCCCCACGATTGGCATTTGCTACACTCACCGCCATTCCCCTATTTGCAGTCGACTGCACACCCAGTTATCAACGATGGTGAGCCTCCAAGCGCTAAGTGCAGTGGTGGTAGCTTGTGTCATCTCCACGTCTTCAGCAACGGAGACGTGTCTCGATGCTTCCGTCACCACCACTACGTCAAGTCCCCCAAGCAGCACCAATATCAGCATGACCAAGTGCTTCCCAAGCAACTTCCTCTTTGGCACTGCGTCGTCGGCTTACCAAGTTGAAGGTGGTTGGAATGCCACTAACAAAGAACGCAGCATTTGGGACAACTTTTGTCGCGACGAGTCCAATGGCGTCCCATGTGCCAACGTGGCCGACGATTTCATCCACCGCTACGAGTCCGACATTGCACTCATGAAGGGCGATGGCTTCGGTACTTTCCGGTTCTCCATCTCGTGGCCACGGGCCATGTCGTGGAATGAAAGTACGCAGCGAATGCAGGCCAACCCGGAAGGTTTGGCGTTTTACCATTCCCTAGTCGACGAGCTCCTCGCGAACGGCATCAAGCCGATCCTGACGCTTTACCATTGGGACCTCCCTGCCTCCTTGCAGTCCGCATTCGACCCTCCAGGCTGGCTCAACGAGAAGATGGTCGACCACTACGTGGACTACGCGACGCTCATTTTCAAAGAGTTTGGACAGGACGTGCAATACTGGTCGACTTTCAATGAACCTGCGTCCCACATCCTCACGGGCTTCGCTTACGGCTACGGCCCACCACAACTCGGAAACTCGACGACGAACGCTTACAATGCCGGCCACAACATCCTGCTTTCGCACGCAGCAGGCGTAAAGAAATTTCACGAACTACGAGAGGAAGGCGTCGTATCAAGCTCGGCGCGCATTGGTATGGTCGTCAACTCAGACTGGGGCGTACCTTTGAACGACTCGATCCCGGAAGACGTCGCTGCAGCGGATCGCAAGAACGAGTTCCATTTGGGATGGTTCTTGGGCCCACTCACAACGGGAGATTATCCGACGGTCATGCGTGAACGTATTGGAGACCGTCTTCCGAACTTTACTGACGAGCAGAGCTCATTGGTTAAAGGATCGTACGACCTGCTCATGTTCAACTACTACGCGTCCTATTCCACTACAGACTGTGACTCGGATCGATCGGAGACGAACTGTTCGTCTCTTGCTCTTGGATGGCCCAAAGACCTTGGTGTCGACGATTCGCGAAACCCCGAGGGTGCTCGCCATGCTTATGGTAGCATCATGGACCCTGATAGCTGCTCCAGTGACTCGGGATTTCCTCCAGGATATCTCCAAGTCATGCGGTTCGTGCATGAATACGATACCAGTGCCGACATTTTGCTGACGGAGAACGGATGGTGCGGCAACGAGACCATCAACAACCCCGACCAATTGTGGTACCACCGCACGCACCTCGAACAGGTCCACAAGGCCATCTACGAGGAAAACATCCCCATCATTGGCTACACCGTGTGGGGTTTTATGGACGACTTTGAATGGACGAGTTACGCTGGTCGTCGCGGCTTGTACTTTGTCAACTACACAGACAGTACTGGTGATATTGACGAGTACTCGGCACTTCCGACTGAGCTCACACGTGTTCAACGATCCGCTGGTGCATGGTACTCGGATCTGGCGACCACTGGCTGCTTTAAACAAGAAGAAGAAGACAAAGAATACCTGCTTTAGGTAATGAACGTTGTTACCGATGCTGGTCATTTAGTTGGCGTCCTACTTTCTCGATCGCGAGTCTTGGCGAGCTTCGACGTTGGCCCATTCGCACTCTGCTTGAGTCCACGGATCCATGTCGTCATCATCGTCATTGCCGCGAGGGGTGGCATTGTCCGAACCTTGCGATATCTGACTGGCGCGTTGAGACCGACGCCCTTCCGTTTCAATTTCAGCGAAACCTTGCTCTTCCGCTGCGTAACTTTGCAGGACGAGTGGACTAGTAGCTCCACAAGCAGCACAAGCTTCGACGATGAGTTCGTTCTTGAGGGTGCAGGCTGTACACGTCCACATTTCTCCTTCGTCAGACATTGTTAGGTAGTTGGTTGTTGTGATGCAAAATGAGGAATGTGATGAAAGCAGGCGCGGTGAGAGGCATAAGAAGTTGCTAAGATAAGAAGTCTTGGATAAGGTCTTCAAGACGAGCTAGCAAAAATAAATGTGTATGGAAACGTGATGTGCCCTTGTCAATACGAAGCTTGGGTTAGAAGGCGTTCCCAGTCAAAGCGGAGCGTGAGGTCGTTGCCTACATGAAAAGTGGATAGTAAGGCTTCGTCAACATCACTGAAGGAAATAAACCAAACAAACCTTGATGAATAGTGTGTAGAATGAAAATCAGCGTGAGACTGCTGATCAATTTTCCTTGAACACTCATCCAATACTTTTCCAGCACGAACGCAAGCTGGTAGAAAGTCGACAGCCCGAATTTCGCGCGGACGAGCGAGAAGAGGAACACAAACGTAATCCCTTCCAACAAAGCGTAGATGGTGCAGTTGACAACCGACTGCCAGAAGTTACCACTTGAAAGCCCAATGAAGCATAGACTGTACTTGGCGTTCGGCATATGATACATGCACAGCGTGTACAGTCCGTAGATGACCGAGCACATAAATTCCGAGTACTCGGCAAAGATAAGCACCTCGGACGAGTACACAAGCTGCAACGTCTGTGTGAGGAGCTTAGTGTGGTGGCGGTGCGATATCTCCACATCGTCGACTGATGACCGACGTGTAGCCGACTGGGGTAAACCAACGAGATCGTCCTGCGACTGAGCAATGGCAGGGTCTTTGCTTATTAATTCCCGGTCCAAAACACCCAGGTGAATTGATCCCAAGTCCAGCTCGTCGTCACAGCCTGGGGTTAAACAAGCTACTTTGGAAGATCTTGGTTTCCGTGGAGGTGATCGAGCCGACTTGTTGTCTCGAGAGAAAACATCGGAAATGGCTAGCGACTGTGAAATACCTCGGTGAGAAATCTTCTGCAGCCCTTTCCGTTTCGGGACGTCCTTGTCCACTTTGTAAGCTCTCGCTGAAGCTGCGCCGGGAAATAAAGCGCTCTCGACGATCTTGACGGCCGTCTGGATTGACAGCCGCCCGTCGACGACAAACTTATGATCCAAATACATTTTTACTTCCACGATGGCTTGCACGAAATCGACCAGGATCATGAAGCCGCTCACACTGAGCGACCGCGAACTTTGTAAACAAACGTTCTGGAATAATGCGCCGAACACTTCAACGACGCAGAGTGTCCCCTCTGTGCTGATGTCCTCGAGTGCATATGAAAGTTTTCTGATAGAGTGTTTGAGTACGCTTCGTAGGACGGGAAACGCTATCGTGATGGCCATCTTGGCCCACACCGGCACGTTCTGGAACAGGATGGCGATGGCTTCGAACACGAAAAACGTTGCCAATTGGGCCGAATAGAGCGGGATGTACGCTCGGATGCGGCTGTAGTAGTCGCGAAGTCGCGAGCGTAGCACCAGCACGTGGAAGAACACGAAGAGCACGCTGAACGGCGCAGCGCCAAGAATGTCTCGTAGAGGGATCGGGAATCGCCACGTAAAGGTGTAACGGGGCGGTGCTTGTGGGGAATTTAACTCTGCTATTCAATCTGTGTGGCGCCCGACTTCGGGCGCCGTGAGCCAACAAAACTAAGAGCTAATCTAATTGGTCGCCGTGCGCCACGGCGACCGTGTGACGGTACCCCGTCACACCACCCCTACGTAAGGTTGAAGCTGCGATGATCCCAAACAGCTTGGTGAGCTCTTCACAATCGAAAGAGCCACCCGCGACAGCAGCAGTACGAACATGGACAGAGACACCGTGGACGCTGTTTGGGAGCGCATCACAAGCGCCACACCCCTTTCCGAAGCCGAGCGCAAGCTGGTGGGGCTGTTCCAGCGAGCGCTGCACGAGGCTAGGCGCGGCGAGGAGTCGCGCCCCGTGGAAGGCCTGCCTCGTACGCCTCCACGCAGTCCGGAACGTCCGCTAGCAGCACCTCCCGCGGCTCCCAGCTGTCGTCCAGCGGTCCAATCCACCGGACCAGATACCGGCGGGAGCTCGGGATATCCCCGTCGCAGCGACGAGCGCTGCGACTACCGGTGGAGTCGTCGTGATCAAGGATGGCTTCCACAATGTGACGAAAGTTACCATCGCGATCAACAAGCGGAGCCGGGCCGTCGCGAAGGAACCGAGCGCGAGTGGGCGATGGCGCGTCGTCTGGAGCGCCTGGAGAGCTGCGTGGAGCAGCTGGAGCGGGAGAATCGAGCGTTGCGGCAGATGTTGTGGGTGCCGCGTCACGCGGCACCGGATTATCGCTAGGGATCGACGCCGGGCGGTAGCGGCGCAGACGACCGACGTAAAACGTCGGGTGTAGTCGCAGGGCAGATGGTAGTTGTAGCCGATAAGCATCTCCGATGACCTTTAACACCTTGAATGGGCCAATGTACCGTGGCGCGAGCTTGTTTGCGCCTAGATTCGTCACAAGGGTTGGGGAAATCCCATTGGTAGATAATAGGACCTGGTCCCCAACGTGGAACCTTTCCACGTTTCGGCGTCCGCTGCGGTCCGCATTCTCCTTCTGGCGATCGACGGCAGCAGCGATCGCGTCGCGGACGTAGCGGACAATCGCCGCGCGCTGTTGCACGAACTCATGGACAGCCGCAGTGTCGCTCCGCTGCGGCGCCGCGTTGGGCGCAAAGTTTGACGGCGGAGGCCCAGTAGCCGAGACCGAATCAGGTGCAGTGCGAAGCTCAGCTGCGCGACGCGGACGCGGGTTGATCAGCGTCCGACTGGTCCAAGCAGCAACATCTCGTGGAGAAGCAGCCGACGCTCGCGCGGCGGCCCGTGTAAGAGGACCCTGGCTGGAGTCCCACGTGGAAGACCTCGTGGTCACCGCGTTCACATTGGGGTTAGTGGTCAACTCGTGCGGCGCTGCGGAGGCGACACCAGTGGAAGTGGAGGTCGCAACGTCGTGGGTCCCTGACAGCTGAACTGGAAGGGGCGCTCCAGCCCAAGGAGCGCCGGAACGCGCGGGTGACGGCCAAAGTTGACGAAGAATGGCGTCAGGCCAGTTGACGCGTGCACGGCGTTATTGATGGCGAACTCCACCATCGGCAGGAAAGAGCTCCATGACGTGAATGACGTGGCGTAACTCCGCAGCACGTCTTCGACAACCCGGTTAACTCGTTCGGTCTGGCCATCGGTCTCAGGATGTGACGCGGTGGACATCGCCAACCGCGTCCCGACAAGTTTGAAGAGTTCCGTCCAGAAAGCTGCAGTAAAACGCGGGTCTCGATCGGATACAATTGAGGATGGAAGTCCATGGTGGCGATACACTGTGTCGAGAAACAGCGCCGCCGACTGAGACGCGGTGATCGATGAGGCAACGGGAGCAAGGTGGGCCATCTTGCTAAATCGGTCGACGAAAACAAGTATGCCTGTGCGGCCCTGAGTATCTCGCGGCAGACCAAAGACGAAATCCATGCTGACCGATGTCCACGGACCCGTCGCGACTGGAAGAGGTCGAAGCGGGGCTCGCTTCGACGGCGACGGCTTGACGCGCTGGCACGCTTCACAGGAGCGGACCCACTTGCGTACCCACTTGTACATGTGTGGCCAGTAGAAGTCGCGCGATAGTGACGCGAATGTTTTCTCGCGTCCGAGGTGGCCGCCGCTAGGGGTATCGTGAAACTCATGGATCAGTCGGGCTCTGAGGTCGTCGTCAAGCGGGACGACTATGCGTGGCGGGTCCGCGCGATCGACGCGGAAGGTCAGCAGATCCCCATCGAGACTGTAGCGGTCAACACGGGCGCGACTGCGAAGGGACAAGCGGCGCCGCGCCGCGTCTGATGGTTCTCTCAGGTACTTAATCAATTCGGAGCACGCTGCGTCCGACTCGTACGCGGCCGCGATCAGGTTGCGGAGCGGAGTGGACGCTGCGACTTCAACAGCAGCGATGTCATCAGCGGTGCACATTGCGCATTCGTCGTCATCCTCGTCGCCAATCGCATGGCGACCCGATTGCACGTAATCTGGGCGACGCGAGAGTGCGTCGGCAAGGATGTTGGTCTTGCCCGGCTTGTAGTGAACGACGAAGTTGTACTCCGAGAAGAGCGACAGCCAACGCGCCATGCGCTGGGACAAGTGGGGACTCTTGGTCGCTGTCCGCAGCGACGCGTGATCCGTGTAGACCACGAAGGTCTGCTCGCCCAAGAGATACACGCGGAACTTGATGAGGGCGTATCGCATCGCCAACAGCTCCTTGTCGTGGACTGGATAATTCCGCTCCGCAGGCTTCAGTTGACGCGACTGGTAGCTCACCACTCGTTCGCGACCAGTGTCGTCGAACTGCATCAAGGCGCAACCGATCGCGAAGTCGCTCGCGTCACACACCACGTGAAAAGACTTCGAGTGGTCCGGGAGCATTAGGACTGGCGCGGTGGATAAGCTTGTCTTCACCGCGTCGAAGGCTGCTTGGTGCTCGGGGCGCCACGACCACGTGGCGTCGGCTTTCAGGAGTTGCGACAGCGGCCGAACAGTCGAAGCGAAGTTCTTCGAGTAGTGGTGGAGATAAGTGGCGAGTCCGAGCCACTGCCGGAGCTGCTTCTGGTCCAGCGGGGTTGGCCAAGAGCAGATCGCCGCGATCTTCTCCGGGTCAGCTCGAACGCCGTCTTTGCTGACGTAGCTCCCGAGTACCGGGATCTCGGGAGCGCAGAAGATGCATTTCTTCAAGTTGGCGTACAGCTTGTTTTCCCGCATCACCTCGAACACCTTGCGGAGGTGTTGAAGGTGGATGTCGACGTCCGTCGTGCCGCTCTCGGCACGACTGTGAATGAAGATGTCGTCGAAGTAGCTGGGCGCGAAGTCTCGATACGGGCGAAGAAGATTGGACACCATGCGGTTGAATGTGGCAGGGGCGTTCTTGAGCCCCTGCGGCATCACGAGCCATTCCCACAACATTCCGCTGGGCGTGCTGACCGCGGTTAACGGCACGTCTTCTTCACGCATCAAGATTTGGTAGAAGCCATCCATCAGGTCGATAGCACTGTACACGGTGCTGCCAGACATAGTGTCGAGCACCATGCCCTTCCGTGGGATCGGCGTTTGTGCTGGGATGGTGGCGTCATTGAGCTTGTTGAAGGCGTGGACAATGCGCCAACCGCCCGTCGCCTTCTTCACACAGAACGTAGGACTGGAGTGTGGAGAGAGGCTTTCACGGACGTGGCCGGCTTGCCGGCGACCCTCGAAGAACGCATCAATTGCTTCGACTTGGTCGCGGGGAAGCGGCCATTGTCGCGTCACACAGTACTTCGATCCGGGAACGAGATCAATTTCGTGTCGAACACCACGATCGGGGGAGTTCAGCCGGAACCTTGTCGGGGAAGATGTCGATGAACTCGCGAACCAGCGGAGCAACTGGGTTACCAGCGGCTTCAAGTGCCGGTAACGACTGAGCCAAGTAGCGGGCTTCGCGGGCAGACTTAGGCTCAGCGCCTTGCGGGCGTTTCCGGGCATCGAAGGCTTGGTCGCCAGCGTCAATATCGACAGCCGTGATGGTCGCGGAGTTGTCCGCGACGATCATGCAAACCTGCTCGATCTCACCATGTTTCAAGTCGTGGAGGAAGTGTTTCCACGACAGACCAGGCAACTTGGTGATCTCGGGTGCGTCGCACGGAGGACGTGCGACCTCGACGTCGCGCGTGCGCGGGTTCGTCGCCGCGTCATCTCGCACCAGAACAGAGATAACCTCGGAGTCAGATGTGTCTGACTCGCTCGGAGGAGCGCGGGGACGCCGAGGCTGGCGGCGCCCACGGCGACGGACTGGCCGGGTGAACGCATCGGTAGCAGGCAGTGGGAGACCACGCTCGACCAAGTCTGCTGTATTCAGACGCCGGGACACGACATCGGCGTCAACTTCATCAGAGAGCTCCTGCTCGACCACATGCGGGAGTCCCTGCTCGACCGCGCGTGGGAGGCCACGCTCAACCACATCTTCTTGTTTATCGTCAACGGAGAGCCGCTGCTCATCCGGGTGTGGGAACCCCTGTTCGACCACGTTGTTGTCCGCCGTCGAGAGCCACTGCTCATCGGGACGTGGGAACCCATGCTCGACCACGTCAGACACGTCTTGAGGCACCTGCTCAAGACCGGCGCAGGATGCGTGCTCGCATGCCGCACACGAAGGGCCATCGCCCACTTCAGGTGCGGCATGGGTCATGGAGTCGGAGTCCATGACTGCAACATGCGGCCATCGGTTCGGCGTTCCGCGCAAGAACGCCAGGACTGCATTCACGTCGATGTCACGTGGGCGGACCGTGCCGGTCAGCCAGTTAATCTCAGGCTGGTGACGGGCGAGCCATGGGATGCCGAAGACGCAATCGAACGAGCCACTCAGCTCGATCACGAGGAACTCTTCGGAGCTTCGGAATCCGTCGAACTCGTACGTGAAGGTCGTAGAGCGCCGCGGCGTACGCCGTGGCTTGCCATCGGCGTATTTCACGATCATCTCCCCGGACCTTCGCGAAGGCTCAGGTCCGCCGGTAGCACCGACAAACTCTCGGCGCGAACGAAGTTGTTCGTCGCGCCCGAATCCAGCAGCGCGCGAAGCGGCCGCTTCGCACCATCAACGTGAACATTGAGGACAATCAGTCTCGTGTCGCTGCCGGAGGTGGTGGCAAATAGTTGTGCACGAAGCACGGAAGGGCTAGGAGGAGGCTCTGCCACCAGAGAGCCGTCGCTCCTTCCACGACCAGTAGGGCGCCCCGCGCCTACTGGTTGTCGCCATTTTTGACTCGGCGACGATACCGTCAGCGTCTTCGGCGACAACATGCGCCAAGACCGAAGCGGGAGCGCGGCACACAGCCGCGCGATGTCCAAGCTTGCGACAGCGGAAGCACCGCATGGGCCGAGTGCCTCGACTAGGGCCCGCCAGAGGCGGTCGGGTGGACGACGTTGGCGCCGGACCGGATCGTCGGCGCCCGTGGTAATCCTGAATGGCGTCAAGCTCCATGGGCTCAGGCTCCGTGACGGAAGGGGTAGCGAGGGAGAACGCCTCGGAAGCGGACACGCTGTAATCTTCACGTAGTGCTGTCTCGAAGGCTTCTTCAAGGGACCCTGGCGTCTTCCTGGTCAGGTAGAAACGCTGGTAGCCAGCGTTCATACCAGAGATGAAGACATGGACTTGAGTCGCCATGTCCACCGGATTCGTCGTGATGCACGACACCAGGTGTCGTGCCCGCTGAATGTATTCGAGCATGGACAGCCGTCCCTGCTTGAGTGACAGAAAAGCCGAGCGTTGGACACGCTCGTCTTGAGGGGGCTCGAAGGCCAGGCGGAGGTCTGCCTTGAGCGACTCCATCGTCGAGAAGCAGGAGGAGTCGGCGACAAGTTTGCCGAGCGCCCATTCCTTGGCCTTCCCCGTCAACTTGGACAATAGGAACCGGGTACGAGCAAACTCGGTAGACAACTGCCGAGCTTCGATCGCGATGTCGATCTCACAGAACCAGCGATTCAGCTGGAGGCGAGCGTCGCCGTCACCACTGTAGGTGGAGACATCGAGCTTCACGATGTCGTTCTTGTTCTTGGTCGGCGTGGGAGTCGTCGCACGCTGACGCAGGTCAGCGAGCTCACGCGCCATGAACTCATGAGCAGCCAGGCGTTGGGCAGTCTCCGTTCCAGCAGTCAGCAACGTCTTGATGACTCCTTCTCCGGAGACCGCAGCGAGGCGGTGTAGCGCCTCCCACTCAAACACGGATAAGTGGGGAAGCTGGCGTGCTCAAGGGCACCAGCCCCTTCGTTGAAATTGGAAGCGTCGTTCACGTTCATGGTCGTGTGGGCGGACTACGAAGTGCTACCAGATGTAACGGGGCGGTGCTTGTGGGGAATTTAACTCTGCTATTCAATCTGTGTGGCGCCCGACTTCGGGCGCCGTGAGCCAACAAAACTAAGAGCTAATCTAATTGGTCGCCGTGCGCCACGGCGACCGTGTGACGGTACCCCGTCACAAAGGACAGGAAGATCATCACCGCTTCATTCGCGCCGGCAGTGAGGACCGATATCAACAGACATTGGCGGTGGGAATACACGTTCCTGGGTAGAATCAACGCACAGCGCATGTACAATAGCATGGCGAACGTCACGACGCTGAACGACAACCATGACTGCAGGAAATAAGCGAATTGGTTCGCTACCGGCAGCAACGGACTTTGAAGAGGGATCGAGGCCAGCAAGAGCACGATGATTAGCGACGGGAAAGGCGTGAGAGCAATGACGGCGACGACTCGAACGGGGCTCACTTGTCGTTGATAATTTTCCAGCGCCAGCATCTTCTCGATCGAGTACCGACCGAGATAGAGATGTTCGTGTTTCCACTCATGGTACCGTCGTATCAAACTTTTGCGACGTCGACGGAGTGAACGGCGACGGATTAACGTCCGAGAGCATGTACTGTGCGTTGGCGAAGTGTTCGATATGATGGAGGAACTGCGTCGAGGGATCTCCGGCCTTGGGAAGTTTGGGGTCACTTGTTGTGTGCTTCCGACCGGTGCGGAGCTGCAAGTGAAATCAACCACCACCATCGCTTTTCCGACAGTACACGGCTAACGAGTCGTTGACAATGTGGTACGCCGTCCCAATGAGATGTCAGCAGCAAATAAACTTATCTTGGTGTCTATTTGAACTCAGGTGTTTATCTTCTAACCGCTGCCAGTCTGGCAGTGCAAGAAGATGGCTAGTCGAATTTCGAGAAGCCCATGCCTAATAAAAAAAAGCACGGTTAGTTTTGAGATTGCAGAGAATATTGCTGTCAACTTACCTTGGTGGACGACGTGGAGAACGAACACGAGGGTGAAGCTGACAACGAGTTTGCCCTGTACGCTCAGCCAGTACTTCTCTAGTACAAACGCGAGTTGATAGAAACTGTAGTAGCCAAATTTCTTGCGGACGAGGAACAATACATACGACATCGTACACCCTGCCAACACGAAGTACACGGCCGTATTCGTCATCGCCTGCCAGAAATCAAGCTCTGACCACGCGAGGAATGGCGAGATGTACTTGGCGTTAGGCAAGTGATAGACCGCCAATGAGTACACCCCGTAGACGAAAGTACACGCGACTTCAGCGTACTCGGCAAAGATCAACACTTCGGAGGCGTACATGACCTGCAGGACTTGCGATAGAAGCTTCAGGTGGTGGCGATGGACAGTGTCGGCGTCTGCAATGGACGACCGCCGAGTTCGGGGCGTTGCTGTCGATAGCGACAACATGACCATAGATGACCGAGCCACCGCAGAAGCTCTGCGGAACATACTCTTGTCGTTCACACCGAGATCGATCGATCCGATATCCACGGATCTGTCCGTGGCACAGGCGATTTTGAGCCTCTTTTCGGTGATTTAAGCAGAGATCGACGTCTTGAATGGCGAGAGAATTCGGCGGCTGAGAATGCCACTGAGACCCCGCCTCTTCCTGTCGACTCCCGGATGGACCGGGGCGCTCTGCTTTCACGAAAAGAATGCTCGATGATTTTAACTGCAGTCCGCGTAGTTTGCCGTCCATCAACGATGTGTTTGTGCTCCAAAACATTTTTGTCTCCATGACTGCTAAAGCCAAGTTTGTAGCGATTGTCAGGCCGGTGACTGCGAGTGACTTTGCACTTTGGAGAAACACATTCTGGAATAACGACCCAAACAATTCCACCACGCAAACAGTCACTTCCGTGCTGATGTCGTCGAGGGAATTCGTATACCTTCGGATGATCGTTTTGAGTACGGTTCGTATGACAGGAAAACTAATAGTGATCGCTGCTTGTCCCAGTGCCGAGGCGTTCTTGAATGTAATACTCGCCGAGACAAATACAAAATACGTCGATGCTTGGGCGAAACATAATGGCAGATAGGCTCGAATCCGAGCGAGGTTTGGACGTATTTGGCTTCCAACAATCAACACGTGAAAAATATGAAGAAAAGAGCGTACGAGAGCCCAAATAGACAGCACAGCGGGACCGGAAATCGCCGCCACATCGAGATAAACGCCATCACAAGTTCGTTCGCACCCGCCGTAAAAATGGCCACCAGGAAACCCCGCCAGTGCGGATACACGTCCGTCGGTATGGCCAGAGCGCACCGCATATATAGCAACATGCCGAAGGTGATCACGCTGAAAGATAGCCACGATTGTACAAAGAACGCAGCATTCGAAGACGCAGGAAGTAGCGGGCTTTGAAGCGGAATGGCCGCCAAAAGAACCACAATAACAAGCGCTGGCATCGGGGTTAACACCGCCACGCTAAACACCCGAAAGGGACTCGCGTGCTGTTGATACTCTTCGAACGCGAGCATCTTTTCGATTGAATAGCGACCGAGGAACATATGTCGATTCCTCCACTCTCGTAGAACGCGGCGTCCATAGCGCGCTGCCGAGTTTCGTCGTTCTAACTGCTGCCGAGACGTTGATCTTCGGATAAGTGTCGGTTTTGGTGGTGCTGGGTCTTGGGGGCATTACTTGCTTGGGGTTGCACTTCTTCCTCTTCTTCGATCACTTTGCTGTTGCTCATCCTCGAGCTTTGGTTACCAAGGTGATGATCACAATCGTTGAGTTAGCCACTCGAGCTCCTTGTTCACTATAAATACAGCGCAAGATGGTCCATACGAACGCTCTCAGTCCTATTATTGCTCAGCATTCACAATGTTCACGACGTCAACTGCTGCGAGCCTTTCAAGACTTGCTCCCAGTTGAAACTCAACGAAAGATCCGTGCCTGGAAATGCCGTAAAAAGAAACAGCGGTTAAAAATTGTGTCGTCCATAGAATAACAGCAACTCCATACGCTACCTTGATGGACGGTATTGAAGATGACGATCAGTGTGAAGCTACCGGCGATCTTGCCCTGCACACTCATCCAGTACTTTTCCAGCACGAATGCGAGCTGGTAATACGAGCTGAAGCCAAACTTGTTGCGTATGAGCTCGAACAGAGAGCACATGGTGACTAACTCCAGGAAAGTGTAGATCGCCGAATTGGTGATAGATCCCCAAAACTGCTGCTTCATGAAGCCTAGAAACGGTAACATGTACTTGGAGTTGGGCAGGTGATACATGGCGAGCGAGTACATACTATACATGAACGCGCAAGCTGCTTCCGAATATTCCGCGAAAATAAGCACCTCCGAAGCGTACAATAGCTGCAGTGTCTGGGTCAGCAACGCAGCATGGTGACGGTGGAAAACTTTGACATCGTCAATCGTCGACTTTCTTGTCTTGGATTTTGCAGTTGTGAGGACAACTGGTGTTAAATGAGATTTCATTTGTTGATCGCCAAGCTGGATAGACCCGATATCCAGCATTTGATCAGAATCTGGCTGGAAACAAGCAACCGTCGCTGCCTTTTGGAGCCGAACCGGGCGCTTGGCTTTGCATTTCGACTTGGTTATCATGTCTGTCGCTGCTAATGCAACTGAAACACCTCGCTTCAGACCACCCCGACGAGCTTTCGTACTCCCTGGAGAGAGGCAATGCTCGATGATTTTAACAGCAGTCGTCAACGCCTGCCGCCCGTCAACGACAAATTTGTGATTCAGGTGCATCCGCGTTTCGATCATGCCTTGAACAACGTCGATAACGATGATGATTCCACCTGCACCGATCGATTGCGCGGACTGAAGACACACGTTTTGGAATAATGAGCCAAACACTTCCACCACGCAAAAAGCATGTTCCGTGCTGATGTCTTCAAGGGAATGTGCAAGCCTTTGGATAGCTCGTTTGAGCACCGTTCTCAACACCGGAAACGCGACTGTGATGACCGCTTTCCACACCACTGACGCGTTCTTGAATACGATAGCCACACCCTCAAAAAGAAAAAAGTTGAGACCTGGGCGAAGTACAAGGGGAGATACGCTCGTATTTGTCGTCGATAAGGTCTGAGCTTCTTCCCGATCACCACCACACGGAAGAGAACAATGAACCCAGCGTAAGGCGCACCGCCTAGAAAATCGCGAAGAGGGATCGGAAACCGCCAAAGCACCGAGATCAATACCATCAGTAATTCGTTGGCACCCGCCGTCAGCACCGAGATCAAAACGCACTGGCGATGAGAGTACACACTTTGGGGAAGCGCCAGCGCACATCGCATGTACAGCAACATACTGAAGGTCACGACGCTGAACGATAGCCACGACTGCACAAAATACGTGGCATTCGAAGACACGGGCAGCAATGGACTTTGAAGCGGAATCGCTGCAAGTAGCAGGATAATACCCAAGGCTGGAACTGGCGTGAGCGCAATCACGGTGAATACTCGGACGGGGCTGGCGTGGCGCAGATACTCGTCGAATTCAAGAGTTTTCTCGATTGAATACCGTCCAAGGTACATGTGCTCATTTTTCCACTCGTGAAAGCGCGTTAGTAGACGTCCTAGATACGCCGCATGGTACTACTACGAATTGATGGCCGACGAGTTGATGCTAGTCTTGGTTGAGGCGCGTATTTGTTGCTACTCCATAGCAAGAAAGCAGAATGCATGGATGCTTCGGCCGATGAGTCTGCTGTGTCCCGGCGTTTTTGTTGTATTCGGACCATGTTGCATTTTCAGTGCTAAAAGAAGTTGCGCGATACTCCACTGGATCAGATCCGTTACCATCCATATTCTAACACCCGACTACGAGCACGTGAGTCGCCACTTTCTTGCGCTACTATTACACTGGTAGTAATAGACTCACTGTATTCCTTATATCTTCCCAGCCCAGCTAGTTAGATTCTGCCCAACGAGGCATTGCGGCGTTCTTCCTTGTCACGGTATTCGTCTACACCACCATGTAGAGGTAGTAACGACACGATTCCTTTCCTCTTGCTCACTTCGAAAGCACGCACTCTTCCAAGAGGTTCTTCATCTTTACCAGCGTCTTCGCTGCGTTGGCCACCGTTGGTAAGAATGTCAAGGAAGTGCAGGTCGTGCGAGATCAGCACCACCGCTCCTTGGTACTTTCGCAGAGCTTCCCCAGTATTTGAATGGTGCTCATGCCCAAATGATTGGTCGGTTCATCGAGGAGCAACACGTGTGGGGGTACGGGAACGTGGCCCATGCCAACCCCACACGCACCAATTGGCCACCCGATAGAGCCTCAAGCGGTACCCCAACGGCAGCATTGCCAGCAATCCCAAAGCTGCTAAGATGACCACGCAACTTACCATCGTTTGCGTTTGTTGAGCCACCTCCCAACTCTGATGGTACAGCTTGCAAGGCTTCATCTTTTTCAAGTTTTGAACGCAGCAGTTCCAGCGGAGTAAGGTCCTTTGACCATTCCTGGCGCTTTAGATCCTCTACATTGTGCTGCATCAACGAAGCAATTCGAGCCCCATGGAAGTACTCGACCTTGCCACGCTTGGGTTCCAATCCACGACTTAGCAGCTTCATGAACGTGGTTTTGCCCGCTCCGTTGCGACCGACCAGCACTACTTTGTCCCCGTAATTGATCGTAAGTGTAAGGTTGTCCAGAACCAGTGACGTTGCTGGCTTTGACGTCGTGGCTGCCTCTGCAGACTCGTCATATTGAAAAGCAACTCTTTCTAGAGAGATCATGGTCGTGTTGTCCAGCTTGGCGATGTTCCGGATTTGTGGTGGATCGCTCGAGAGGATTCGCCACGCTGAGCTGGCGCTGCTTCCCCTTCCGTCTCGTCATACTTGGCTTCCTCCTCCGCCATATCGCGATGCGAAAGGAAGTAGCCAACACGGTCGCGGTTCAGTTTGAACCTGGTTCCCTTCGCGCTGCGCTCGTTACCAATGCGCTCCATTTTCTTCTTCTTGGATGCAGCAACTTGCATCTTCTTATCGTCCTTTGAGCGTGTTCCTTGCTGAGAGATTTTGGCCACCATCGCTGACATTTGTTCGGTCTTCTTGTCCAGCTTAGTCTGCAGTCGAGCATTAAATTGACGTTTAGTTGCCATGGCTTCTTCAAAGGCATCATAGTCTCCATCATAATAAGCTAGCGTCTTGTCATAGCCACGGAAGAAGACGATCTCCTCAACTACAGCGTTTAGGAAGAAGCGATCGTGTGATACAACTACAAGTGTAACTGGACTGCCCAGTACGTCATCCAATGTGAGTAAATAGTTCTTTAGCCACAAGATCGATGGCATATCCAAATGATTCGTCGGCTCATCCAACAGTAAGAAATCTGGCTCCATGAACAGCACACGTGCTAGCAAAATACGCACTTGCCAGCCACCACTTAAAGAAGTTAACGGAGCATCCTGTTTGTTCGGGTCGACCCCATACTTGCCAAAATACGACGTGCGCGCGCCTCCATAGACGCTTCATCCAGCACCTTTAGAGCCTGCTGGAACTCTTCCGTCTTCTCATGAATCGCACGCAAAATCTCCGTCTCGTCCGCAGCAACAACACTTTCGTGCTCTCCATCTTCGGTCAATGTAAACTCCAGTCGCTGTC
Organism: Phytophthora macrochlamydospora; assembly: GCA_011947325.1. Classification (NCBI taxonomy): domain Eukaryota; phylum Oomycota; class Peronosporomycetes; order Peronosporales; family Peronosporaceae; genus Phytophthora; species Phytophthora macrochlamydospora. Next base: position 217,171 of record JAAVTH010000110.1, read on the forward strand.
GGAGGTCTGCAACTTTCTGCTCTGCTTCAAGGAGACGAAGACGAGCGTCCTTACCTCTCATTCCACTCCGCTTGATCGCGATCTTACTCGCTGCTTCTTCAGCTACCTCCGCCTCCATCAACTGGATTTTCAGCAATGCATGTAGCAGCTCTGCTTTGTGTGACACAAACCTTTTATCGTCACCAGAACCAAGTAGCACCCGTTGCAAGATATCGATCTTGCCTTGAAGATCGCTCACTCTTGTGTCGGCACTTAACACCGTCTGCAGTACGGAATGCTCTGCCGATTCTGGTGTCATCGACGACGTATCTAATTGATTCACGTACAGAATTTTCAGCGACGCCGGAAGACCCTCCACAAGCCCGTCCGCCAGGGCTTCTAGCAATGTCGACTTGCCAATTCCATTGGGACCCACTAGTCCATACCGTGACCCGTAATTTAGCTTTAATTGCGTGTCTCGTAGTAGCTCCACCGTGTTGATCGGGTCTCCGACACCGTCGGGTGGTGAAGTCCCAATGGCGAGTGTGAACTGGTTCAGTAAAACGTTTTTACCAAACTCGTCGAACGTCACTGTATGGAACCGACTCTGCTGCGAGGTCGCTACGATGACAGGAGCTTTGTGTTGTTTCTGTTCTTCATTTGCAACTTCGGTAGTCGCAGCTTTCGCTTTGGACGGATTCCGTTTGGAACGGGGTTGGGATTTCTTCAAACTGCGCTTCTCCTTACGGGATAAAGACGCAGATTTGTCCAGAGCAGTGTTGGAAGCCGCGGTGCGACCACCGTCCAACCGGTGCATCGTAGGAAGCATCTTGATACCTTGGTGGTAAGTTGGCGAGTGGGGGTGACAAGTCCTCAACGTGTTACTTCACAAAGAAAGTTCGCTGAATGCGCTCTCTGGATGTTGATAGAATAAAATCGTGGATTGGTCAAAAACATGAAATGGATACATTTTAAGTAAATGTGCAAACTTCAACTCTTTGGTACCACCGCTCAGCAATATGCGCGGGATCAATTCCTGCACCACCGGCCTTCAATCTCCCTAGTCTCCAGCTCCTCCCAATGCTGCAGTCGATACTAAGCCGCGATTTCAAGTCGTCGTGGACGGCGGTGGTCGTCACCGCTGCCATCGTAGCTTTATATTCGGTATCTTCCAAGCAACATCAACGTACCAAGCCAAAGGGTGGTGAAGTACCCTACCTTTCTTCAGGATTACTGGTGCTCGGTCACACCCTGGACGTGGTTCGAAACGCGGACCGATTCCTGAACTGGTTGCTGGAGCTCACTCAGTCTTGTGATGGCAAGCCATTCATGCTGCGTCTACTGGGGAGGAGCGACCTGCTGATCGATGCAGTGCCGGAACATCACGAGGAGATTCTCAAGACGCAGTTCGACAACTTCATCAAGGGCGATCAATTCTACGACATGCTGGTGGATGTCGCCGGTCCCAATGCGGTCATTGTCGAGGGGAACGCTGGAAATACCAGCGTAAAGTGCTCGTAAGCTTGTTCAGCGCTCGAGTGTTGAGGGAACACATGATGCCTATTGTTCAGAAGCACACTCGCATTCTGCTGCAGATTTTTCAAAAAGCTGCAGAGCAGCAGCAAGCCCTAGAGCTTGGTGAATTGACGCATCGCTTTACCTTGGACTCATTCGCGGAGATCGGCTTTGGGAGCAAGTTGGACAGTCTAAAATCGGGAGAAGAACATCCGTTTGGTAAGGCGTTGGATGACGCGCTGCATATTGCTGCAGCTAGAAGGATGGTGCCAAGGTGGCTATGGAAGACCAAACGGTGGCTGAATATTGGCACTGAACGACAGCTTCGAGAGGCCATCAACGTGATGGATTCGCTCGTCATGGGGATCATCTCGGAAGGGATTGCCAAGTGGTTTACACCACTACGCTATTGCTCGATTGACGAGCGTGTGGGGTGAAGATGCCGCAGATTTCGTCCCGGAGCGATTCCTAGACTCGAAGACTGGCAAGGTGCTGGATCTCCCGGCTGCAGCTTCTAGTGCCTTTGGGGCAGGTCCGCGGATCTGTGTCGGTCGTCGTCTTGCAACCATGGAGATGAAGCTTTTGATCACTTGCATTATTGGTCGATATCACTTGGTAGAGTTGCCAGGCCAGACTGTCCAGTACAAATTGGCGCTCTCACTAACCATGAAGGACCCTTTGATGGCCAATGTGGAGCGTGTTCATCAAACGGCTGAGTCTGCGTAGGCAAAAAAACAAGCTAGAAGAGCCTCTTTCGGGTGTCGTGACATTCACTGTTAACCCGGTACAGCGCACATCGCGGATTAATGTGGTCATTACTGCTCATTGATGTTTTGGAGATTAAATCAAGCACGAACTACTCGCCGGTTTACAACGCTGTGGCAGACTTGACAAGGTTTTCGAACTCCTCTTCGCTGTGCTCCTTCATCGTGCGGAACTTGGCGTCAATGCAGGTTTCGGATGCACGGAAGCGCTGGAGTTTGGGTGTCTGTCCGATGAGGCCCTTGATCACAGCAATGTCTTCGATATCCACGAGGCCAGGCACCACCGTCGTGCGGAACTCGTGCTGGACACCGGAGTTCTTGATGATATCGATGGATTTCTTCAAGAGCTTGGGGCGAAGCGCCTTGCCGGCCACTTCGGCGTATCGTTCAGGGTCTGCCTTGACGTCCATGGCGACAAAGTCGACAAGCTGCTCGTCGAAAACCTTCTTCAGCACGTTCGGGTTGCTTCCGTTCGAGTCCAGCTTGACCGTGATGCCCTTCTCCTTGGCCAGACGCAGGAACGGCAGCAAACCAGACTGGATCGTTGGCTCGCCTCCGCAGATCACGAGACTCCTGTGCTCGGTGGACGCGACGTAGTCTAGAATCGCGTGAGGGTCGAGGTTCTCAGGCTTTTCGTTGACGAGGTCGCTGTTGTGGCACCAACCGCACTTCAAGTTGCAGCCCTTCGTGAACAGGATCGACGCCACTGGCTTGCCCGGAAAGTCTGTGTACGTGGTCTTGGTGAAGCCGCCGATTTGAAAGTCGATCGGCTCGTGCTCGATGGCGGTGTAGATCTTGCGCATGCTGAACTCGACTTTCTTGCCGGCGTTCCAATCCGACACTGGTCGGAAGTAGCCGACGATACGCGAGTACACCAACGATTTCTCGCCGCACTGAGGACACTCAAAGTGCTCGCCAGCGAGGTAGCCGTGTGTTCTGCAGACACTGAAGGTCGGAGTCAACGTCACGTACGGGATCCGATACGTGCTGGTGATCGATCGGACGAGGTCGCGAGCTTGCGTCCAACTCGACAATCGCTCGCCCAAGAAGGCGTGGAAGACGGTGCCGCCGGTGTACTCTGTCTGCAAGGATTCCTGGTGACTCAGCGCCTCGAACAAGTCGTCGGTCGAGTCCACTGGAAGCATAGTCGAGTTCGTGTAGAACTCGGGGATCTTGGCCTCAGGGAACAGCTCGCTGTCAATCTTGGCCAGCTTGTAGCACGTGGACTCGGCCGGAGTAGCCTCCAAGTTGTACAAGTGCTTGGTCTCGAGTTGGATCTCGTGAAGCTGGTCCTTGATGTACTGCAGCACACTGCCGGCAAAGTCCTTGTTGTGGTAAATCCCACGACCCAGCAGGATGCTGCAGGCCTCGTTCATGCCGATGACTCCGATGGTGGAGAAGTGGTTGGCCCAGTAGCTCTTGGCACGCTGGAAGACGCTCTTGAGGTAGAACCGCGTGTACGGGTAGAGCTCCATGTTGGCCTCGATCACTCTGCGCTTGGTCTCGAGCGACTCCTTCGCCACCGCCAACGTCTCCTTGACGACCTCGAAGAACTTGGGGACTGACTTCGCGCGCATCGCTAGGTTGGGCAAGTTGAGCGTCACGACGCCAAGCGAGCCAGTGAGTGGGGTAGCGCCGAAAATGCCGCCTGCACGGGTATGAAGCTTGCGGGTGTCAAGACGAAGCCGACAGCACATGGAGCGGAAGTCTGCAGGGTTCAAGTCTGAGTTAATGAAGTTAGCGAAGTAGGGCACGCCATACTTGGCCGTCATCTCCCACATAGGCTTGAAGCGCGGCGATTCCCAGTCGAACTCCTTGGACAGGTTGTAGGTCGGAATAGGGAAGCTGAAGATGGATCCGTTGCCGTCACCCTGGATCATCACTTCGGCAAAGGCCTTGTTGAACATGTCGATCTCCTCTTGAAATCGCCGTAGACCCACGTCGGGTGTGGCTTACCGCCGATGATCACGGGCTCTTCAGCCAGAATACTTGAACACACCAAGTCCAGGGAGATGTTGGTGAACGGAGCTTGGAAGCCACTGCGGGTAGGCACGTTCAAAGAGTAGACAAATGACTGGACGAACTTGAAGACGTCGATGTAGCTCAGCTCATCGAGGCGGATGAACGGGGCCAGGTACGTGTCCAAGTTGGACAGCGCTTGAGCGCCGGCCATCTCGCCCTGCAGCGTGAACAAGAAGTTGACCATTTGGTTCAGTGCCGTGTTGAAGTGCTTGGGAGGTCGACACTGCAGCTTGTTGGGCACGCCGCCAAAGCCGTGCACCAAGATGTCCGCGACGCTCCAACCGGAGCAGTACGCGCTCAAGTAGCCCAGGTCGTGGATGTGGAAGCGGTTTTCCTTGACGTACTCGCGCACCTTGTCCGAGTAGAGATTGTGCAGCCAGTACTCCTCGACGATGCTAGTGGCGATGTGTTGGCTCAGACCTTGCAGCGAGAACGTCACGTTGGAGTTCTCGGCCGCCTTCCACGTAATCTTGTCCAGGTATTCGTCGATGATCGGCGCAGACGCCGTGGCCAGCGCCGTCGACTTGTTCAGAGTCGGCAGGCCAGCTTTGACAGGGGCCACCTCGGTCAGAGCGTCTTCAATGGGGGAGTGCGACGGAGCCATAGTGGATTGAGATGTTGGAGATGCTTGGTCAATTGGGAAGTGAGGTCGGCTAGGACGAATGAAAGTGCCAGGCTCAGTGGCCACTAACTGAGACTATCCGCTTCTTTGCGGCCTCGACACCTGTCTACTGGGACCTTGGGCATTCCTGTCGGAATTTTGGCGCGAGTTTGGAGGTTTTCGTGGCAACCGTTCAAACTCGAATGCGAATGAGAGGATTTTCGCGCGCTTTCAGTCGGATCATGTTCGTTTCTTGGCACGGCTGCATCAACATGCAGTTTTTAACAAAGATGAGCGAGGGCGTGGCAAGATAGAGATCCGCGTCGTCATGCCAGCACTGCTTGCTTTGAGTTCACACAGCCGCTGTCGACAAACTTAGCTGTTAGCCCCTGTACGAATGTCATGCGGTAGCAAAAGTTCATGAAATTTGCTTTCTCGTAGATTTCACCAGCATTTCTGATCCCAGGGAAGAGTTAAACAAGAATGGGGTTTCTACAACCCCACAGCTTTGGAAAGGGACTGGTTGGCGTCGGATAAATCTTTCACATGTTCGTGGACGAACCGCGTGCCGAACTGCCCGGGGACGTTGAGATCGACGCTGTCCGAGCGGATGGGGGCGAGGAAGAAGCCGTCGTTTGAGATGAAGAACCCAATCGCAGTGATCCCAGCGTCCAAACTCTAGATCGTTAGACGGGTGCACCACGCGCTGTGGTTCAATCTCTCCACCTCCCCATGCCAAGACATCGTAATTATACGCTTGCTATCGTAGTATTTTAGATACTGCTGTGTGTTGCGTGCTTCTATCCGAGCTTTCCACGTTTGTAGGTCGAGTTCAGCGCTGGATATCATCGCTTGACAACTCCACGCCTCCGACTGCCGGCGTTTGGCTTGTGTTTCCCAATACTTGAGTTTGCGCCCGCACTCCTTCGACTTAATCTGTAAGTCCTTGAACTCCGTAACCCAGTAAACTGCACGATAAAGCTTTGAAGCCTCATTTTGCTTGAGGAGTTCCTCCTGCAACACGACATATTGCCTCCGCGCTTCCTCGCCTAGCTCCTTTGTAACCTCAAGAAGCTCCTCTTTCCTGGCAAGCTCGCGAAATTGGATAAATGCAGCGCCTGCTCCTTGCAAGTCACTTGTTGTCAAAGGCAAGTTGAAGTGTTCAAATTATGATTTTTTTACGTAAAATAGTCCCAACTGCGATTTGCGTCCGTTGCCACGTCATTTTGTGTTCAACATGAGCTCTGCCGGTGGAGTGCTGTCGCGAGCTGTGCGTGGCGGCTCCTACCGCTTCCTGCAGCGTCTTCTGACCTTCGCAGCCAACTCTTTTGTGCTACGCAAGCTCCACTTGAGCGTTACTGGCGCTGTCACTGTGCGACTGGAGCTGGCGCTTGCCTCCATCTTCCTATTGAGAGATGGCTTCCGTCTAGCGTTCCTGCGCATGCCCTCGCTCGATTCAGACGCAACTGACGCGGCTAAGCGCCGGAATTTGCATTTGCAACAGTTGGTGAACGTGGCGTGGCTGTCCACGGGCATCAGTTGGGTCGTCGCCGTTCTGGTCGTCGGGTATTCGACAGTCTCGCCGTCGTTAGAAGACAACGAGGCATTGGAAGGGTATTCGGCGGTTCTAGCCATGTACTGTGGAGCTGCGATGATCGAAGCATTGGCAGAACCGATGTTTGTATTGGCCCATGCAAGTGTGTTGGTCAGTTGGCAGGTCGCGGCTCAGAGTGCGGCGTTCCTGGTTCGAGCGGTGGTACAGTACATTGGAGTGGTGCTTTTCGACTGGGGGTTGATGGCGTATGGCATTGCAGAGTTAGCGTATGCCACTACGTTGCTGATAATGTTTGGGTGGTTCTTCTGGAGAAGGATCTACGGATCTTCGACGGAAGGAAAGAGCTTTGCATTGACGAGCATGAAGCAGTTGCTGCCCGGAAAACCCGAGGAACGGGAAAGTTGGTGTCATGAGGAGCTTATGACACTTCTGGTACCGCTGAGTGTACAGAGTGGAGTGAAGTATTTGCTTGCGGAAGGGGACAAGTGGGTGTTGACGGGCTTTGCGTCGCTGCAGACCATGGGAGTCTACGGACTCGTGTCGAATCTGGGGTCGCTCATGCCAAGGATTGTATTCCTGCCGATTGAAGAAGCTACAAAGACTATCTTCAGTAAACTTGCCCTTGAACAGAGACGTGATGAGAAGGACGAAGAGAGCAAGAAGCGCAGTCTGACAGATGCCAAAACACTGCTGCTGGTTCTGTTGAAAATCATGAACTTGATTGGATTAGTGTTCGTTTGTTTCGGTACCAGCTACGCGTACACATTGGTGCTACTACTGTACGGAGCTGAGAAAGCTAGTCAAGGTGTCGGTGCTGCGTTGGCTGTCTATTGTGTCTACATCCCGTTCCTTGGTGTAAATGGTATTTGTGAAGCCGTGGTGCATGCTATTGGAAACGACCAGCAGCTCATGCAACTGAACAAGCTGCTCGGTGTTTTCTTTGCGATCTATGCATTCAGCGCTTTAGTATTCATGCAAGTGCTTGATTGGGGAACGCTGGGACTCATTCTGGCGAACTGCGTCAACATGAGCTGCCGCATTTTCTACTGCCTGAGGTTCATGGCCGCGTACTTTGATATTACAAAGTCCAAGACTGGCAAAAGTATCTTTGATGGCCTCGCGTTCTGGAGACAATCTCTACCGGATCGACTCGTGGTGACTGCATTCTTGGCGTCTTTGGCAGTGACCGCTTCGTCCAAGCATTTGATCCTCGGCGGGGAAACTTCAGAACGGACGCCTTGGATGAGGCACTTTGTACATATTGGAGTTGGAGCTTCTTGCTTTGCTGGAACCTTGCTTACACTTTTGTCAAGGAGCGGCACCAACTTCGTGCTCAACTCGCAGCACTGCGAGGACAAAGTAAAACTCACAACGAGTAAAAGTTTGAATAAGCAGCTGCTTTGGATTCATTTGTGAAGCGTCGGGCTATGAGCAAACGCACAGCAAGCAGTGGTCTGTTGGCCCACCAATTGGATAAGTTGGAAGAGGGGCTTTCTAGCAATGGAGAACACGCAAGACCAGCAGACCAGGAGCGTCGACAAGCAATAGAAGAACTCGAGCAGGTGACTCTGCCAATAATTTCTCCACTGGGGTTGTGTTGTCTGATAGATATGCTCGTTACTTCAGCTGCCTTTGCTGTCTCCTTGGCTCAACTACAAGGCCCGTGAGCCTTCATTTAGCGATGACCAAAACAAGTGAGTGACTTGTGATCGCTTACAGGGTCCGAGTGATAACAATTGCTCGTTGCTTAGAGAGCTCGCTAAGCGCGTCCACGACGATATTTTAGACAAGCTGGCGAGTCTTCAGCTGCGGCTTATAAAACTTCAAACCCAGCGGCAAAACTCCGGAGTCTTGCCAGTTGGTACACTCGACACATTGCTTCAAAGTCGACTGGTCGTTGAGGCCAAACGCAAAGTGCAGCCAGCACAGATTGCTGACAATGTGAGGGCTTCAGCTACATGTAGAGCTTCTGAGAAAATAGTGTTGACAGTGCTTTGCCTCATCAGATTGCTGCGGCGATGCGAGCTGCAAGTCTGCACGTGTCAGTGGAGAGGGCAATACCAGCTGCAACAATTAGTGCACGTCATCCACGCAGTCACCGGTCAAGCTCCGTTGCGGTTCCAAATGGTGCACCGAGAAAGTCGCGAGTCAAAGCAAGCAGCATCATATCGCCTCGATCCCGCATTGTTGGCGACGATGACGAGTTGCCAAGAGGGCGATCCAGCGTTCGATCAGATTATCTACTCGATGGTATCGCAAACCAAGATGATGAAGTCGAACAAAGCAGCCAGCCGGTTCTGTGCGTGCAGTTCCCAAAGTTGAGTGACCTCGCAGCCTCGACAAGCGACAACAACGTCGACCCCGAAAAGGAGGAAGCCCAGCAGGTGCTACATTTTCGGTCTCGACCTGTGGCCCCGTCCGCTGTAGAAGATGCCGCTACAGAAGCTGCAAAGCGCGAACCTCATGAACCACGAGTTCGCTACATAATGTCAACTCGTCTTGGAGCCCTACCTCCAACAAAAGGCATTTTGGATGAGTATCCGATTCCAAAAGAGGTTCAAGACGCACTAGAGCGGCAGCGGCACTTCCATGTGGATGATTCTTCCCCTCTCACAGCGTTCGAGCCGATGAAATTGCCACCTCCGGCACCTACTGAACCAAGCGAAAACGCCCTGCGAGGCGTTGGAACTAACGAGTGGGAATGTTTCTACCGACGATCAGTGCCCCTAGAGCGGTCCCCAGTATCGTTCGTGTTAGCATCTCTAGCTGTAGCTCCCGAGAGACCACTTCCACCACCAAGCGATCTCTTCCACCAGCAAGCATTAACCGCTGCTGCAACAGACGACAAACTCTTGCTTCACGAGGTTCGCCAGTTGTACGACAACACCCACGATACCCATCAAGAGTTCCGTGCTGGACTGCACCGCCACTTGGATCTTCAATACCTCGTAGACTTGTCATTTCGGAGCTCGTTGACCTCAGCTAGCTACTTTGTTGATGACGAAGACTCTGGTGAAAAACCTGGCGGAGGAAACGCTGAGCCCAGTGTGCAGATCCCTGCGCATTTGCGTCGACAGCGAGTGACTAACACTGGAGACAGCGAGGGCGGCGCCGGAACATCAGCAAAATGGCGATTTCTACTGAACGGTGTTCATCGCATGGCAAATCGACGTGGGGCCATATCTGTGGCCGTGAAGAGCGAAGGCAACCTTCGCGTGCAGCGCAGCGACCTCCTTACCCAGTTCTGCACGTTGACACCTCAAGATGTTGAGTTTTTGACGCTATGGTACGGATACAATCCAGAAGCTGAAGCCGAAGCGTTCACCACTGCCGATGCTACTGACAGTGAAGCTGCTGTACGCCTGGACCCAGTTCCCATGAGTCCACACTGGAGTACTCGCTTTGAGTTGGCTTGGAAACAATTAGCGCTTCCCACAACGGAGCGACTGGACTTGGCTATCAAGTACTCGTCGCTGGGCTATTCTACAAGACTCCCCGACGCCGTTACGCTCTGGGAGACAGCCGGAGCTATCATCACGGAACACGAAGACCTGCTAAAACTGGTGCGCTCGACTGTTTCGGGGCCTCGAAGACACGCCGCTGCTTCTCTCGCTGAAGACACAGCTATGCTGCAGGCGTTGGTCGCCAGCTCTGCCCACGTTCGTGATATTCTGCTACTCACCTACGTCGAAGTCGGAGACTTTGTGACGTACCAAGGAAACTTCTACATGACGAAAATGGAGCATGACGCCACCGAGATCAGGTAAAGTGTTCACCTCCTCGTAGAGCTTGTCGTGGGATTCTCACATCTAGGTTCTTTGCAGACGCCTAATGGAAGACGGACCGGAATCCAAAGCAAACGAAGCGCAGTCAGCAGCAGCAACCAAGTGACTTGGAACTCCAGCTTCAGCCTCCTCTCTAGAGAAATCAAAGTTCACACGTAGCATTTAACTCTTTAAAATCCAAAAGCAGAGAGAGCACAGCCCTTCATACCTCCTTCTTTTTGAGTTTCTTGTCCTTCTTCTTCTGTTTTTCTCCTTCTTGGCCTTCTTCCTCTGTCGTTCACTGTCTTCCCCATCTGTCGTGTCACTCTCGCTGTTCTTGTTCTTCTTGAGCTGCAGTTCGTCTCTCTTGAGTTTGCCCTTGCACGAGCCGTACGCTCTACGACCAAAGAGCTTGCCACCGGTAGCAGCAAAGAGCTCCTCATCTGTAGGTTCTCTAAATGTTTTCGTCTTCTTCTTCTTGTCCTTCTTCTCTCGCTTCCTCTTTTTCTTATTGTCTTCATTGTCGGACGTATCCACTTGGATCTTATTGGCCATGCGGTCGTACACGTTGTACCACCACTGGTTCTGTGACTCCTGCACCGCAGTCTTCTCGGCCCCGACGCCCTGCAGCTCCTCGCGGCGCTTGACCTTGACATGGGACTTGATGCCTTGCTCGTTCTTGCCCAGTCCTTTGCCCTGGCTCCAGCCCATCTTCTCCATCTGCTTCTGGGCGAAGCTCGACACCTCAGCAGCCGCGCTCTCATTGGCCATGCCGCCTAGACGCGCCATGAGCTTCTTCCCCACCAACACCTCCGACATGGTTGCTGCCAAATTGAAAACTGAACGCTGACCAGGCAATTTGAAATGAATATTCGGTTGGGATCGCCAATCATAATCGAGTTAAAAATAGTTATTGTGATTTTTGAAATGAAGGAGTTGGATCGAAGTGGCGAACTGCTGGCGTTGTGCTACCGCCAGCAATGGGAGAAGGCCAAGAAGATTCTGGAGGAGGAGATCGTGACGGTCACGACTGTTGCGTCCGCATTGCACCAGGCAGTTTTGGATAATCGAGAGGTTTGCAGAGGAAATGTTGTGAGATTCTAGCATCGCTAACGTGATATTTGTAGGAAACGGCGCTGTTTTTGCTGCAGAATGCAAAGAGTGAACTTTTGAACATCAACACTTCGATGCAAAAGGTTAATTGATATTTCCTAGCATTGCCAATGATAAGCCGCTAAATGCTGTTATTTATTGCAGGATGGCAAGACGTTGCTGCATCTTGCTCTTGGAAACTCCAATCTGCGAGTTATTCGGGCATTGTTGGTGGCAGGTGCAGATGTAGCAGTGCCCGATAAAAAAGTGTCAAGCCGATGGATATAATGACATGGACTGCTGTGACACACCCTACTATCATGGTGCCCTTACAAGACGACTTGCTGCATCTTCAACAACGCAATGAATCGCAACGACATCGCATCAAAGCTTTGGATGAAGCCACAGCGTGTGTGGAATGCAAAGCAAATACATTGATGGAGCAGGCTCATGAGACGGAAGAAGATGTGGCTGCGGCTCACGCCTTTCGAGAGGATGTGGACGCCCAAATTCGTCGCGCTCAGCACGCCGACCGTGAGCTGTCGGTGCAAATTCAGGCAGAAGACAAGAAGTTGCGGTGGATACGAGGCGAAGTAGAGCGGTTGCATACGCAAAATGCATCTGCAGATTTGGAAGTTGCCGAGATTAACAAGGAGATGCATAGACTGATGGATAGAAGCGCTGCTCTGCGAGAAGTGCATACTCGGCACCAGCAAGCTAGAGCGGATGTGGCGAGACAAATCGCTATCAAGTGCGAGACGATTCAGATGCTACGACAATTTCTCGACAATGAAGCACTACAGACTCGATCTTTGCGAGCTTTAGTGGTCATGTGCAGGAAGCCAACAGTATTACATCAGCTGCTGGTCAATGGGCTGCAGGATGTTTTGCTTGAGATCCTGGAACGATTCCCAGGTCGCGAAGAAATTCATCTCTCTGTCTGCAAGTTGATTTCGCATCTCTCCACTACTGCAAACAGCCTGGAAATGATAAAACCTTGGCGAACAAAAGAGTTGGTGAAGCTTTTACTCGATTCGCTCGATGCAATGAAAGTCAAGGCGAGTTTTGACGAGATCTGCCAAAGTACATCCGAATTGCTCAACTGCCTCAAATCGAAGCCTCAACTTACCGATATCGACATGATTGCATTAGTTGAAATTATCCAAGCAGCAGAACGGCATTTAATCGATGCTCACGCGACTTACTAGACATTTGTTGCTTTTCCGGTGGTCGATATTGGTAAAATTTGTAACTTATAAAAATCTTCGTATAAAAAGGCAATACGAGAACATGTCGCTGCCGGCATCGCTGTCGGCCTCGGTACGCGTCCTCCAGCCGCCCCGTGGTGTCTATTTGCCGCTGATCACCTTTTTATTGCTTCTGTTCAGGTTGACGAAGGCCCAAGGGACGCAAAACCTCCCTATAAACTCACAACGAGACTGCTATACAAGCGCTCTTTCCCAGACCCAATTTCTGCTTGTACAGACTCGCCCAGAGCCCGATGGGCCGAGTTCCACGACACGAAGGTGGCTATTCTATCCCTGGATAGAAACAGTATCGAGATCAAAGACGTCGCGGAGCAACTAGCAGCTCCAGAAGAAGCAGAGTTAGCAAGTATCGACTCCAGGCAACGAAATGATGAAGATACAGAGGCAGAAGACGGCCATAACACTATCCAGAGCCAGAGTCCGGTGACAGCTATGGGGTTTAGTGCCTGTAGAGATTTCCTGGCAATAACGGATGCAACGGGCAGTATCTCTCTGTTCAGGACTAGTGGAGAGAAGGTGTTTAGTTATTCGGTGCTGAAAGAAGACAGCTTGGATAGGATTGTAGCCGTGAAATTTGTGCCTATAGAGGAAGTGGAGGTGCAGACTCTTATTGTGGTCACTGCGGAAGGAGAGATGTTGAGACTAAGCAATTTACGATTGGGAGAATTGACGCTGGATGATGTCGACGCGAGCGTGAGCACTGTTCTGGAGGGAATTCACCTTCAGAAGACGAATGTTGGTCCGCTAAAGGAGGACGCTGAGTCGTTTATGCTGGTTTGGGAGCGTTTGGTGAACTATTGCGCTGGTGGTGAACTCTGATGGACTTGCTGTTGTCTGCAGGTCCGTCGCTTTGAGTCTTCAGAGTATGTGATCTTGGGAAATCATGGCGACTTTTTAAGCGTGTGGGAGATCTCCATGACTGGGCAGAATGAGATCAAGGTGCGTGGCGATATTGGATGCATGTGTCGGTGATGTTCAACATGAATAAACGACCTTCTCCTATTTTCATGATCCTAGAAAATATCGGCGTCCGATTCCAATTCGGAAAATTCAACAATCGAAGCCATGACATTTGATGACAACTACGGAGCATTGGTGGTACTCTCGGAAGGAACGTTATCTTGGTATGGATTTGACACATTTTCCTTCGTGCTCAATGGCTGAAAGGCTAACGTAGATTTTTTTCACGTTACATATAGGTGGAGATGGCGTGACACGACCGAGTTGTTTCAAGCGAATTCGTCCCGAGTTCTCACCTTTGGAATAAATAACGCAAGTATCCACGACGTTGGAGCGAAGAAAACGCATTTAGCTGTTATGGTGGCTCGTTCATCGAACGACGAGGAATCAATGTTGGAGCTGCAATTGGTTCGAATCGCATGCCACGACCAACCAAATCCCGAAAATGTCTGTATGATATCAAAGACAGACTTGACAATGGATTTTCCGGTTGTATCGGTGCTCATGCTGACTGCTAACGCGCAAAATTGCGCTGACGGCGAGTTGCGAGGGATCATTGCTGTCCGAGCGCAACAAGGTGTCTGTTTGTTGCAATTTACTTGCGAAGAGGTTTCGGAAACTGCATCTTTTGACAGCGTGAATGTTGGAGACTCGACAGCTAGAGAAGCCAACGCTGTCTCGATCGCTGAGCCCCTAGTCGATATCCCCTATCCACGATCGGTGATCCGGGAGCAGCATCTGAATATCAGGATAAGCTGCAAGTGTGCGTCGATGGTATTGGACACGACGAAGATGACACGCGTATCCTGTTGAAACATCTGCTTGAAATTGCTGGAAACATTAGCAGATTTAATGGATCTCTTCCAACACAGTTATTACGCTGGTGCGATGACATTAATGGCATTTCATACAGATGGACTACGTTTCAACTATTGCGCAGTTCTTCCACGCCGGAAGCAGCGTCAGGTAGCAACTCGCTGAGAGAAAAGTGGCGTATGTTTCAAGCGACACCGATGGTGGAGATGCTTGAAGATTACGTCAAAAGAGGCGAAATGAGGGCAATTGCAATTATTTGGGGTCGTCATGTGAACGTTGAGATGGTGTGTAACATTTGCAAGTTGTTGCACGAGCTGCCAGCATCATTACCAGTATCATTGTACGCGGGGTGGATACAAACCGAGGTCTTCCCTGCTCTTATCCAGCATGTTGAACGGCCCTCACCATCTACATCTACATCTGCAGACCCCGACGCTGATCGACGACTTCTTACGGACCTAATTCTTTGGTTACTTGAGAGATCAGAAGCTGCTGCAGCTAATGGTGATCTGGACGCTGCCATTCGCTTATGCAATGTGGTCAAGAATAAAGGCGGCGATGTAGTTGGCACAGGCTTCTGTTTTTACGAGTTCAAGTTACAGACTTTGACCAATTTCCCTGGCAATGGAGCGGACATTGGAATTGCGCCGCGACTGGATGCATTTGATCGCATTGCGCTACTTGGTCAAAATCTGCTGCACATTAAGCACCTTGCTGTTGAGCATAACTTCTCAATCTCGCTTCCTGTTTTTAAAGATGAAACGCCGGCGTCGATCGCGATGAGCATGCTTGACCGTGTAGCTGAGCCTGGTCTACTAACGCGGGAGGTCGATACTCACGTGTCCAAGTACCTGCAATTCTGCAAAGTTGACTTGGACCCTGTACTTCACGACTACATTAAAGAGTTAGCAGAGTCCATCCAAACCTCCCGCTCGAACGAGGAAGTCAGGGCTCTTGCGTTGCTGAATACCATTTCAAATATTGATCTGCGCGCTGACGCTACTTTAGCGCTGCTGCGATCAACGATTCCGCCATATTCGGATGAATTGAAGCGATATGCGAATAGTTGCGCACGAACGTGGAATACTGAGCGTAGTGAAGAGATTCAAGAGCACGTGCGTTTGATGGATATCCAAGATATGCTGATGGTGTATGGTTTGGAGCAGTTTGATCTAGCAGATGCGAAGAGTGCAACACGATTGCTAGCACATATCTTGAGCCAGATTACCAAACCGACGGCGTTTGTGGACGCGATGTGTCTTGTCGATGCGTATAGCGACCTGAATTGTGAGCGTGCTGCTGTTCAGTTCACGGAGAACTTATTATCTTTCCCTTGCGACGAAGAATGGAGGAGTTATTTATCAGAGATTACTACTCGGGTGGATATGGCTGTGAAGGCCCTCGAAGAAGTGAAAAAGCGCAAAGATACTAAATCTAATTTGATGATGTTTGTGTCTCTGCTGGAAGAAGTAACTGAATTTGGGGTCGAGTTGCTGGAAATGGATGCAGAGTTGGAAGAGACAAATGTCGAGCACCACGAAAGTGTACCAAGACGCAATGACGGCAAACCGTATTCTTTTATGTTGCGTTTGCTTGAGGCCCTTGTTATAGCCTTTTAAAAGAACTAAAACCATTGTGCGAGCTTGCTGCTGCCGCGCAAAACTCTGCTGTGCTGGTGTACACACAGAGCCCAGCTTATTTATTATCGGACAGTTTGCTTACCGATTTGCAAAGAATTCGTCGTATTGAGGAAGACCACAACGTTTTGCTTTCTGTCTCGGCGATTCGAGATCCCGAGTGGTGCAAAATGAAGTTGAATCGTCTTGTGAAGCCAGAACTGCTATTTGGCGATGAATCCCGTGATATTCCATCGATACAGTCTGAGTCTGTGGGAGTCGCTAAAGGAAAAGGTAAAGGAAAAAAGCGCTGTTGTAACAGTTGAGGATTCCCTGAAATCAAAGAGAAGATGTTTTCCTAGCCGTGACGTGGAGCTGTCCTCGTCCAAGGAACACCATGGGCTTCAGCAGGACGACTCACGAACACGCCATCTTTTCGATTTAAAGCGTTTTGCTGCGGCAGTAGGGATCGAGTCGAAAAGATTCCAGGCTCTCATCGCGCAATATGCAGCGCTGAGTGGGTCGATTTTACAAGCTGTTCGGTTCTCTCGGGATTTATTCTCACGAAAGTCGAGTGTTGTGGTGCGCAGACATGAGAATTTCGACAATTTTCGCAAGCAAGGGCTAGTAAATGCGCACACATACGACTCCGGAGAGATGCTCAAAGGTATCGCGATGTCGCTGTCATTTTACACAGCTACTCATGTAAAAGAAATCTACGACACGCCGCAGGCATATGAACACAGACGTTCGCCAGCACAAGCTGCTCGAATGCATGCACCAAAATATTCGCTAGAGCTGCTGAAGTATTCCGTGTGCGTTTGTGATGAAGAATCATTTGACGAAACGCTGGTTCTGCTGAAAAACGCCGAGCTAGTGAACGACGTGCTAGAATTTGCGCAATTTGATCTTTCTAGACAAGAGGCTGCCCAGGACTTATATACTCGCTGGTTTAGAGGGGATGCTTGCGTGTTGCCAAGCTATGAAGCTATGAAACTTGCGACTCGGTTTGCCATTGCAGAGCACAAAAATTTTGGACGTGAAGACGATGATAGTAATGGTATAGTATCAAAACGATACGTGTCATTTCTTGTGGAGCAGCAAGCAGACTTGCTTAGCTTGCGAGCTTTATTGTCGATGCAGATTCTGCCAGACGACGCAGTGAATGTTGTCCACGCGCAGATAGGAAAACTCTTATTTACTGTGTTCCAGTCTCAGGGACTTGACAACCATTTAGCATTGGGGTACGTCTTTTCTACCTCCTACGCTATTTAAACTCTGTCCTAATCAACTCTTTTGTCCAGGCTAATGCTATCGATGGAACAGGAAGATGCTTTCCACGCCTTTCGGAAACAGATATCCCGCGAAAACGTTACTAAGGATTTTAATCGCTTCCGGCAGTTAGCGTTTATCGGTGCAGACGCTGCTCGAGCCTGGGAACAAATCGCGTTTTTGAATCAATGCACTGAGCTAGAAGGAAACGCGCGATGGTGGCATTACCTGCAATTACTTGGCATTGAATGCAATCAGAAGGCGTTTCAAAGCGAACGACGCGATGTCGATTACATTCGGCGCCTCGTGCCAACCCTGCTAGTTAAAAGCAACTATGACTTTTACACCGTTCTGGAATTTACTCGCCACTACCAAATTGACGACGGCTTCCCTTCCCTTGTTTATGTGGAAGCTCTTTTGCTGGAAGAGTCCGCAACAAACAACCTCGAGTACCAAGACAAGATTGCAGGTGTAATCGAGGATATCCACGAGCAGCATTTGGTCAAGCTGTTGCTTCAGTGTATACCTAAAGTGTCGGGAAAAGACTACAACCGACTCTTATTTATTTTCCGGCTACTGCTGGAAAACACATCGTACCCTGAACGAGAAGAGATTGAACGTCGCGTGGAGATTTTGTACATGCTGAAGTCGATTGGACAAGTGGAAGGTGATATGATTTCGTTCCACGAGTTAGTGAAAGAACCCAGGAAAATCTTGGCACAGAAGCTGACCACTGACAACCTACATGGATTAATCCAGCTCTCGGAACCTCTCCGGCTCCAAACTGATGAACTTCAAATGCTGCTGCTAAAGAATTTGGTTAGTGAACAGCTCAAACAAAACGAATCTACGACTGAAGAAGGTAGAACAGGTTTGTCTCAGTTTAGTGTGTTTGAGAACATCCTGGCATGCTTAAGTGACACGGAAAGCCGCGTGACTGCTTCAGAATGGCTGGCAGAACACTTTTCGGTCGGTGAGGAAAAATAAAAGCTCTCGAATTTGCGTTACGAGCAGCAGCGACCGGGACTGGTAAGCGTGAAGACTCCCACAACACGTCATTTGCAGGACACGAAGCTCTAGCGAGATTGGAGACAAAACTTTTGCGCGTCAAGATCCACGAGCTTCTTTCAGGCTCTCAAATATTAAGTTTAGTGGAGAATGCTGACAACAAGCAGGTTGACCAACTTCTAGCTCTTGTATCGGAGCCCAAGGAGCTCTTCCTTGAGCTCTATCGAAAATACGCGTTAGAATTCTACAGCCAAGGCATCGAGTCGCTTCATGAAGTTGCGAACAGTATCTCGACGTTGCTGCGTTTGTCCCAGTTGCAGCTGCGACTCGAATTGGTTCGCGAATGGCTCACGAGAGATGCTGTCCAACTTAGAAGAAACGATACAAAAAAGAGAAAGAGGATCCATTTACACCGAACGAAGACGAAAAGCTGCATAGGATGGATGAAGATTTCATCAAGAGGATCTTGTATGTAGCTAGTGCTTGCGTGAAAGAAGGCGATGCATCTGGAGAGGAGATGCTAAGCTATCTCATATCGTTTGCAAAGGAAACACGGCCCCGTTCAGGCGTAACATTCCGCGCAAAAATGCGAGCGCTGCGTGTGATCTTGCGACTGGGCCAGTTGTATCAGTCTGTGGCTGAACGATATGCAGCAAGCAAATATGACGGTGCAAGTTCTGACGCTTTGTTCAAGGAGCTGCTGAATTACACAAGACATTGTACTCACATGGTGGCATTTGAAGAACATCGTGCTCCGTACGACATCTCGCTCGTTCTTAAAGGTAATAAGGAAGCGCTGACTCGCAATTTGCTGCGTCGGTTCCCTCCGCATCAACCGTGGGTATTGCGGTGTGCCAGTGCTCTAATGCTTGACTTTGGAGTGGAAGCCCCAGACTTGTGGGCAGTGGTGTTAGCGAATATGAGAGAGCTTGAAATGGTTCGTTCCTTGACAAACGTATTGGGCCAACTTGGTCGGAAAAGCTTTATCCGATCCCTAGAATTTGGCCCACGGTTATGGGAGAAGGTGCTGCTATTACCGATGATCAAGTTAAAAGAAAAACTCGAAAAAATCGTGCTGGTACTCAAGTCAACGATGAAAATACTACCAACGTATTGTCCATTGCAGGATACCCGCTCGCTGATGTGCGTTGTGTGCTGGATCGTGTGGTTCACTTGCTTCAAAGCTGCCCATTTCTTGACCAAATAAACGTACCCTCATTTGTGATTCATTTGAAGGAACTGACGGAAATGGCAGCGGAGGAGCCCGACGGTGCTACTAGCGTTAAAGAATTGGATTTGTATGGCATGGCTGTGAAATGTGCCATGACAATTCCGAAACCTACTACTCGCTTTGAAGCTTTAGTGAGGATAATCCGAGCCGGCGCGTACAGACCAGTTTTACATGCGCTCACAGACACGCTGTGCATTCTAAACGACGAGCATCATGACATCACAACGGAAATCGAAACGGGAGAACATGCCGATAACTTTCGGCTCATTCAAGAGGCCTTTGCAATGGCTGAACAACAAAAAGATTATGACGGCATTCTCGGGACACCATTCCAGCAAAGCTTTATTGAGTTCCTTGCCGCCAGCTCCAAGATTGACTATCTCCTATCGGTTCTGTAAGTCCAATTTGCTAAGAAAAAAGCTTACAACTAACTCTGTGTTGAATTTGCAGGTTGGAAGAAAAGCGGATGGGAGCGGCATTGAGCGCTGTTAAGCTCTACTGCGAATATAACCCCACAGCAGCTGCCGAGTTGAACAAGAAGTTGCAACACGACGCTAGCGGCCCCGAAAACACCAGTCCTGATCGATGGGAGCTCATTCAAGCGTATGTGGCATCCTCAACGTCGGAACACCTCCAGCGATTTCGAAACACGTAATCTACAGTCCAGCAAAAACAGTCTATTGAGTCTCTAAACGGTGAAAACTCCACGTGTGTAGCGCGTCTATCACGCAGCAGTGATGTCTCTCTCGTCAGCGAAGTAAAGCCGGAAAAATACGTAGAATCCAAAGAGTGCGAGGATGTAAGCTGCCATGAGGAATATCGCCGTCTTCGACATTGGAGCTTCCTCGGAATCATGATGCACACCAGCTTGCACCTGTAGGATACCACTGGCGTTCATGGTAAAAGTGACGGGGTGCTCGAACTCACCTGCCTGGCCAATCTTGTCTCGTGGTAGCGCAAAGTTGAAGTAGCAAATGTGGTCGTTCTCTTTGGCTACCTCCTTCTCACCCTCGTAGACTTCTACGGTAAGTCCACGCTGATCATCTTCAAACGTCTGGAAATACTTCGTCACTGTCGTTGGGATCTTTGCATTTCTAGGTAGAATCACCTCCATAGATCCATCCGCCGTCTCGAGTCCAATGGGCAGTGGAAGCACATCCATCATCAACACATCTCTGAAAATGCGCTGATCCATCCCACTGAGTATGGCAGCTTGGATAGCGGCGCCTTCGCACACCACTTCATCGGCATTCACAGACATGCAAAGTTCCTAAAGCAAACACACAACCATTAGTTAGCCGTGGGAACACAGCATTCGACAACAATGCACGACGCACCTTGCCCTGAAAAGCATCCGAAAGCTTGGCCCGCAAAATGGGAATCCGAGTAGACCCTCCAACGAGAATCACTTCGTCAATGTCGGAAGGTGTCACGTCTGCGTCTTTCAACACATTCACAACAATCCGGAGACACCTGGCAAGCAACACAAACTAATGAGCAACCTCTACTTTTCAAGAGCGAAATCAAAGCCACTTACTTCTTCCAGATAGGATTACACAATTGCTCAAATTTGTGTCTCAGCAGCGTGTACGAAAACGATGGGATGCCTGCGATGTCGCGCACGGAAATCTCTGCATGTTCTTCGTCTGAGAGCACGACCTTGGCCTTTTCCACTTCACGTTTCAAGCGCACCATATCTGTTTTCGACACCTGAGAACGAGCCACATCATGATGTTTGTTCAACACCTCCAGCAAGTGATCCACCAGAATGTTGTTGATATCCTCTCCTCCTAGGTTCGTATCGCCTCCAATGCCGAGCACTTCAAACTTCCCGTCGTCAATGTGCAATAGCGACACGTCCAGTGTTCCTCCGCCAAAGTCAAACACCGTCACCAACTTCGACCCGGACAGGAACAATCCGTACGCCATGGCCGCAGCCGTCGGTTCGTTCAACAACCGCACCGCCTTGAAGCCTGCCATCGACGCGCTTGTAATTGTGGCCTTCCTTTGCGAGTCACTGAAGTACGCTGGCACTGTGATGACCACATTGTCGAGCTTCTTGCCGTCCTCAAAGTACGCCTCGGCCGAGGCCTTCAGTTCAGCTAAAATACAAGCCGAGACCTCCTCGGGCTGCACATTCACGCTCTTTCCTGCTCTATGCACTTGTACAGCCACATTGCCTTGAGCTGTAGGCTTTACTGTATAGCTGGAGTACATCCTGGACACCTCCACAGTTTTACTCTCAAACTTTTGACCCATTAGCCGCTTGACCGAGCGGATCGTGTTCCCTACGGGATCTGAAGTCTCCAAAGCCACCGCCGCATTGCCCACTTCTTTGCTGTGGCTCTTTGCATCGAATCGCACCACCGATGGCGTCGTACGGCCTCGATCTGCTCGGTTCTTGAGGATCTTGACGTGGTTCCGCTCCACGTGCCACATCCCCACGCCTATTCAAACGATACAGAGAGAGTTAGACGATAAAAATTATATGGATCGGTAGAGAATTGAATAGGCTTGTACGTGCATGAGTTGGTGGTGCCTAGGTCGATGCCAAGGCAGATGGAGCCGTCGGCGAAGCGCTCGCTCGCGCTGCCCCAGCTGTCATACGTGTTTTCGGCCATGACGAAAATTGACCAATCGTTTGACATAGATCATCACCATATCCTCAGTCAAAGAGAAAAAGGCCAGGCAAGGCGAAGATGGGGCTGGTTGCTTCAGAGGTGCTCTGAGGCTTTGGCTTTGCCACGTGGACGTTGATGAGGATACCGTCCTGGTGACGCTGAGAAAGTCAATGAAGGCGGCATTTAGTGAGCCATTAAAGGTGTGACGGAAACCCGGCCAAGTTCATTTATTTTTTCTGTTTATTCCACAAAGTGTGAATCGGGAATTGCCGCTGCAGAGTCCTCTACCAGTGAAGCTCAAGATACCCAGAAGACTACTCGCTCATCGGAAACGCACAGAATCGGATCAAAGGATACTTATGAACGTGTTTGAGAGCTCCAACACCGAAGCTTGCGCTGATTCCGCAATGTTGATGAACTACTTCCCTCAATGGTAAAAAGAAACATCATCTAAAGTTCCATCCACAGGGATATAACGTTACGCCAGGAAGTCTGACGGAATTGTCTTGCGCGCTAAGGGGCATCTTGGAGACACTAGTAAGGTGTCTCCTTAGTGTTGCACGCTGCGCCATGGATGCATCACGATATCCGGTGGCCAAATGCGCTGCAACATGAAGATCATTCCTTTTGGTTTTTGATCGATTTCACGGATGCTGCGGAATCTCCTTAGTGTGGCGGTAATTCGACAAGCGGTGATCACGCGTCGGAGACAGTCGATGTCTGGTCAGTTGCAGCATCGAATGAACTGGAGGATTGGAAACCGTGTGAAGCTTCGACCTAAAAGACTGCGGACTGGACGTGCTTGCCCTTCTTGGGCAAAGTCCCGACAGGAACAGCATCATAGGGGAGAAGTATGGCTGCGCACTGCCGCTCTCAGTTCCAGAAGCCTCAGCTTCTTGTGCCTCTTTGGTGAATTTAAACGCTGTCCGAGTAGGTGGTGGCGATGGAGGTTGAAATACCTTGGACTGTTGCTGTTCTGTCGTAGATGACCGAAGTGTCGGAAGTGAAGTCTGTCGACCAACTGCGCCAGAACTTGACTTGGGTCGGTCCTTACCGATAGATTTGGCAGGAGAGCGCGAAGGAGACCTCGAACCGACAGACCGGTTGCTACTACCACCACTCAAGACCTTTTCGATCGTCTTGGAGGCTTGATGCCACTTCTTGGTGATCTTGACGTTCTCCATCGTCCGCATGATCATATCGCGCTGGATCTTGCTTTTGATTGCGAGCTGTTTGCGGCGGTGGACAAGGGCGTCCTTCTCATCGAGCATGTGTTGCGTCCGTGCCTCCGTGTCTTGCATCTTGCGCAGCATCTCCAGCCGCTGGTATTCCTGAATACGCTTCATCCTCTCTACTTTGTCCAGCTTAAGCTGAGCTTGCAGCTTCCGGTACTCGCTCCGAAGAGCTCGTTGATGCTGTTGGTTCTTCTGCACTTCCTGCACATTGCGCTCGATTTCACGCTGTCGTTCTAGCAGCTCTTCCTTCTTACGGGATTCTTCCCGTCGAGCTTCTTCTAGTACTAACTGACGCTTTCTCTCTTGTGTTAACTGTTGCTGAGCTTGAAGCTCTCTAGCTCGCTGCTGTTCTTCTTCGTGCGCCTGGCGGATGGCCTCGCTAGCCGCCTGCTTCCGTTGGATATCACGCTTACGCGAAGCTTCCAGCTTCTTTGATGCACGGAGATTCTTTCGGATCCGCTGAGTGACTTCACGTCGACGGGCATCCATCGCCACTGCACGTTCAGCACGCTGCTGCTCGACCATTTCTTCACGAGCACGCTCTGCTAGCTCCAGCTCCTTTAATCGAGCTTGAATCTCCAATTGCTGCGCATGTAGTAGAGCTTCCGTCTGTGCTCGGTGCTCCTCGGCCTTTACTTTTCGTTCCTCCTCGCGCTCTCGAGCTTCTATCTGTCGCAATTTGTCTTGGCGAGCTTTCTCTTCGGCTAATGCACGGTCGCGAGCTGCGAGCTGCGCCGCCATATCTTTCCTACGCTCCTCCTCCGCGTCGAGTTGGGCTTTCTTTTGATCTCTCTCGCTCGTTTCTCGGCCGCTAGCTCTTGGGCAAAGCGAATTCTAGATCGCTCCTGAGCCTCATGCTGCCGCTTCTCGCGCTCCATCTTTTCCGCCGCTTCTTGTTGCAGCTGATTCATCTTCATCTCAAACTCTAGCATTTGGCCTAACTCGCGCTCTTGACGTTGTCGAACCTTTTCGAGCCGCTGCCTCTCAATGTCCAGCAGGCCAGAAGACCCTTTGTTCCCAGATGAACTGGACGCCATGGACGGTGGCCCATTCTTGTTAGCACTGGAGCGTGCGGCTCGCTTGGAGCCTGAAATCGTAACTAGACGAGGATGTGATGCACTTCCAGCAGCTCGGTCCTCGGCTTCCAATATCTTGCGCTTTTCGGTTCGCAGAGCTTGCATTTCCTCGTGTCGACGAAGCGAATATGCTTCATGGCGCATTCGCTGCACGGCGGGGGTCACATCTGGATCGTAAAACGAGTCCAAGTCTCGGATCTTCAGCGTTTCTGGATTGACTCCACAACGTAGACACGCTTCAGCTGATCGAGGCGAGAGCACGATTCGCTCTGGTGGTGGATTCAACCCCGACGAGCGAACGGAGCTCAACGTCGCGAAGATTTCTTCGATTGTCTGAGCTCGAGGGCCACGACGCTTTCGAACCTTGACTTTCTTCTGGGGCTCTTCCTCCTCCTGCTTGATGGTCTCTCCGCTCGTAAGATTCCCCAGATCCAAGTGCATCTTGCCCACACCTCCACTTTCAGAGTTCCTCTCGGCTGTATCGACGGACGTCATACGTCTTGGAGCTCGAAAGCGAGGCCAAGAGCTCTCAACGCCGTGGACAGAGATTGATAGCACAGAATTGCTCGCATCATGCCTCGATCTCTTTTTTAGGCCACCAAGAGCGGCCTGCTATCGTGAAAATAGCTGCTTCCTTACCCTGAAACGCATATAAATACTCCTTGTGGGGGCATATTGTGCTAGTTTCTTGCTCGGTAGTCGCTGGTGTCAGCATGATGACACTCGCGTGACTTGCTGTTCCTGGTGGAAATACGGAACAGCTCTCACCACACGGCCCACGGCCTGTGCTCTGCCTTCACGCAGCACCAATGGCACATCCGGACGAATGTACTCCGGCCAGTACATGAACTCGAGGCGACACAGCGTCGTCGGAGATGCAGACTGGATGCTTTCTCCTATCCGTACAATCTTCGCCATTTGACGCACTTGGCCCGCGTGTATAACTGCCTGAAAGTTATCGCGGATTGTCCGCGCATCGGGCAAGAAGTGCAGCTCCGCATCAAACTGACGGGTCGCAGTCGGTCGCAAACTGGGGTGCACAAGCATGGTCCCCTTACGGACACGGTGTGCGGGCTGCACAGCGGACAAGAAGTGAACGAGCAGAGCGCCAGTCTCTCCGGCACTCAGATTCTGCGCAGCCTTGTGCTGCACCTCAATGTTCTCTACTGCCACGTCACAAAACTGGCCATGCGAATCAGGCCCCAGTAGCAGGCGTTCCCCTACGCAGAGCGTTCCAGCCTGCACCAGGCCGGTAACCACAGTGCCTTCGTCTTCAATATCGTAGGCTTGGCTAATCTGGAACTCCACCGGTCGCTTAGCGTTGGCTGCCCATACTCGCTTCGGCTCCAATGCTGCCAGATACCCTTGCAGCACGTCCAGGCCGCTACCGTCGACACTGGACAGCTGGAACACGGGTACAATTGATGCGTTTGTGAGCTTCGCGAAAGCTTCTTTCGTGCCCAAAGCTGCATCAACGCTCTTTGCAGCCAGTACAAGCCGCTGACGGGGGCAGAATACTTTCAAGAGATCAGCAACCTCCTCTAGAGATTGTTGTATTCTCTCTTCTGTGGCAATGTCCGTTTTGGCCATCACCACGAAAACGGCCACCTCTAGTGCGGTGGCGATCTTTATGTGCTCGCGAGTCATATCACGAACCCCAACCGAGGAATCCACGACGAGCATGGCGTAGTCTGGGAACTGACCTGCTAGTCCCGACGCCGTGCTCTTCAGGTACTTTTGTGGCCTGCCAAGTCGCTCAGAGTGATGAAACTCTCCTGTTTCTTTGGCTCCTCTTCCTCGTCATCGCTGTCGCCAAAGTCACAGGTGTCCAACTCATCTGTGCAGCGAAAGTGTCCGTCTGCCGCGACTGCGATCGTGTGCTCGCTCACACTGGAAGTCCGGCCGTTCTCCAGCTCGTGGCGGTGGCGACAGACTTGCATCCTGGCCAGCCCAGCGCCGTCGTCCAGACAGCCGCGAGTCAAGACCCCCACCAAAGTCGACTTGCCGCTCTCAAAGTCGCCTATGACGGAGACTGGATCACAGATACTATTAGTACATTTTCGTAGTAGTGACGGCAATGCAGGAGATTCACCTCGCAGCCTCTTGGTCTGGGTGTGCTCTAGTATCCTGGTCACTTGTATCCGCACTGCTTTATGTGCGGGATCTCTTCCAACTCGGAACTTAGACAGAGCCATCTCGGCGTGTACTACACGACACATTCTACCACAAAGCAGAGTACAATTAGTAAGTTGAAGTTGCCTTCAACTTTGAAAATAGTATTTTGCAACGACTAACCTTGCCAAAGTACTAACGGAGCGCAGCATGGTGTCTTCGTCCAAGCCCAACGACACGCCGTTGTCCCGCACACCGAGCTCGTAGAAGGCGGTGCCCCCGCCCTCGTTCAGCCGCCAGTGCATCTGTGTCGTTAGCTGCCGCAAGCGGTCAGGCGCAGGCTCCAGCAGCTGCTGCTTGTACTCGACGTTGCCCTCCTCTACCTCCTCGGGCAGGCGCTCGGCCGCGGCCGCTGCTTTGACAGGGCGCGAGAATTCGGCGTGTACCTGGCGACGCACGGCCGCCAGCCCCACGTCCTCGAGCACCGCCATGCAGCTGAATGGGAGATTCGATAATGATAAAAAGTGCGGCTTTTGAACGATCGGAGAATCAGAGTCTGAGTCTAGCTGTGATTGGTCTAAAACCCAAAGTATGAGTGAAGGTGGGTTATATACCTTCTGCGAACATTCTTGTGGCCGACAAAAGATGAAGTTGGCAAGCACGACTTTATTGTAAATCTGCCTCTGAAAAGTTTTATTCCAGTGTCTTCGACGTATCTAGCGCGCAGCTGCTCCGTGACGTATTGATATGGTTGGTTTTCAAATGGGAAGGGAAAACTGCTTAGTCAAGCACGTTCTCCAACTGACAATCCAACGTTTTGCACAAATGGTGTACATTGCCTAAGTTTTGGTAGGCTCTTCAGGGCGTTGCGTAGGCTCCTTACCGAAAGAATGGTTCTCTTTAAGGAGGTGGCCAGCGATTGGAGAGGCGATCGAACTGTTGGCACTGGCGAAGCTAATCCATTCTTCGCAACGTGGAAGAGCGACAGCCGTGTGTCTGCCGTGGTGGTCTTTCATGATAGCACATGTCTTCCAAGACTAGACCCACCAATAGCCGTGTCAAAAACAGGAAAATGGATGATTTTCCAAGTATCGGGGACTAGCTAAAGAGCTACGACTTTTATATGCCGATGCGGAAGCATCAGTATTGACACGAAAACGTCGTGACATGTTTGAAGTTGAGAACATACAAAGACCTCCAACATACATCCAAACAACTACGATAGGTAGGGAGAATATCTCAAACGTACTCAATTTATTGTATACTAACTCTACGTGATCTCTTATGTCGACGGAGAAGCTTTACTACCGTAGGCCATTGCAACTGGTCCTTGCGACAGTGTTTCCACGCTGCGAGTTGGCAATACTCCCGAGGTTCGCTCAGCTGGTGAACCACTTGATGCAGTCATATGATTGCTAACATTTTCGATTTGTTGTGGAGTTGTAGCATTACGCGTTGCTATAGCAGTACTTCGTAGCAACCGGGCAATGACGTTAGAGTCATTGCGAATTTAGGCCACTATTCGGGTGAGTTCAGCCAACCCCAGTGTGACTAATATTGCTAATCTAACTGTCCATTGATGTGTACTTTGTGGTTCGGCTGTGCGATCCGTTCATTGTGCACGCTACGTCACTTATATCTCCTGAACTGGAGACGTAATTAATTGCTCCATTTTACATTCAATATCAGCAAGCTTATCGCGTAGTAATGACGCATTGATATCCACTCTATCCAGACGGTTCTTTATATATTTGCCATGCCCCCGAGATGAAGCGACACACCGCTTTCCTTAATGGCATACCCAGATCACCAGCATCGACACAGTGTGTGGTTTTAGAAGAGTCATTAATACTTCAACTCGAAACTAAGGCGAAGCAAACGTTTCCGGTTCAGGGTAGGTAGTAAATGATCATGGTGGTAGACAAGCGATGCTAGCAAATAGCAGCAACTTTTCTCCGCTCCGTTGGTGCATTCGGTAAGCATGAAGCGACCCCTCTTCTTGCGTCGTCGTCTACTACGCCAACAAAAAAACGATATCGTTTTTACATTGCTATGTAGATAGATAGATAGATCTTTTGACATTGGTGATTTATCCACACCCCTGGAAAAGCTGAATAACGAGGGATGTGAATACCGGACTGATTGTAGTCGTTGCATATGTTATACAGTCAAATAACCTTATGTGGTGGCTGAAATGTAGAAGTCATGTTTGGGGGCGAAAGCGGACATTCACGTTCGACAGGTTGCGAAGAATCTTGTGGCTTGATGCGTTGTAGACTAACAGGAGGACCATGCGATTGGTGACCGCCATTATTAGATAGAAGTGATCTATCTGGCCTTCAAGATTTGCCTCAAGCCTTTTTATCAAATTCTCATCATCACGGCGTATGATGTTTCCGTTGAAGTTTACGTTCTGGTTGTATACGTTCTGTCAACACCCAAGTCTGAAGCTTCCCACAGTAACACTCTCTACTGGACCGAAGCAGCGCTCTTCTTCAAGTTGGCCCCACGCGCAGTTACGTGCGACTTCGAGCTCACGTTAACATCGGCGGTCACGAAAGCCTTTCCTACTGCGGCAGTGGGGTTGCCTTTTCCACTGGAAGCAGGCCATCCGGCAGAAACTCATCGAATTGCGGATTCCTATAGATGTTGTGTCCCTAGTCATGAGTCAGGGCGAAATCGACACTCTCACTGTCATTCCCATCGACCAGATTAGGACACACAGGATTCCGTATGTCAGATCTGTCTCGTGCCTCGACCGGTGGATGACCGACCCCGTTATGCCACAGAAATGCCAGGACCTCGACGCAGCTCTCGTCTCCGTGCTTATTACGGGTCAACGACATACTCAAGCGGTGAATACCTTGTATTGAGGTCCGACTGGACCTTGCGGTTGGACATAGTGGCCTGATTCGCAAGCGACCACCTCCAGAGGACCTCGTCGTGTAAGAGCGGTCAGTCGTTAACTTACCTTGTCTACCCCACTAATCTACAAGAAGAAAAACCACGAAGAAGAAGAGTAAGAAAGATCTTATTTTTCTGTAGTCTTTGCTGCCTAAGACTCGGTCGGCACTCTACGCTACAGCCTCTCCTTCGCTTTCTCCGGTCAGGGGTTACCTCAAGACCCAGGCAAGAACTAAGACTCACGACAGATCCAAGATCGACGAAAAGGGATAAAGAAAGTCCTGGAACAAACTTTGGAGCTACTTTTCGCTTAAATGGATGGACATGTATCATGGAAGCTGGAATGTGAATGAAATGATTCTCGGAAGCGACGACACTCGAAATCGCACCAATAACCCTGTCGGGTCGTATAATTTTCAGCACCAGTAGTGCTTTACGACTTTGTTTTCAAATCCCTATGTGTGACTTCAATGACAAAAAGCGTAGTCGAGATGGTGAAGCAAATTCGACTGCATGATCGTAAGCCATCTGCAAACGCCAAGCGAGCAGATCCTAGGATTTCTGACGGCTATAAACTGTCCTATTTCTCATGTGTGTTACACAAAATATCCCCCGGATTTGAGGACAAATCGAATTAGGATGCCTTTGTGTGTGCATTGTTTTCTCCCCAGGGGAGGGGTTTCGGAGTGATGATGTTCTTTGGAGAGTGTGCGGTCTTGAGCATCGTGAATCATAAAAAAGTGGTTCCCAAAATGTTACTCATATGCCTTGCTCGCATATAAAGAGGGGTCGTACAAAACGTAAGTGATTTTTCGGTTCCCCCGCTGTCTGAATCAAATAAAAGATGAGACTCGTATAGAGAGGATCATATAAAGAGGTTTGACTGTATTACCAGCTTTTATCGGTTCTCTTGTGGACTTTTGCTCGATGTGTTAAAACCTGGATCAAGGATATACATCATTATTCTAAACCAAGATAATTGCACTTCAGAATAACATGGTGGTCGGTCTGACGTGATTAATCCAACTCACTTGTTCCCCCTCAAAGGCGACCAGCATCATCTCCTTGTGGTATACCCATAACTGGCCGTGCCAGCCAACAGGTCTGCCGTTCTTGTTTATCTCCACTTTGGTCGACATCTTGGTCCCTTCAAAGGTAGCTTCACTCGGCAGTCTTCGCGCTTCAGTTGCTCTCAGTGCTTGGGCTCATAACTCTGTTTTTCAGCGGGTCCGTCGAGCGTCCACGAGGTAAGTTGGTGCAGTCTCGATCTGTTGACGGGCCACAGCTAAATGTAACATACAACTTGTTGATTCCTTAGGCTGCCCCGCTCTTCCCCTGCTGTTGCTTCCTCTCCCGGGAAAGTTTGAAAGTGAGCTTGGCGCCAATATGCATTGCTCAGTAGCATTGGTGCGGATCGCGGATGGTGCAGCGGTCCCAAAGACGGCGGCACTCCCAGACTCCTTGTCGCTGGCCCTGTCGCCGCTGTGGCAACCACCTAGCTGGCTTGGCCCATCGGCGCAGTAGCTCCAGCCACGGGCTCCGAGTTCGCATCGCAACACACTTATGACACCATACGAGCCAAAGTTAGCCATGTGTGCTGGTATCATTGTATCAGGAATGGACGACGTCCCCAACTCACAGAAGTTCACAAACTCGCCCTCCGAGGACTCTGAAGGTCATCACGGCATTCGCCACTGCGACGGTCAATCAGAGAGTCCATGCTCCAGTACTTCACAAACGTTTCCGACTTTACACAAGCACAGCAGCGAGCGCTGTATGGGGCTACGCTGATAAGCTTTTTCTTCCTGCTGCTGGGTTCCGAGTATTTGTGCATAGACGGAAAACGCCACGTATACTGTCTACAAGTTCAAGATGTTACTACACTCGACAAATTTGAACGCCCTACGCTGGATTACAAGTCTGCAATTTCCGTGGAAATCAAGTTACCCGGAAGCAAAAATGACCAGTTTGGTGTTGGATCTACTCGCAGTCTGCGCAAAGCTGCAAGACCACCACTATGTCCAGTGTTTGCCGCGGTGATGCTCCTACGAAATGCAAACTACCTACACCTCGCAGCGAATTTCCCAATCTGCTCAATCGCCAAAGGGAAAATGGTATCTGCGAAGATTATGAACAAATTGCTCGAAGCGATTGCTGATATCGGTGACTCCGAAAGCGCCCCTATTTCAACGCAGTCGCTACGCATTGGAGGCCCCACGGCTCTATTCAATGGAGGCGCGGACCCACTCAGCATACAACTCCATGGAAGGTGGAAGTCGGACACTTTTAAGCGTTACACCCGGCATACGAAGCGAGCTGGACTACGACTCGTGGCTCTAATGACAAGACCGGCAAACACTACTAATTGGTCACCGAGATAGCATCGCTGTTGGGCGACTTCGGCTGTGCCTCAGCACGATACTGTGTTAACTGTTCAATAGAGTAGTAGTGTGCCCCACTAATCCCCAAAAGATGGTGCTATATAATTTTTAGCAGCTCCAATCAAAAGACTTGTAAATTTTAGTGCTTCGTTAGAAAATGGAAGCGTGTACAGCAATTCATCCGTACATGTCATTTTTTCTTTTCCAAGGGGGAAATCCTTTAGTTCTCTCCCCATATTGACATTGCTTGCTCCAAGACAGACTGGTGGTGGGAAACTCTTATTTAGTGTGCGATACTCCAGTTAGTCAAAGCTCCCTCGGTGGCCTAAAAATGACCCCCAAAAAAATTTCCTCGTGTAACTCGGAAAACTGGTGGAGTTTTAGAGGATACAACTATTGGTATTGCTCGCACTATCGGTCAGATGGATAAACGATTTCCGAAGCTGACAAAGGAGATAATAACGCCTCTACTTTTGGATCCACATACAGCACCTTCAGCACAGTCTCTATCTTTTGCTATTGGACGAAATGCACAGCCAGTTCGTGAATACGAAAATCAAATTGAAAATGGGAAGGAAGAACGCGAGAACGAGAAGGCTTTTAAAGCTATTTTCGTGGCAGCAGAAATAGTGGATAGATTGAGCGTATGGAACAGGGTGCTTATGCCCAGTCACACACTTCGTAAGGTAAAGTCAAGAGGCAGTGCGCTCAAGTAAAAGGTTGCAATAGCAAGTTTTAGCGATATCTCCTTTTGGAGTGCAACCAACTAAGCAATAGCATTATCCCTCATTTCTTTGCTCATGGTAGTATTATCGGTAGTATACTGTCAAATCCGCGTTACTGTCAATCTCTGGTGGGGTGATAATTTAGCGGAAACGTGGGTGTTTTTTCTTTTTCATTGTGATATTCTCGGCCCTCTTGGTCGTTATCTGCCTCACCGTGCTTCAGATGCGTGATGAACGACTTCACATCGCTCTGGTAGGCAATTGATAATGCTGTCCGTTTATGTCGGTACATATTCTTGACGGCAATTCTGTAGCCAAAGATTCAACTTGCCACCGTTCATCTTATGCAGTAAAGACGTAGACTGTGAGAGAAATGCAACCGTCATGCTCAAAGAGTCGTTGTGGACCCTGCTGTGTATTTCTGGATCCTATTTGTAATCCCTTTCATGTAACTGTGGTGCGCTGTTTTCGAGCGGCGCTGTGTAGTGATGGAGACGTAAACGCTGCTAACGTTAAGTTCGCACTTTTCCCGTTCCCGACTGGCGGTTTTAGTTCCCGTTGTTTGCCGTCAATTCCCGTCAAATAAAACCTGATTTAGGGCATATTCTTTTAATAAGATGCAGGGGCTGATGATCACACCGGCGCAGCAGTGGCAGAAGGGCACACTACTACAAGCTCTGCATCGCGTAGTTGCACGGAGACAAGATCGTACGTGGCTCACCAGATAGCCTGCTAATTGCTCCATATACTAAGATATGTGTTTGCTGCCTTACAGGGCGTCAGGAATGAGCTGCCAACACAGAACAACGCGTAGGAGACGTTTAAACAATAGCGCAAAGCCAAGTCCGTGGTTAAATGAAGATGCAGGACCAGTAGATCGCGAAAGCTTTAGAGGCCAGCTGTTCCAGGAACTCGAATGCAATAGCCAAGTCAGTGACGCGGAGCAGCAGCACTCGCTGGCTCCTTTCACCGCTGGGGACGTCAGGCGAGACCTGCTGGAGCTGGTGGACGAGCTGCGGCGCAAGTGCCAGAGTCTGGACGAGACCAAGTTCCTGCGCTTCATGTGGCCAAAAATGTACCTTTCCAGTGCGGTAGCTGCTACCAAGAGCGCCACTTGGAGCCAACCCAAGCCTATCAACGTGTCCCTACCCCAGGTCATCATCAGCGTCAAGCGGCAATAGAGTTGCGCTCGCAACTCTATTGCCTGTTGTTTGCCAAAGCAGCAGGTAGCTTTGTGTTGGGCAGCTCTTACTTTGGGAAGAACGCACTGAGCAACCACCAGCAGTAGAAAGAGGCGTTTGGTTTTAAGCCGGTAGCTGACAGTGAGGTTTCGCCGGTGACTTCTGTCGACAGGGACGAAATGGGACTGCTTATGGTTCGGATGGAAGAGTACGCAGACCTGCTAAAATGGCAGAAGTCGGCGCCTGAATAGCCGAGTTACCGATATCACTGTTGTTGCTGGCCCAATTGCTATTGCCACCCCAGTTGCTGCTCGACGGGCTGTCCGGGTTGCCACTTGACGGACTGTCGAACTCGCCAGAGGATGGTACAGACGTTGACGTCGGCGCCTGGGTGGCTGAGTTGCTGTCCGACCAGCTCCCCAGTTGCCGCTTGACAGACTGTTGTTGGAGTCACCGCTTGACGGACTGTCCGAAGTGCCGCTGGACGGGCTGTCAGAGTTGCCGCTCGACTTGGTGTCAGCCTCGTTTTTCCGTGTTCGCGCTGGAAGTAGTGTCAAAAGTGCTACTGGCCGGAGAGTCCAAGGCGCTGCTCGTCGCAGTGTTCGAGGTGCTGTCACTCGTCGATGAAGTTGTCGTGGTCGTGGATGAAGATGTCGTCGTTCTCCAGCTTCTGAGAACCGCAACGTGCAGCTCAGCGATGCGGAAGTGCTCTGTTGGTGTGTGGAAAGTGAATGCATTTCATGAATTATTCCTCATCGCTAGACTCATCTTCAACGGAGTTATTATGAATAAAAACAATATCGCGAACGTTTGATCCGGACAGCCTGTTGCGTCGGGCCGTCACCGTATTCCCAGCACAGGAGAAGGATCGCTCTGACGGTACTGATGTTGCGACAATGCCAAGACATTTTCTTGCTACAGGAGCCAAGAATGCAAAATCCCCAGCATTTGTTTTTCTCCATTCTAAAGCAGATTCTAGGTTTTCTTGGCTCTTCCGATGATGCTTACTTTGTGCTGCAGCTTTATCTCGAAGCTGGCATCGCTCAAAATACAAAGAAACTTCAGCGTCCACGTCCTCTCTCATAGAAGATGACGCAGTAGAAATTTCTGGTTGAGATTGAGGTAAGTTCGTTAGCTCACTCCTTTATTTTTCTCTGTAGAACTGAAAAAACGTATTTTGGGTCTAGCAAACAGCAATACTTCACGTCTTTGTGCAGATCGCTAAAGCGTGTTTTTAGCAATAGCAATAAATGCCGACGAACTAAATGCAGTCGTTTAAGGCTGCTACGACGTAAAATTCACCATCATGAGATTGAACGACTTTGTCAAAAATATTCTTGCGAGCTAATCGTTTTTCCAGAAGTTTTAGGCAAGGTAGAACTAACGTGACGGTAGGATATTTTTCACCTGACAATGCTTTTGTCATCCCTTCAAAGCTGATGAGAAGCTTGTCGAGACACTGGATGTCGAACCACATCTCGTCAGTTGGCAAGGACATTTTGCAATCACTAAATTCCACTTTTCCAGCCGGTTTCTTTATATACTTAACATTGCATGTGTGCTATTCCACCGGGTTGCGACGTCATTAATCACAGTGAGCGGGATCACGACTTTTTGCAGAGATTTCAGTTTTCCAGTACCTTTTGGACTCCTCCGAAAGTAGTTAACAATTTTACAAAATCCAGAAACATGTGTTCTAGTAGTGTCACTAGCCATACACAAAGCCTCCATGAGGTGATGGGCTCTACGTGAACTCAACGTGCCATCCAAGAGTCCTTCGTCCAAACTGTCATCTTCTATAATGTCAAAAGTTCCTGTATCGCAATCAAATCTGTCATCTCCTAGCAATCTTTCAACAACAGCCAATTCTAAATTTTGGCGCTCCCTCTCCAAGTCATCTATCGCTCCAAGTTCAACTTGAGGGTCCTCTGTCCATTGCTCCTCATTTTCATCATCATCACAAACACTAGTATCTCCAGTTGGAGGTGATGCCTGCAAAAGAAATGATTCCAGCTCAGTGCGCGATTTTGAAAGTATAGCTGATAGTACTAGATGAAGAGAATGAGCCACACAGCCAAAATGTTGGACACCCATTTCGTCGCAGCCGCACACAATATTGGATCCATTGTCTAGGATGACTTTGGTGACGCGAGATATGTCGAGACCCCAGTCATCAAGTAATCTGGTGATTTTGCTTGCGATTCTGGCCCCAGTGTGTATTCCTGGGAAATGGATGACCTCGGGGTTCTGCTCACCAGTACAAAGTCTGCTGTGACGAAATGGATGTCAAAGCGAGATAACTTTCATTTGAGCATGACGTCCACATGTCAGTTGTTAGTGAATAGTATTGAGATCCTTTTCTGATTAGCTCTTTGACCTGCAGGTGCATCTGCTGAGCATGAGTGTGAAGACGATCAGTCATTGTGCTCCGTGACGGTGGCTCATACATTCCATTGATGGATTGAATGTACGTCAAGAACAGACGTAGTTCTCCGTCTTCCACGATGTTAATCGGGCGGAGGCACTTGACAATCCACTCCACAAACAGTCTTGCAGCGATTTCCGCTTCGGTCGGGTTGGTTTTCCTTGTTTTTTTGTTGGAGACAAGAAGGCTACCGTAGATATCCGCTTCTCCGCAATGGCGCTCTTCACCGCCTTGTTGGTACTTACACGTTCTCGGTCTTTAAGTTCCTCTGGATGGCTGTCAACCATGTGCTGTCGAATGTCTTTGCTGCTACCGGACTTATAGGCGAACTCAACCTCGCACTTGAGACAATAAGCTCCAGTTGCGTCGGATGATGTCCACTTA
Source organism: Phytophthora macrochlamydospora (assembly GCA_011947325.1). Classification (NCBI taxonomy): domain Eukaryota; phylum Oomycota; class Peronosporomycetes; order Peronosporales; family Peronosporaceae; genus Phytophthora; species Phytophthora macrochlamydospora. The sequence continues at coordinate 253,678 of JAAVTH010000110.1, forward strand.
GATTTACCTTCAGGTAGCCGTGCACTGGGAGCGATCAAACGCACAAAGGACCAGTAGTCTTTTCGGTGAACTCTCTGCATCGTGAACAGCACCCGTTGTTGTGGAAGCGGTTCCGGAGCCAGAACACGCCGTTCCTCCGACGCGCCGGAGACGATCACCACCACGAACTGCAACACAGGAACTGCGACTGGCGTTCTATACACCAAGAGCGTTCCAGCAGCAGCGAGTGCAGTGTCTACCACCCCTACTAGTGTCGGCAGCTTGACTTGGAAGCCCGTCGTCACGGGTCTGCTGCTGGGCTTCGAGTCTTGTTGTCGTTGCCAAGTCTTCCGGCCGGCGTCAAGTCTTGCTGTCATCGCCAAGTCTCTGCGGCGTCGGCTAATATCTGGGGCCCGCCTTCGAAAGATCCCCTTGATTAAGTACGATTGTGTTTTGCGTCGGCGCCAAGTTAACGTGAACAGGCGGGAACACTCGCTGGTTGACGGGAAGCCGATTCGGTTTACGTCCCCATCACTAGCGCTGTGAACTTGGTTTTCATCTAACTGCCCTGGTTTTGGCGTAGTATCGGCAGGAAAGTAACTGCAAAGCTGACTTTTGTGGCGGCTGAAAGAGCTTCGTGGCTTGCCATGCTTTTCGGTGGGAAAGGCTGAAATGAATAACTACCGCGAGTAGAGACATATGTAAACCAAATCAGTTGCTTGGCATCCACATAACGAGCGCATGCTACCCGTTCACCACTGATAAATTTAGCACGGTCTTGGTGAGGACGTCATCATTTGTGGTGAGATTTGGTAAGCACGTTTTGTTGCTTGCCTGTACTTAGCGTAGTTAATGAATACATATTCCTTAGGGTTTATGGTTAATTTGTACAAAAAAAATCAAAGGAAGATAAGCTGGCCGTGGCGAGTTGAGGACTTCTCCACAAGGATTAATGTCATCGCAGCCTAGCGACTTGTTCAAAAAGCAAAAGCCTCTCCCAACCTTCGCGAAGCCCTAGTATTTTAAAATACTGCGGATGGAACGTACCAAAACTCTGCACTTTCGCGTTATTGCTATGCCTTTCCAGCAAGACATAGCGAGTGGCCCCTCAAGGACGACTATATATGAATATATTAGCAGGACAAGCTACGAGCTCCTCGACCAGTACACGTACTGTGTTATGTCCGTTCGATATCTGAGACCATCGCCTGTCACTTGCAAACGGATGGCGGAGGCTCTGTATCACCTCGGCGACTCGTTGGTGTGGACGCCGTCGTCGGCTCCTCATGGGGAGTTAGTGATGCTTCAAGACTGCGTTGATGCAAGTGGAGCCTTCTTGGTGCACCACTTTGCAGCTCTCTTCCTCAAGGCTGGCCATCGCGTGTGTTTCGTGGCGAGTTCCAATCCCCAGAGCACTACGCTGCAGTCGGACGGAAGTTGGGCGTCAACTTTGCATCATGTCAAGCCAAACAGCAGCTCAAACTACTGGACTGGAGTGGGTTTGGCGTTCGAGACTCGGAGATCCACTGGACAAAGGTGTTCGACACTCTCAAGACTTTTTCTAGTCAAGACGAGGACGCCAATGGCGTGTCGATTGTACTGGACGATATTAGCGCGTTGAAATGGCAATTTGGAGACGCTGCAGTGCTGGACTTTGTTAGGAGCTGCAAGACGCTTACACACGACAAGAACGTAAGTGTTTTCATGTTTTATCTCACTGAACCGAGCTTGGAAGTTGATGTTTTTCGCTATTCTGTGTAGGGTGCTGCGAACGTAGTGATGCTTACCCATGCGGACACGGATCTTCCGGGCTCCAGGCCTCTGGTGAGCGTTTATTTGGGTGATTAGGATTTGTTGTGACAATGAATTAACTAGGGCATGTAGAGTGCCGCTATTGCTGACATGGCGACGGTGGTTTTGACGACGAATCCCTTGACGACAGGGTACTCCAAAGACATTCACGGAACGGTACGTTTTGACGAACTTAAATAATGAAGCGGTTTAGCGCTAACGTTTGGGACTTGTTGGGCAGCTTTCTGTTAATCGCCAGAGTCAAGGCATCGCGGAGAACCCATTCTTTGAAGAGCCTCCCGCAATTCCTTACAAAGTGTTGGAAAGCACGATTAAATGCTTCCACTCAGGAGGAGAAGCGCTTCGTTGGGGCTAAGGTGAATAACAATCAACTAAACTTTCTGGCACCAGAATAGTATTTCTTGTCGGGGGATAAGAATCGTCGGAGTCGGTTCTTGCTCCACTTATTGATTCACAGAGAATTGCAGCGATGGACGTGTTGCCAACGAAAAACAAGAGCGAGTACAAACAACTCGCACACATTGGTCGAGGCTCCTACGGAGATGTAAGACCGACGACATATAGATTGACCCCGTCGTTTAACCAATATGTGATGTACTTTTGGAAGGTGTTTTTGTGCGAACACGTTCCCAGTGGTGAACACGTCTGTGCCAAAGAGATCGACTTAACATTTCGTTCTTCCGTCGAGAGGTAAGCTGCAGCGATTACTTTCCTTACGTTGTTAATTAACTTTGTTGGTTGTCATTCAGGGAGCAGTGCGTTAACGAAGTGGCATTGCTCAAGTCTTTACCAGCACACCCGAATATTGTTGCTTTTCGAGAAGCTTTCTGGGCTTCAAGTGAGGACAGCGCCAAGATTTTAATAATCGTGCTAGAATGTGCAGATGGCGGTGATCTGGAGCAACATTTGAATGCTGGAGGTGGCCATTTAATTGACCAAATGGAGGCACAACAGATATTCCTTCAGATCGCACGAGGTGTGGAGCATTTACATGCTCATGGGGTTGTGCACCGGGACTTGAAAAGCAGTAATATTTTTCTCTTTCGATCGGGGCGAGCTGTGTTGGGCGATTTTGGGGCTGCCAAGGTGGTCCCTGGGGAGAATCGTCAAGGCCAAGAGTTATTGTCGACTATGGTCGGGTCGCCTTTGTATATGAGCCCAGAACTTTTGGACGGGGAACTCTATGGCTACCCGACGGACATTTGGTCTCTTGGGTGCATTTTGTACGAACTGTTATCAGGAGGAAGACCAGCTTTCGCTGCGCCGTCGTATCCTGCTGTCGTTTTCAGGATTACGCAAGGCCAATATGATCCACTGGATAGTGCTGTGGTTTCTCAAGAAACCCAGGATCTTCTTGCAAAAATGCTACGAAAAATACCTGTAGATCGGCCAAGTATTCAACAAGTGCTTCAATCGCCATGGCTGCAACGACCTGAAGCCAGTGGCGATGCTGAATTTGCTGCTGCACTTGCAACAGCATTAAACATGTCTGAGGCGATACCAAAACGCTTACCAGAACCAAGCCATTCCACATTAATTCAGCCCCCGCCAGCACCTACACATGCAATTCAGTCCAAACGAACAAATGTACAGCAATATCGAAGGAATCACCGAGACCGCATAGCACACGGAGCCATACCACTGATCAAGGTGAGTTCCAATTTGATCCGACTAAACTTGCAATATACTAACCAACTTGATGTGGAATTGTAGCTGGACTTGATGCCTCCTCCTCCTGCACTTTACCCACCAAAGCCACTCCCGAGTACTCCCTCAATACCATCTAAGCAAAAACCCAGACAAGAACACCGCAGTCATGCCAGAACAAACTCGTTGCATCTTGAAATTCGCGGTATTAGAATTGCAGGACGAGCTCGTCAAACACATAACTAACACGAAGCTCAAGGGCTCCAGGGATCGCCTTTCGATTGACTTGTGTGACGCTGCAGTAGCTTAGCTGTTTTTCTGGGTGGCCTTGAATGCGCTGGCAACCAAAGCTGCGTATCCGATCGCGTCCAGACCTTTGCGCAGGTTTGTTTCGGACGATGACACGTTCGTGATCATCACAGTCGACGAAGCGTTCTCGATGCTAAGGTAGTACTTCAGCAGCATCGTCAGCTTCGAGTTCCGGTACGGGATGTGATCCTTTCCCTGGGACTGCGCTCGGATGCATTCTTTCAGTGCAAGAAGACTCGAGTTGATTTCGCGAGCTTCTTTTCTCTCTTTCGGATTGCGTGCCAAACCTTCGCCCATATACTCAGCTCCAGCCAAACCAACCAGCACAAACACGCCTCCAGTGCACTTGGCCTTCTCAACAGCAACTCGCGTCTTCATAGCGTCCACCTGAGCCTCCGCAGCTGCTACTTGTGCTTGTAGATCCTTCAGCTGGTCAAACTCTTCTTGGGTCGGCTTTTCATTAGACTTGCCGAGATGGATCATGTAATTCTTCGACTCGATCGCAATGAACGTATCGTCTCTAGCTTTTCCAATCGGAACGACTCGAGACTGTGCCAAAGCAACTTCTTGTCGAGCTATAGCCAGCGCTGGCGTCACAATCTCCAATTCAAGAACTGCGTGCGACCGGCTGCTCTGATGGTGTAGCTCAGACGTTCCCTCGGCACGTAGACTTCTACCTTGGTGAATAATCCCCGCGACATTAGCAGCAGAGCTCGCGTACTCCGCCTGTAGACACTGCGTCAACACTTCACCGTTTGGTCCCATCGTCGTCGCGCTGCGAATGTGAATCGTCCCGTCCGCACCTTCACGCACGAAACCAGGCTGTCGATTGTTCAGCAAGTCGAAGACCTGGCCATTATACAACTCGTAGAACCGGACTTGCACCAATAAACCGTCCTCACTAGTAGCGAACACTTCTTGCACCAATTGCTGGCACATTCCCAACTCGTCGCCGTATCCGAAGATCGTGTGCGTCTTGCCGCTATTGGTGTGGCCATACGCGAAGCAACACGACGTGCTTCCAGTCAACATGTCCGGAACCAACGGCTTGATCGCTTGCTCGTACGCTTCAACGTTCTTGGCCGAGAGAATGCCAGCAAAGTGTTGAAACTTCTTGTTGGCGTTCATCACTTGGACACTGCCATCTTCGACCTTGTATTCGACAACTTGATCCCCTTTTTCAGTGTCTGCGAGAGGACGAGGACGGAGAAAGACCTTGGTCATGGCGATGAGTAGTGGTGCTGTCCTGGCAAACCGGAAAATGAACGTGCTGGTGTTGAGATCTGCCTTGGGAATGAATGCGTTCACAACAGCCGCAAAAGGATAAAAAGTCCGGTCAAGACGATCATCAACATTCGACGCGATAATCACCGTGAACAGCTTGACAGAATCCGACAACCTGAAGAAAAGCTCATAGTGAAGAAGGTGGAGGTACTTTGCGCTGCAGTCTACGAAGAAAGCATATTTATTGTCAGGGCTTCCAATAGTGCGAGGGTAATGGATCTGCAGCGTGCTATCGTCGAACAGCAAGAGAAATACGGCAAAAACTTCCTCCACGTGGATCCCAGTCGCATCGTGCTATACCTTGCTCGCACAGCAGTGGCGAATGGCTCATCACTGACTAGCAGTTAAGCAAAATACTAAAGGACGGCGAGCTGGCGGAGTTCACGAAATTGCGAATCACGTGGCGGCTCAACCGAGAGGACGAGCTGGGCCCAAACTTCACTCGAGGTGAGAACGACGTGACTATCCTAGTGAGGATTCCAGACGTATACTTGCCGTCCCGATTTTCTACGCTTGATGAAATCATTCTGTGGTGCTACGATATTTGCGGAGGATGACACTGCATACCGCTACTATTGGTCCGGAGGAGAGGTGAGAGCATTTACATACGGTGGATGTGCGAAATGGGTAAAGGGGGCCTTGAAGCGAATGAACGTGGCTGGATATGCAAACAAAAACTGCTGTGCTCGCCGATTGAGTTCGATCACCAATTTGACGAGCTGAGCTCGCATGGCGTTCGGAATATTGACAACGCTCAGGATTACATTGACACCTCCAAATGGACCATTACCTTCACTGCAAAGGCCGTGCTCCGTTAATTAGCACGTACAGCTACCCCGAGTGTGTTTCAATAGCTGATGGAAATCGCTGAAGAAAGAGCAATGCCAGTCTTGAGGACATGGCATTCGAAGGGTATTTCCACTCGTTAGTGTACCATGACAAGCTGCGATGGGAACCGTAAGTTAGACTTCACCTACGCGGTGTCGAGCATCTCGTGCGAAGGTGAAAGCGTGGCGGAATGTGAAGAAGTGATGCGGCAGTGGGCTGAAAAGTCTGATCGCATGGATTACTGGATGCCATCGACCGATTGGATCAACACGGTCGATGCTGCAGCGAAATGGACGGTAGATCGAGTGGTGACTTTTTGTTTTTGCTGGTGGCCAAGGAAATTAAAGTGACCCATGACACAGAGATTCTGCTTCGGCTCGCACAGCCATTACTGGACAAGAATCTGAAGGTATGCTGCATTGCAATTGTTCCCGTTAGTGGAGAGGTTCAGTGGCCATCCAGCTTGATCGATATCCCACGATACCTCGTGAAACTTCCGACACCGCCACTGGAAAAGCGTGAACTATTGACGACGATATTGGGCTAGCCATTCTACCGCACCAGCTGCACCAGCTTGCGCTGCAATTCCACTTTTTTCCTTCTAGTTCTAACTATCCTTGACTTCAGCTACAAAGTCGACTCGAGTGCTCCAGACTGCAATTGCTGTTGTGTACTCCCACAACAGTAATGCGCCGCTTACATGCACGTTCAAGGACCGCACGAGACCAAACTGCGGGATTTCCACGCAAAGATCCACGAGCTGAAGCACGTCCACAGGGATTCCTTCCTTCTCTCGGCCCAACACAACCACCATTTTTCGAGGCAACGTGTGGTTGGCAAGACTCACACTCGATGCCGTTTGCTCCACTGCCACGATAGTATAACCTTCGCGTTTCCAGCGAAGAAGTGCTTTCCGCAGGTCATTGCCGTGCGGGCGAACCTCCTCCAACGGCATCCACTTGTGAGCAGTAGCACTCACGGTGGCGAAAGTTGCATCCTGCTCTGCCACACGAAGATTAGGAACGATTAGCTTTTGCGCGTTGAATATCTCGCACGTTCGTGCCAGGCCTGCAAGATTAGGGACCTTGTCCACCAGCGTAGCACACATGATAATTGGTTGCCGAGGACAAGAGCGAGCATTTAAAGTGTCGCCACGCCTCGCTGCATCGAAATCAGCTCGCATCGCTGCCGGCAGCGCGCTGTCCTCGAGTAGCAGTGCCGTCGTGTCAATTTTACGTTGGACTGTAAGAACTCCGCTTGCTGCTTGGGATGCTACCACGTGTGGTGTATCTAAACTTTGCTTCGGTGCAGGTGGAGGAAAGTTTTCGAGTTGGTACTGCAAGTACAGTTCGTTCATAGCAGTTTTAAGCTGCTCGCTGAAGCGTAAGGCCTCATCACGCGGTAGAAGCTCGCCAAACTCGCTAATAAAGCCCGACGACAACATACCAAGCAACGAACTCTCGTAGTCTGGATGGAATTCCTCAAGTTGGCGCGCTTGGCGACGCAACATTCGCTTGCACTCCTTATTCTCGCTAAGATAGCGAGCAGTGCCTTCAAGGAAGCGCAGACCTGGTACTTCAGCGGTGCTTGCACGTCGGAGCTGATGAATGTGGCGAGGTAGCACCTTAGCTAACAGGAACTGGGCTAGAACTCTTGTGTAGCCATGGGACGTGTTCAGCCACGGCAACATTGTTTCCAGCAGCTCGTTATAGTCGAGATCCAATTTGTTATTGTCTAGGCTATGGTTCGTCAGGTATGCCGAAACGAGAAGCAGTGAAGCGCCCACTTGTGGCATCAAATTCGCATCACGAAGCATCGGCAGCAGCAGACCTTTACACACTTCGCGAGGGAATTTTGTGGCTAGTCTCATGCCAAACAGCTCCATGTAGTAGCGTACGCTAGGGAGTTGGGGAACTGCAAAGGCGGTTCGCAGAGTTGGTAGCAGGGATTCCAACTTGGGTTGCGTTATGTGAGCACTAATAATGCACAGTGTCTGCCACGATCGAAGTTTCTTCCCAAATCCATCGCTATTCAGCATGTGCTGCTTTTGCCAGTCCGGACTCGCATTTAGCTCGAGCAACCGTGAGAGCAGTGCATCCATCAGTTGTTGAGTACTCGATGTTGCAGTGCTGTCCACCGCCACATCGTCTAGAAAACTCAGCACTACCAGACGCACAAATTTGTCTTTCGCTTGGCCAGTAATGGCTGGGGTCTGTGCTTCGCCAGCGGCTGGAGTAAATCCTCAAAGCCCTGGAACGGAGCTCCAGCTTCAGTTGTTAGCTGTTCCTTCTCATCGATCAATGGTTCCTTGTACAGTAGCAACTCTACCAGTTCATCAACAAAATGTAAAGCAGATGTAGGATGCGCTCTCCAGATCTGACACAAGCGGCAAGCCAAATGGAATATCACATTAGGTCGATGCCGCGAGCCAAAGCGAACGAATTCTCCGATCCAATGCTTCAACGATGCTGTAGACTTGGTGTTCAAAACAAAAGCGGGCTGGAACATGCAGGTCACCACGGCTCGGGTCAGTGCATCCGGTTTAGCTTTACTGTCACTGTAAGCGCTCCAAATCTCCTCAAGGAGATCATCGCTATCATCAGAGCCAGCCGAGATCAGGCCGGTTAATTGCGCTAGCGTCAGCGAAAGCACTTCTACCATGTGAATTAATGCCAGTGGGTCCATACCCGCAGTAGGTAAAGCACTCACGCAGGCGCCATGTGTAGCCCTCAATAATTTCGTGTCGATGAAAGATGAAGCTTCGACTACGTGGCGAAGCAAAACCCACTTGCTAGCAGCCAAACTGATGGCATAGCGCGCATCTGACCTCCCACTGTATCTTTTACTAGTATCAAGCTCTAGTAGAAGAGGTACCATGCGCAAACTTTCAAAGGCGCGCAATGAGTCAATTGCAGTAGTATTTGCTGCTACGATAGCCAAACTCTTTGCAGCCAAAGCCACGTCAAAGATCGACCGGTCCGAAGCCGTGGCCAACACAGTTTTGAAGTCTTCGCAAACAACATCCAGCGCATTCATTTCACGAAGCTTCCCGCTCTCGTTCATGACAAATGTGCTCATTTGAGAGAGTACAAACACGGCTGAGGTCACCAACTCCATCGCATCGTCTCTTCGATGTTCATCAGAATTTGACGCTGTCGAAATTCCATCAAACCACCGTCGAACGACATCCATAGCAGCGGTAAAAATATTCTCGCAGCTCAATTGCTTATCACCTTCACCATAAAATGTTTTGCGCTGGAACTCAAAGGGAAAGCTTGAACGTGAGCTTGGCAGGCATGAAGCCCCGATCTTTTGCACTTGTTCCTCTAGTTTTGCGACGAGGAGGATAAGGCGCGAATCATTTACTTCGTCTCTTGGGATATCCAGAGTCAAAGCCTCAAATGGAGCTCGTAGTAGCAGCTTTGGAGTTCCAGCGGGTTCATCGACTTCTCTGTCAACACAAGGTTCTACATTCTCATTGATTTTTTCAGCTGTGAAGATTAGCAGCCGGGCAAGTTGTACGGAGCTCAACGTATCATCTGCACTAGAACTTCCACTCGTGAGATACACACGAAGTGCGGACCTGAGTGACTGCAAGAATTTCGATTCACCGGTACCTGCTGTGTTCAACCATAGCACTAAACGCAAAAGTGTTTCGCCATTGTTACTCATCAAGCTGCTTATCGGGAAAACGTTTAAAACTCGCGCCAGCGACGAGAGCGACAATGTATGCGCAGAAACAAACCCTCCAGTCAGCGCATGACTCAGAGCACGAAGCATTTTCGCTCGCATCGCTTGTGAGAATGATTGCATCGCATGAACGTCCAGGAAGAATCGAAGGCGATCAACTGCTGCTCCACTCAGCAACTTTTCCTTCGATGCACAAGAAGCGGCACGCACTAGCAAAGAAGACTGAAAAACCTGCAGCATGCTGAGAAGGGCTTCAGGCGAGTGATTTTCAGCGCAGTCGCCGAAGATGGATTCCTCAATAGCGAACACAAAATCATCCAGAGTGTTTCCCTCGCTATTCTCAAGCTGAAAACCGAGGAATGAAGCCAAAAAGTTTGCTAATAGTGCTTGAAAGCGTGCTCGATGGGTATGCTTATACAACACGGGGTCATTACAGACACGTAACACATGCACAAGCACAAAACGGTGGAAAGTGGGAGTGCAAGCGAAAGATCGTGATCGATCAATGGCCCCGTGTTGTTTTCCCCACTGCTGCCACGATTGTACACACGCTTCCATGAAGTTGGAGAGAAATAAGCGCTTCACTACGGGATTATCGTGAGCAAATAGACGCACCAGCAAACTTTCCATCCACTCAAAAGACAGTTGAACAGGCCACTGACCTAGGCTTCCATCTTGTGTAGTAGTTGAAGCCATTAAATGGCGTGTGAGCAGATCAGCTACCTGGGGCCACACCTGTTCAATCAGATGCTGTTCATGATGCATCTGAATGACTTCGGATGCCGTAATAAAACTCTGCCACGTTTCCAACCACTCTAGTCGGGGCTTCAAACCATTTTCTTAGCTTTAATTCCGTTGATATGCTTGCTCGTTTCTTGAATGGGTTCCACCAACAAAACACAATGCGAGAAAGCAACCTTAAGAATGTGCAGTCCCTGCTTACGTAACAACGGGTCGCTGTGGCGCAGAGCAAAGCAGACGAGCTGCTGCAGCGTCGAGTCAGCAATGGGGTCCCGCGGTGCCTTTGGCATGATAATACACACCAAATACAACAATTCCTGGGGAAATGCTGCCGTGTTCGATAGGTTTTCAATTGGACTGCAAGCATTCACAACCATTTGAAGCACCTTCCGAGGCATGTCAACTGCAGTGTCTTTCTCTAGAAGCACAGGAACAACGTGTACGCTCACAGCACGTAAAAACTGCGGGTGGTGTCTCCAACCACCCGCAGCTCGAGAGCATATCTTCATCGAAACCTCCACCAAATCCTCATCCTCCTTATTTTGATGCAACAACAACTCCAACAAACAACACAGCGACGTATAGCTAACCGTCTCATCTCCACTCTGTTCATCAAGAAGCACGTCTCCAACTCGAGAAAACAATGTCGTCACTGTTTCCTGCTTCCCTTCGCATTGTAATAACGTCTGTACTATCCTCAGAGCTGCATGGTGGAGCGAAGCGTACCGTTCAAACCTTAATACAGGCAGAAGTACTTCCGTCATCAAACTCCCCATCAATAAACTCTCCGCCAGCTCCTTTTCCCTGTCCAAAATTTGCTTCAGCAATATAGCAGCCACCACAATAGTAAAATGAAATCTCTCCATCTCTTCCTGCTCTGGTAATGGCGCTAACAATTCCACAAAAGTCTTGGCACTCTCAAGACACAACGCCTCCAGCTGCTGTTCGTCCACGGCGAGTCCTGTCGCCACCAGTTCGAACTGCGCTTCAAGCTCTGCAACACCCAGCGCCTTGTCTCCATTGTGCAGGTCGTGGAACCTCCTCCATCGCGTCCACGCAGCCGCGACAGCGGCAGCCACCGACGCCATCAAAAATGACTCGACAAAATTGAAAATGCGGCCAGGTGGTTGGCTGAAATGCTGCTCACACTACATTTTGCCAGCCAGCCATCATGCACTTCTGTCCGTCCTGCGGCAACATCCTGCTCGTGGAGCCTGACGTACGTAGCTGTCGATATTGCAGGATCTATTACTACACTCACGTTGCCTGGTCCTTTTGCAGTCCGACGGTATGCGGTTCTTCTGCCAGACGTGTCCGTACCTGTTCCAGATCAACGAAAAGGTGGAGAAGAAGGTGCCGCTGCAGCGGAAGCAGGTCGACGACGTCTTGGGAGGCGACGAAGCGTGGGAGAATGTCGACCAGACAGAGAGTAAGGATATCCAGATAGTATTCTGGGGTAATTCTGCAGTAGAACTGATGTTTCTTGTGCTCTCTGCAGCTCGCTGCCCGCACTGCGAGTACAACAAGGCGTACTTCATGCAGATCCAGATCCGGTCGGCCGATGAGCCGTCCACGACGTTCTACAAGTGTGTGCAGTGCAAGAAGCAGTGGAATGACTAGCCAAGAGAATTGGATTCGTACGTGGTTTGTCTTCTGGTGGGGTCTTTGGGGTTGTATGGTATTGGTCTGGAGTTAGCGCCCCATTTGCTTGGCGAGCTGGGTGCGGCGGCAGTTGTCGCAGGTGCGGTTGCATTCCGATCGGTGGAAGTCTTGGCCAAAGTACTTGATCAGCAGTTGGCGACGACAAGTCGTCTCGTCCTCGCAGTACTCGCCCATGGCTCGCAGCTTCTCCATGTGCACCTCTCGGGTCTTCTTCGTCATGCCTTTCGTTGGCATCGAGAGGATATTTCGCATCTTAGAGACGTCACGCGGGCTATAGAACAGGATGCACTGAGACGGCTTGCCGTCACGTCCTGCACGACCCGCCTCCTGATAGTAGCCTTCAATGGACTTGGCTACCGAGAAGTGGATCACGTAGCGCACGTCTGGCTTGTTGATGCCCATGCCGTACGCGATTGTAGCACAGACGATGTCCAGCTCACCATTTTGCCATGCTTCCTGGACCATGTGCCGGTTTGTGGCGGATTGTCCGGCATGGTAAAGTCTGCGTTCAGTCCTTTGTCGAACAGGTAATTTGCCACGTCCTCGCTATCCTGCTTGGTCATGCAGTACACAATTCCTACTGCCCCGCGCGGGAAGGTCGTGCTGATCAGTTCGTAGAGCTGCTCCATCGCCTGTCTATCGCTTCTAGCTTTATCTCGAACTTCAAAGCTGAGGTTCCTGCGGTTAAAGCTCATTGAAAACACCTTGCCGCCAGTGATATGCAGCGACCTTTGCACGCCCTTGATCACCTTCGGCGGTGCAGTAGCAGTCAGCGCCATGAGTGGCACATCCGGGAACGACTTTTTCAAAAGGCCCAGTTGACTATACTCTGGGCGGAAGTCATGTCCCCACTGACTGACACAATGAGCTTCATCGATCACAAACCTGGCCAGTGCTCCGTTCTTATGCAGTGTCTCCATGATACTCATCATCTCCTCGCTTTTAACGATCTTCTCCGGGGTCAAATACAGCAATTTGACACTTGGGTCTGGTCGTCTCAACTCTGCTGAAATGGATCTCTTCAGTGTAAGCGCCGTCTGACTGGTCAAGAAGGCTGCAGGAATGCCACAGCCAGGGTTCTGGATCAACGCCATGACCTGGTCTTGAATCAACGACAACAACGGCGAGACTACAATAGTAACGCCTTTAGACAGCACTGCAGGCAGCTGATAGCACAAGCTCTTGCCTCCGCCCGTAGGCATGAGCACGAAGCAGTCCTCTCCCTTCATCGTGGCCTCGATGACGTCTCTCTGGTTATGTCGGAAGCTCTCATTACCGAAGATGGCTTTATTGGCTCTGGTCAGGCGGTCATTGGGCTCCTTGTGAGCTACAGCGACCGTTTCGACGCTCTCCCGAGCGCGTTTCCTTGAGTTCGGGGCAGTAGATCGACGTCTGCTTTGTCGTATTAAATCTAGAGCCGTGTTGGGCTCCTGATTCTCCGTCTCGTCGCCAGAGTCTTCGTAAAAGTCTCGCGGTCGCTTGGTTTTGGACTCGGCCTCATCCAACGTCAGGTCGATGGCTTGCGCTTGTGTCTGGGCGTGAGCTTGCTGCTTGGCATACGAGGAGGCGGACTGGAAGTGCGCGTCGATGGGCACGAAGCCCCGCGGCTTGGGGCGAGCCACGACGGCCCGCATCGACCAACGGTAGTTGCTCTTGCCCGCGCTTTGAAAATGGAAGGCAGCAAAAAGGCGCAGGTTATCGGATTGGTAGAAATTGTTCGTTAACCATCATTCTAACGAGGTGTGATTGGCTAAAATAGTATACTTGTTTGAATTGAAGTTCTTTGAGCCGCGCGCCACTGGAGGTGTTGGTGTTGGCCGTTGTGAAGGATCCTCGATCGACAAGTCGTTCTTGGATTTAACCATTTTGATGCTGCTGTCGAGGTGTCATTGTTTGTCGAGTCTACGGTGTTAATAGCTGCGAAGCTGTTGAGTTGACGGCAGCTATCTGGACAGGAGGAGAAATGACTCGCTACGTCCAGTCGTCAGCCCGCAGAGCCATCCAACGCAAGTCGCAGCGCTTGGCTCGACGGAAGCGGGAATTGCACACCAAACAAGCGCCAAGTTTGTCCGACCATCGCTGGACTCGTCAGGCAGGAGTTGCCACTTTCATGTCGGTGCTAGTCGCACCACAACGGAATTTGCTAGCAACGATGGGTATCGAGAAGCCGATGGACGTCGCTGCGGCGTTCGAGATCAACCTCGGGGCGTCGTTGGGCACATTGCTAGGCGGGTGCATCGTGTTCAGCGACCTCCTTGTCCGAGTGGTGAACCCTCGCGCGATGGCCGTTTGGCTCAGCTTTGCCGGTGGCATCACACTCTTCCAGGCGCTTGTGGTGCTCTTCGGCCACGCCTTCTACGCGTTCGTCGACGCCTTCAGCAACGACAGCGGCAGCGGCATGAAAGACGACTCGGTCACGGGTCAATCTTGGCTGGTGACGACGGGCTGCTTCGGCGTGGGGATCGTCGTCAACTACTGCTTCGACCTGATCGTCAAGAAGTTGACCCCTGGACAGCGTGCAAGTGCGTTCGCGCGGATGCACGCTGGTGATACTTTCCACGCCTCTATTGGTGCGATGGAGACTGGCACGCCTGAGCTCAAGTCCCCAGTGCCGTTCATGCAGAGTCGCCACTTCTTGCGGATGGACGAAGCGACCAAGGAGAAGCTGCAGCGGTTCGGCGTCTTGAATATCATCGCCATCCTGATCCACAACATCCCGGAAGGACTGGCCACCATGGTGGCGTCGTCCGAGCACACGTTCATCGGGTTGGCGTTGGCGATCGGCATCGGTCTCCACAACATCGCCGAGGGAGTTGCAATGGCCATGCCTGTGTATTTCGCCACGGGCAGTCGATGGAAAGGCGTCATGTGGTGCGGCGTGGCCTCGATCGCCCAGCACCTCGGCGGGTTCCTGGCGTTCGGCATTCTAGGCCGAAACGCCGACGATTTCTCGCAGGGCGTGCTCTACGGCGTTGCGGCGGGCATGCTCACGTGCATCACTATGAAGGACATGTTCCCGACTGCACACGTGTTTGCCAACGGCCGAGCACACCTCGTGTCGGCAGGAGCGCTCTTCGGCATGGTCTTCCTCTCGGCCATCCTCATCCTGTTCAAGTATCTAGGCGTGTAGTAGCGCTATAAACTATTCACCAAGTTCATCCAAACGTAGCGTGTGTTCGCCTGTCCACATTGTTCTTATGGTCGGAAGCAGTAGCAATCTAGTGAATCAGAAAGCGTTTGCTGCTCTCTGTCGACGACCAAAGTCTCTGATGTTCGACAAGTTTGTCCCGACGTGGCTATCAAAGCAGCGCTGCTACTAGTTGGAGAGGCTTGACGCAAAGTGGTCATAGTGCTTCTACAACCACGACTTGCTGCGGTGACGTGACCCCCAAAGGCGAGTCGAACATGATGCTCGCCACATTCATGTTGACGTGTCATATCGAACCCGCTTAGGCACCTATTTGCTCTGCCTTGCTCATAAGTAATCGCCGCTCGAAGTCGACGCTTGTGCACCTGCGTCCAGCGCACGAAATCTCCCTTTCGACGCGTCAGAACTCGGGCGGCGTTGCGGCACGCCGGTCACTCTCCAATTTGCGTCCGTCACAAAGCGCAGCAATGATCCAGGAGGAATCGCGCCTCGACCTCACGCCAACGTTCGGGATCAACGCGTTGGCGGCGATGGCCACGATCCTGGGCGGGTGTGTCATCTTCAGCAACAAACTGCTTCAACTCGCCAGTCCCATGTTCATGGCGGTGCTGCTCAGCATCTCGGCCGGCATCACCATCTTCCAAGCTTTGGTGGTGCTGTTCACCAACTCGTTCAAAGAGTTTGACGACGCCTTCCGCTCGAACGACGACAGTGCCGACAGCACCGGGTCCACCGCAGATGACGAAGACGCGGGGAATGCTTGGTTGGCTGCGACCGGAGCTTTCGGAGGAGGCATCATCGTCAGCTACCTCGTCGACTACATCGTGAACCAACTCACCCCTGGCCAGAACCCCAACGGCACCACACGAATGCAGCCCGACCGACTTTCATTCGAAGAAGGCACGTTCGAAGTCAAGCCGCCCGTGGAGCTTGTGCAGACCCAGGGCAGCGATGTCTTCATCAAGATGGACGAGGCTGCCAAGGAAAAGCTCCAGCGCATGGGCATCCTCAGTGCAATCGCCGTGGGCATCCACAACATCCCCGAAGGGATGGCCACCTTCACGGCCTCCTCCGAACACGCATGGATCGGACTGTCGCTCGCAGTTGGCGTCGGACTGCACAACATTGCAGAGGGGATCGCTGTGGCCACACCCATTTACTTTGCGACCGGCAGCACTTGCCGAGGCTTGCTTTGGTGCGTGCTCTCGGCCGTCGCCCAACATATCGGCGGTCTCATCGTGTTCCTGTCGCTGGGTATGAACGCGGACAACGAGACCCAAGGAGCTCTCTACGGACTCAGTGCTGGCATGCTGTGCGGCATCGCCATGAAGGAGATCATCCCGACCGCGTACATGTACGCTAACGGCCGAATGCACCTCGTGTCGGCCGGCACGTTGGGCGGCATGTTCGCCATGGCCGTCCTGGAGATCTTCTTCAAGTACATTGGTGTGTAAGCTTGAATGCAGCGTTAGTGACCAATTAGGCTGGGTGTTCCTCGTCAAGCAAAATAAGTATGAACGTTCTGGGTCTGGATGATCTCACATCGATTAGACGTAGCGGACTTTTATGCGGTGCTTATCTCGGTCAAAGTACCTCTCCGACGCTTTTTCATCGGCTCTTTCGCAACTTCTTACTCACGAAGGATCTGATTGCATTGACGTCGAACTGGCCATCGCTGTAGTAGACCTAACAGCCTCATTCTCCAATTTGCCAGTACAAGAAAGAGATGGCGATCGCAGAGGAGTCGCAGCTGAACTTGCTCGCGGCGTTCGGAATCAATGGCGCCGCTGCGTTGATGACACTCGTTGGTGGGGTCGTGGTTTTCAGCAGCAATCTTCTGCGTGCGGCGAGTCCGTTGGTGTTGGCGCTCGCCCTCGGGATTTCAGGTGGCGTGACGATCTTCATCTCGTTGGTGCCGCTGTTCTCCAACTCTTTCAAGGAGTTCGGGGACGCCTTCAAGACCGACGACAAATATCTCGACAGCGACGCCATCTCCGGCGACGCGTGGTTGGCGACCACCGGTGTCTTCGGGTGCGGCATCCTCATCAGCTACCTCATCGACCTAATCATCCAGCAGTTGACCCCGGGGCAGAACCCCAACGGAACCGCTCGCATGCAGGAGACAACGAAAGACTCGTTCGACTCGTCCAGCGACCAGATCGACACGCGCCCGCCGCTTGAGTTCTCCCGAGACGCTGGAATGGACGTCTTCATCCGGATGGACGAATCGGCCAAGGAGAAGCTGCAGGCGATGGGCGTCTTGAGTGCCATCGCTGTGGGCATTCACAACATCCCCGAAGGGATGGCGACGTTCGTGTCTTCATCCGAGCAGATTTATGTCGGCATGTCATTAGCTCTCGGTGTTGGGCTGCATAACATCGTTGAAGGGATCGCCATCGCGGCTCCGATCTACTTTGCGACTGGCAGTCGATGCAAGGCCATCATGTGGTGCTTTTGGTCGGCCGTCGCACAGCATCTCGGTGGGGTCATCGCGTATGTCAGCATTGGCAAGAACGTCGACAACCTCTCGCAAGGCATTCTCTACGGACTGTCCGGCGGGATGATCGTAGGCATCGCCGTCAAAGAGCTCATTCCGACCGCGTACTTGTACGCCAACGGAAGGACGCACCTCGTGTCGGCCGGTGCTCTCGCGGGGACGTTTTTGATGGCGTGTTGCCTCATTCTGTTCAAATTCCTTGGCGTGTAGATGTAAAACAAGTTTTTGCTTCGATCTTCGTTGCTGTACTTGTACGAGTTACCGGTGAAAAACGGGATAGTGATCAGCTTCCGTTGCTTGCGATAGTGTCCTCAACTGCCCATGAGATGCAGTCGGGTTCGCCCGTTATGAACCGGCTGACTCAGCGGGGCTGAATTGATCGGCCAAGGAAGTTGATTGAGGAGATCATTTTCCAATTCGCTTCATCCTCAGCAACAACCAACCAACCAACTCCTTTCCAAACAATGAAGATCTTCGCGTTCCTCGCTCTCACCATCGCCGTCGTCTCCAGCGTTCAAGCCACCACCGTCGCCGACTGGGGCAACTGCCACCACGATAAGCGGTGTACTTCCGCGACCAGCACGTGCAAGAAGTTCTCGGCCTACTACTCGCAATGCCTGCCCGCCGTGCTCCCGTCCGGCGGTCTCTGCGGCCAGCACGACGGCACCAACGATTGGGATTTCGACGGCCACTGCCTTGCGGGCGAAACCTGCATCCCCGTGGGCACCAACCGCCATTGCAGACCGAACGGTGCGACTTCGGCCCCAGTGATCCGCCGAGGAGGCGACGCGGCTGTTTGGGGCGACTGCACTCACGGCGAGACGTGTGTCAACAGCCAGTGCGTCCAGCATTCTCAGTACTACGCGCAGTGCACGCCGAACCCGCTGCCCAAGGGCCATCTCTGCGGCCAAAGCAAGATCGGCATCTACTGGAAATTCCCGAACTGCACCTACGGCAAGCAGTGCCTGCCGTACGGGAACACGGGCGACTTCCGCTGCCAGTAGATCTGACACGACAGTTTTCTCGTATCTTCGTCAAGACGGTGGCCCAGTTGCGCCGTAGAATTACGATCTGCTGTGAAAGCAGACTGCACTGCACTGCTACATCTTAAATCGATCAATTGAAACGCTTTACACTCGATGAACAATAGTCATCCAAAACTCCTCCTTCTAGCTACGAGGATGATATAGTATGTTTTGCGTGCATTGCTGGCCTGCTTGGTTGCCCGTGCCGATGAATTTATGCTATTTCCACCCACATCAGCTTTTTGCTGTACGCACAATCTCGCTTGGTTTCAGAAAGATTGTCGCGCTACGGTCCATTGTACTTGCCGTTTGTATGTAAATCATGTTGCCATCTCTCAACGCACTTCAACTTGCACCATTCTTTATGGGAAATAATCCACTCCACCGAAAAACGACGGCAATCAACAGCAAACTTGTAGCACAGACACGATTGTGTTGCAATGCGCTCCAACAATGACAACTCCAAGCCTAGATATCTGCTCGCTCACTTTGCAATTTGCTCTGCCAGCCTCACCTGATCCCGTCGACCGTCATGCAGCTCTTCTCAGTGGCCTTCGTGACCTTGCTGACCCTTTCGGGCACCGTTGCCGACTCGATGTCTACGCTCCATCTCCGAATCCAATCGGGTGTGCCGGATTGGGGCGCCTGTACCGGAGGACTCAAGTGCTCGAACCCCATCAGCGTCTGCGTCAAGTACTCGCCTTACTACGCGCAGTGCAAGCCCAACACTCTTCCGAGTGGCGAACTCTGCGGCCAAAACGACGGCACCAACGTCTGGAAGTTCGACCACTGTCCGGCGAACCAGGCATGCGTTGCTGTCGGCACGGACTTTCGCTGCACCGACAAAAAGCACCACCATCGTAAGGCTGGGGCTCCAACGCCCGTTGCAGACTGGGGAGCTTGTACCGAAGGCCTCAAGTGCGCCAACCCGACTAGCGTCTGCGTCCGCTACTCGCAGTGGTATGCCCAATGCAAGCCCAGGACGCTGCCGCAAGGCGAGCTCTGCGGACAGAACGACGGTACCAATGTATGGAAGTACGATCACTGCCCAGCAAACCAGAAGTGTGTTGCTGTTGGCACCGACTTCCGCTGTTCCAACAAGAAGCATCAGAAAGTGCTGGAAGAGGGCGACTCGTGCACAATAACGAACGAGTCGCAGTGCGACGGACAGAACTGGACTGGGAGTACCTGCTGTGCGGATCCGAGCTACGAGTGCCGTTGGTCTGACGATGGTCAAAATGTGAAGCGCTGCCAGAAGATCGCCGTGGACAGCTCCAGCGAGGACGACAGCGAAAGTGGTGACGACGACAGCGACGACGCGATCATCGTCGACTACAGCGGTAGCGAGAGCGAGAGCGATGACGCCGTTATCATTGACGACAGCGCAGTGGACTCGACGATCGGATCGGCCGCCACATACTCGAGCTATGTTGACGACTGGGGCGCCTGTACTGGCGGCAGTGTTGGCTGCTCGAACCCGACCAGCGTCTGCGTGGTCTACTCGGACTACTACGCGCAGTGCAAGCCAGCCACGCTCCCGTCTGGCGAGCTCTGCGGCCAGGACGATGGCACGAACGTGTGGAAGTACGACCACTGCCCGGACGGCGAGACCTGCCAGGCTGTCGGCACGGACTTCCGCTGCGCCGAGTAACAAGCTCCCCCATGAACTCCGATGCATTCTCTACTTTGACAGCGTAACACACTTCAAGGAGTTCTAGTGACCGCAGTTAATAAATCGCCATGCGTGACGAGAATCCACTTCAAACAACTGACCCTACAAGATTCATACTGATCCCATTATGGGTCAAATTGAAGTTGCTGACCAATCACAGGGCCCCGAACCCACCTGGGTTGCGATCTTCCGCGGATCTTGATCAATGTATGGGTTGTGCACATGATTTCCATGGACTCGCCTTCACCGGCGGCACGCCTTCAACTCGGTCACTTTGGAATTCGCGTCGCCGTGCTCAAGCCACCTCCTATCACCACGCCATGAAGATCGTCCTGCTCGCCGCCGTCGCCGCGCTGTCGTCCGTCGAGGCCTCGCAGCAGTCGGCGCTGCACCTGCGCATCCACAGCAAGACCTCGTGCACCATCACGAACGAGTCGCAATGCAACGGGCAGAACTGGACGGGCAGCACGTGCTGCGCCGACCCCAACTACGAGTGCCGTTGGTCCGACGACGGCCAGAACGTGCAGCGCTGCCAGAAGAAGAAGAACGGTGGTGAAACCCAGACCGGTGGTGGCACCCAAACCGGTGGTGGTGGCAACCAGGGCGCCGGCACGGTCGGCGACTGGGGCGACTGCACGGGCTACAAGAAGTGCAAGTCGTCTGGCTGGCAGTGCATCGCCTACTCCAAGTACTATGCACAGTGCAAGCCGCCCACTCTCCCGGCCGGAGAGCTGTGCGGGCAAAACGACGGCACCAACGTCTGGTACTACGACAAGTGCCCGAGCAACCAAAAGTGCTCACCAGTGGGCAAGGACTACCGCTGCACCAACAAGAAGCACCACCACCACAAACAGCTCAGCAAAGACGGCTCGTGCACCATCACCAACGAGTCGCAATGCGACGGACAGAACTGGACGGGCAGCACGTGCTGTGCCGACTCCAGCTACGAGTGTCGCTGGTCGGATGACGGTCAGAACGTTAAGCGCTGCCAGGAGATCGGCACATACGGTGGTGGTGACGGTGTCGATGGCGACTCGGACGACTCGGACTACGGCAGCGATGACAGCCAAACGGGCGGATACACGTCGTACGTCGGCGACTGGGGCGACTGCACCTCGCCCGCCGTGGGCTGTTCCGGATCAGGCAGCGTCTGCGTCGTGTACTCGGCGTACTACGCGCAGTGCAAGCCCGCGACGCTGCCGAGCGGCGAGCTGTGTGGCCAGAATGACGGCACCAATGTCTGGTACTACGACTACTGCCCCAGCGGCGAGACGTGCCAGCCCAACGGATCGGACTACCGCTGCACCAAGTCGAAGAAGAAACACCGTCGCCACCACCACCACCGCGCGTAAGCGTGGCCATGCACAGCGAGGCAGAAGACCCCAACTTGTCGAAGACCTCGCCGTAGGATTTGTGTTCGGCTTTCGAAAAGTGTCGGCGTGCTAGCACGACGGACACCTGTATTCTCCTGCTTGAAAATCAGTATCAATGTACACCCAATCTATCGTCATTTCGGACTTGGACTTGTTGCTACGAGGACGCGGTGTGAGCCCGGATAAGCTTTACTGCAACCTTGCGTGCTACACTTCATTGCCTCCATAGAGCGAAGCCGCCACCCTCTTTGCATCCAACACCCTCGATGAACTGCGCCGGGGGTTCATATTGTCAGTATTCTTGGTTTGCGGAAGAAGTAGCGAAGCATTTCGCTAGCTCAAGGCGTTTCGTCTACAGGCAGCTGCACATCTTGATCACCTGCTACACCTGCTGCATGCAAATGAGCTCATTGTTGTCCAACCTATTCGACAGATTAAAGCTTTGTGATATCGCGAAGTGAACCACGTAATGAGATCCCAGAAATCCACCATGGGGAGCTTCCATGAGACCTTCGAGGTCTCAACCCCTGGTGGGTTAAACCCAACGGCGGCAAGCTGTCAATGGCCTCGAGCACTGCTCCACCTCACTCTGCAATTCGCCTTGCCAAGCTCAAGCCACCACCTTCCCACGACGATGAAGATCTTCGCACTCGCCGCCATCGCCGCCGCTGCAACTGCTGCCGTCGACGCCGCCAAGGAATCGTCGGTCCACCTCCGTATCCATGACAAGGGTGGCTCGTGCACGATCACCAACGAGTCCCAGTGTGACGGCCAAAACTGGACGGGAAGCACGTGCTGTGCCGATCCGACCTATGAGTGCCGCTGGTCCGACGACGGCCAGAACGTGAAGCGCTGCCAGAAGAAGCACTGGAACAAGCACCACAAGAGCCACGACAAGGGCGGCTCGTGCACGATCACCAACGAGTCGCAATGTAACGGGCAGAACTGGACGGGCAGCACATGCTGTGCCGATCCGAGCTACGAGTGCCGCTGGTCTGACGACGGCCAGAACGTGCAGCGCTGCCAGAAGAAGCACTGGAACAAGCACCAGAAGGGCGGGAATGACCAAGTCTACAGCCAAGACTACAGCGAGGACTACTCGTACAGTGAGGACTACTCGAACAGTGAGGATTACTCGTACAGTGAAGACTACTCGTACGGCGATGACTACAGCCAAGACTATAGTGAGCCCTGCAGCGAGGAAGGCGACGACGACTATGGCGTCATCATCATTGGCAGCGGCAGCGACCTCACCTACGTCGACGACTGGGCCGACTGCACGGGCGCAGACGTCTACTGCTCTGGGGAGGGCAGCGTGTGCGTCTACTACTCCGAGTACTACGCCCAGTGCAAGCCCGCGACGCTGCCGTCGGGTGAGCTCTGCGGCCAGGACGACGGCACCAACGAGTGGCTCTACGACTACTGCTCCAGCGGAGAGACCTGCGAACCCAATGGAAGCGACTATCGCTGCACGGCCACGGCCAAGAAGAACAAGAAGCACCACAAGAAGCACCACCACCACCACAAGCGCCACCACGCGTAGGCGGCACGTTGGACAGCGCGGCCCCAAATGTCGACGACCTTGGCGTAGGTTTTGTGTTTGTTTTGGAGCTGCAAGTCCGCTATATTTTCTTGAACGCAATATCAATGTAGTACGCCCATTTCCGTCAACTACTTCGTCTGCTTACTTGCCTGTTGATACTGTATGCAACTTCAACTTTGTGTATCAAATTTTGTACCCATCATCGTTTGACTGGTTCACATTTTTTACATAAGAAATTTTGCAGCAAAATGGCGACGCGGGCGACGCCGGAGCTGCTGGGCTCGCTGCAGCACGCGCCCGAGCGCATCCGCAACATCTGCATCCTGGCGCATGTGGACCACGGCAAGACCACGCTCAGCGACAGCCTCGTGTCGTCCAACGGCATCATCTCGGAGCGACTGGCAGGCAAGGTAAGCCGAATCTCCCTACAAGAATGTATGAATATGTAAATTTAACATGTTATTTTATGTAAACTTAGGTTCGTTACTTGGACAATACTGAAGAGGAGCAAGTCCGAGGCATCACGATGAAGTCCAGCGCCATCTCGCTGGTGTATCAACCAGAGCCAGTTGCCGACAAGGAGCAGGAAGCCCCATTCCTGATCAATTTAGTGGACTCTCCAGGTCACGTGGACTTTTCTTTCGATGTTTCCACTGCAGTGAGACTCTGTGACGGAGCTCTGGTACTAATTGACGCAGTGGAAGGAGTCTGTGCTCAGACTCACGCAGTCATCCGCCAGGCCTGGAAAGAAGGCATTCGACCATGTCTGGTCATCAACAAGATGGACCGTCTCATTTTTGAACTCCAATTTTCGCCCATGGAGGCGTATCAGAGACTCAATCGCATCTTAGAACAGGCCAATGCAGTGCTGAGCTCCATGATTCGAATGGATGTGTTAGAGAAATACGATAAGGAAGACTCGAATGAGACAAAAGACGAGAAAGAAGCAGAAGAGGGAGAAGCAGTCAGTACCGATGAGATTGAGTTAACACTCGACGACGAAGCGATTTCCAAAGAGACGGAGCAGATGGAGAACGAGATGTTGTTTTCACCGGCAAATGGCAATGTGATTTTTGCCAGCGCGACGGATGGATGGGCCTTTGGGATTGGATACTTTGCAGCTCTGTATGCCAAGAAACTGGAGCTTCCTCCTCGTGTCATGCGTCAGGCATTGTGGGGAGAATACTACTACAACGGTAAGACAAAGAAGATTGTGACGAAGCCGCCGACTTCGAACAGCCAGACGATGTTTTGCTCGTTTATCCTTGAACTGATTTGGACAGCATACACGACACTCGCCAAACCAGTGGAGAATAGTGCTGACATGGATGCGCTACGTAAACTCACACGCCAATTGCGAGTCGCCAAGTTGGTAACAGACCGAGACTTGAAACAAACAGATCGTAAGAGTGCGACGCAGGCGGTCATGCGCAAGTGGCTGCCGTTGTCGACGTGTGTCTTGAAAATGGTGACTCGGGTGTTGCCGAGCCCCGTAACCGCACAAGTTAAGCGTGCCGAGAAACTTTGCACAGTCGCTCCCGGACAGTTAGAGCAGTCCCCGCAACATGCCCAGGTGTTCCATTCTCTGCAGGAATGCAAGACCTCTGAAGAAGCGCCGCTAGTTATCTACATCTGCAAGGTAGTTTCGGTCGAAGCCAACGTACTGTCCGATTATCATCAGGCTGGACTTACTGCGAGTGACGAGGTGTACGTTGGCGTTGGCCGTGTGTACTCTGGAGTTCTCCGCGAAGGACAACCTGTCTACGTACTGGACCCGAAATTTCAGGGTGTTGCAGGCGATGTAGATGTCAATACGATAGACCCCACGACGGTCAAGCACGCCACACGCGTTGAAAGTGGCTTGATAAAGCCTTACATGATGATGGGTCGAGATTTACTGAAGCTTGAACGGGTGCCGGCAGGTAATATCGTGGGCATCGTTGGGTTGCAGGAACATGTCTTAAAGACAGCTACGCTATCGTCAACCTTGGCTTGTCCGTCATTAACTAAGATGCCGTACCAAGCCAAACCGATTGTCCGTGTGGCCGTGGAACCGGAAGATCCGCGTAACTTTGGTGCCCTTGAGGCTGGCCTCCAGCGACTATATCGGTCGGACCCGACGGTTGAGGTTCACGTACAAGAAACCGGAGAGCATGTCATTGTTGCGTTAGGCGAGCTTCACCTGGAAAGATGCATCAAGGATCTGAAAGAACGCTTCGCTAAGGTAGCTGTGCAGGTATCGGAGCCACTAGTTGGGTTCCGAGAAAGCATTGTTGATGGAAATATTTCTTCTTTCCAGGAGAACATTGTTTTTAAGGAACTGCTGAGCCCAGATACTCCTAAGGATGGTCAATCAGATCAAGATTCGGAGCCACCGAAGGATACCGTTGACCCGAAGATTGCCGTGGGGAGAACTCCTGACGGCACGTTGTCCGTGAAATTGCGCGCACTTCCTCTTCCGCTGGAGACAGCACAGCTCCTAGAAGAGAGTGCGCCTCTCTTAAAACGTATAGCTCGCAGTAAGAAGGCTGCTGCTGATGGAAATGATGCGGTAGATCCCGTCGTAGAAGCTGGTACGGATGAGGTGGAAGCCTTCAAGAAAAAATGGAGAAGTCACTCGAGGAGAGCGATAGCATTTTCTTAAAGAAGCTTCCTCTGGATCATATCTGGAGCTGTGGACCGCGCCGTGTGGGCCCGAATTTGTTGATCAACAACATTCCAGGCTACACTGCCAGTGGTCGACCATTCCCTTCGGACTCCGCCGTCGACGCTGCTGCTTCAGGGTCAGGGTCAGAAAAAACGAGGCTATCAAGAAGTTAGAAAACAGTATTGTCACGGGCTTCCAAATGGCTTCATCCGCTGGCCCTTTGTGCGACGAACCTGTCTGGGGAGTAGCGTTTATCATTGAAGACGTCGTTTTCCACGAGAAGGAGAGCGACGAGGATAAACCCGAGGACGAGCAGGCCGAAGTGAGCAAATACGGTCCGCTCAGTGGCCAGGTGATTTCAATAGTGCGCACAACGTGCCTCATGTCGTTTGTGAAGCAGCCCGTTCGCTTAGTGGAGGCGGTTTACGAGTGCACAGTCCAATGTCAAGCTGAACAGCTTGGCAAGCTCTACAGTGTCATCTCCAAGCGCCGCGGAGACATCTACTCGGAGGAATTGTCGGACGGTACGGCGCTCTTTACTGTGAAAGCCCACTTGCCGGTCGTCGAAAGCTTTGGCTTCGCGACCGATCTGTTGATTCAAACGTCAGGCGCTGCTAGCAACCCACAATTGATCTTTTCGCATTGGTCCATTATCGATATGGACCCATTCTTCCAGCCGCAAACGGAATTGGAGCGCGAAGACTTTGGCGAGCGCGTGTATGAACACAATTACGTCCGGCGGTACATTGAAGCTGTGCGGAAGCGGAAGGGTCTGTCAAGAGATGAAAAATCGTCGTCCACGCTGAAAAGCAGCGCACATTGAAGAGATAAGAACGGGACGCTTAGAACGTATCGTGGGAAAACAGTTAGGAGAATTAACTGTTGACAGTGAGCCGCTCCAGTCGACGGCTGACGGTAGCACGATGCAGCATGGAAATAGCGGTACGTGAGCGGCCAAATTTACTTTACCCCAACTTAGACAAATGTCGCCAAACCGTGTTGATCAGACTCGCCGCTTTGCATGAAGTTCGTGGCGCGCTCGAGACTAGCGCAGTTATGGGCCCCGTTCAGGTTGAATCTACTGGAAGTGATGACGGCGTTCTTGTTGTTTTCTCGAAGCGAGCTTCGCCTAGTACCGAAAGAAGTGCGTCGAGTACGAAGAAGGCGAAGACCTCCGAATCTCTCATTGCAAGCACACACGAACGGCAAGTCGTTGCCCGCGAAAAAGTGTTCGAGCGGCATCTTCCGTTTTCGTGGTTGCGTTTTGTGGTTGGTGTTGTGTCATTAGCTCTCGTGTTTTCTGATGTTCTCCGTTCCGGTGTTGGGGTAGCGCAGCTCCACTCAACGTACCCAGCCCTCCAACCAGACGAAGTGGTGAACTTTGGTTCATCGTGGAACTATTCTGTGTTCACAATGAACAGGTCGGACACAAGTAACATGACTGCGCGCGTGTGGAGCTACAAGTTTGACTCGACATCGATTGTCTGGCGGGCGTTTGCGACCTATTTCAATATTTCCGCGTATCCTGCTTGTCTTTTGTATTATTCCCCATGCCCAAGCCTTGTATTCAGTGGGAGGTGGCCTTCACGATGATTGACTCCGTTGTAGATGCAATCGCAACAAAAAAGCTGTGTCAGGGCCCACTACAATGACGATTCGAACCGAGAGCGATTACATCGACCGTCTCCACCAGTTCTTATTCCCCAAATTGTTTATTAACAGGAATTGGCGTACAAACCAAGCACTGTATTACTCACCGGAAGTACTAACGAACACAACTGCTCGCACGATTTGTTTCCCAGCCAGAGGCAGTCGTGTTCAAACTCCGCGCTTTTGTCACGGACTATGGACCAATTTTAAATATTCGTGCGATTCATCCCACGAACAAGGTAGAGCCGTTGGGTTGTTGTATGTGCACACGTTGGATCGCCTGAAGGCTGTGCAAGCCCAATTCCCAAATATGACAGTGGATTTGACTTTTTGGAGAGCCAAGAAGATCTGCAAGTATGTCGCGGTGGGCTGGGCTCACTTGGATTTCGACGATCCGACGTGAGCACCATCATACGAGCTCGAAATTGCATAGGTCGTGGGGATCCAGGACATGCGAGACCATGTATGTGGACGACTATCGATATGAAACGGGATTGTTAACGACGGACGTCGTGCAATGGTATCGAGTGGTAGCAACCCTAAGAATTATCGGTCAAGCCTACTTTTTGGTTCGTGGGATTGGATTAATGCTGAGCTGCTACTTCGTCTACGACGCCACAGCAACCAAGAAGACGAAGAATCAGATTTCAACTTGGATGCGAATTCGTAAAGCTCGACATCTCTTCATGAAGGTACCTACCCAGTGTGTTGTGTTTGGCAGTCCCTTTCCGATCACTTGTTACGTCCTGGCCCATTTGTTGGACTCACCGTTCACGTATGATGTCCTTGAGAGCCATTCCTTCTCCCAAGGAGGTATATTCAGGTTTAATATCGAATCGTTCATTGGCTATGCCGTCGTGCAGATGCGGAACGTTTGGATCTTTGCGTTGACATGGCACGTAGTGGTAAGCGCCACAACCTCACGCTGGTTGGTTCGACATACGTCAAGCAACCACATTAACAGTGGAATCGTCGGCGTTCCGGAATTCTTACTCAGCGGGTTCTCAAGCATCACTTTGTGCGCTCAATACCGGTCCACTTCATTTCGATCGTCGAAAATCCTTCAGATGATGGTCATGCCGAGCAATTTAAGCTACGCTTGGGTGCCTGCCAAATATCAGTACAGCTTTGCGCATCGAGGTAGTGGTAATTTGCTGCTAGGGGTGTGATCATCGACCTGAAGTTCTTTGCGTGTCTAATACTGGTCATTGCTGGGTTGTGGGCTGCTCGGATCATACTGTTGGAATGCTGGACCAAAGCGCATAGAGAAACTCATCAGCAATTCTCAAATTGGTTTATTCTTGCACCAACTCCGGTGCCATACTCTGCCGGGGTGCTGTGGCCGACCGTCAGCATGTGTGTGCACTGGACGAGTGATTTCTTTTGCATTCGAGATAATCAACAAGTACAACGCAAAGAACTGCCGCACCCACCACGTCGAGCATCACTGCAAGAATGGAGAAGAAGTGCGCAAGTAGTTCCGTTTACTTCCAGCTTCCCTTCTAAGATTATTGAAGCACAAGAGCTCCGACAGAACATTCGACAACGCAGGTATAGCCGACCGTCAGCGCGCATGGGTCTCTCTACTTTCCAGTTTATCCAGCATCAAATGATGTGTCTGCATGGTCGTGGGGACGACGTCGAAGCTAATGTGGCCTTCATGAATGCCGTTCTGATGAGTGACCCGCTGGTGTACTTGCGAACCAGGCTCGGAAGAGACCCGTCAACGGAATTGGCATACTACCAGTCCATGTTGCGGCCACACCAAGTGGTGCTTTTACCTGAAAGTGTTGTTGGGGATCACAACGAGTATACTGGTGGTCTGCGACTTCTTCGACGTGTTAATGCGTCCGAGCTGTCGTGGCCAGAGCTGGTGCAGTGTGGGTAAGCGTGGAAAACACTAAATTATATTGATGTTAGAAAATGAGCTGGAATCGACCTGAGATCGATGCAAATTCTTCGTTATAATGCAGAAGGGTCGACAGTGTTCAAATGTGTCAACCGTTGGTGCGTCCTCACGAAACGGACTTGTATCTTGGGCTAAATTCACATTTTATTCTTGGCTGTGTCGCGCGTGGAGTATCTCAAAAGCTTTTTGCGAGCAGAATGGCCCCAAAATGCGTGGCTGCCATCCGACTCGACCGCAATTTGGCAGTAGCTACCCTAACGAAATGGATATCGCACCATACAAAACGAAGAAGGCTACACTCTACCCGCGGAATGGATCCTACTGCCATTGCATTACTCACCGGAACTTCTCGCAAGTATAAACGTCGGTACATTGTGTTTCCCGCCAATCGGTAGTCGTGGCCGGATACCACGCTTTTGTCAAGAACCTTGGACTAATTTTGAGTATTCATGTGCTACGTCAGACGCACAATGCAAGGTAGTCGGCTTATTGTACGTGGATACAATGAAACGTATCAACATGATTCGAGCTTGCTTTCCGAACATGAAGGTGGATTTAACGATTTTGGAGAGTCAAGAGGATCTGCAAGCATGTCGAGGCGGATTCGGATCGCTTGGATTCCGTCGATCAGATGTCAGTTCAATTATTTGCGCTCGCGAGTGCGAGACTGGACTACTGACGACTGACGTCGTACAATGGTATGAAGTCGTAGCAGCGCTACGGATTATCAGCCAGAGCTACTTTCTGCTTCGTGGGATCGGTTTAATGCTGAGCTGCTACTTCGTGTTCAGCACAGCGACAAATCATCTCTCGACGTGGGCACACTTGCGAGAAGCGTGCAATTTGTTGATGAAGGTCCCTTCACAGTGTGTTGTGTTTGGCAGTCCCTTTCCCAGTCGCTTGCTATATGCTGGCTCATATGTTAGACGCACCGTTCGCATATAACGTCTTGACAGCCACTTTTTCTCCAAGTTTGGGGTCGTTCATATTCAGCTGGAGTTCTTTATCTCGTTCGCGGTGGTGCAGATGAGGAACGTGTGGCTTTATGTTTTTCTGTGGCACGTGGTGGTGAGAGCGTTGGCATCGCGCTGGCTGACTCGTAGTCGACAGCTGAATGGAGTTATAGGAGTACCGGAATTTTTGTTGAGCGGGTTCTCAAGTATCACACTGTCTGCGCACTACCGATCACGCTCGTTTCGATCGTCAAAACTGTTAGGATTAGTGGTGATGCCGAGCAATCTAGGTCAGTCTTGGGTCCCCACGAAGTATCAATACGGATTTGGACACCGAGGCAACGGAACTGTTGGACTGAACGGAGTGATCATTGATCTGAAATATCTTATCTGCCTGGTGTTGATTTGTGGTGGTGTTTCCCTTTGGTTAGAATGTTGGGCTAGGAGACGTGAAGAATTAATTCGACGTTACTCGAATCGACGTTACTCGAGTTGGGTTGTATTGGCTCCAACTCCTGCGCCATATTCAGCTGGAATATTGTGGCCTGTTGAGAGTTTGTGCGTACACTGGACGAGTGATTTCTTTTGTATCCCCAGCAACCCTACAAAGCGATCACAGCAAGTACTCGAAGAGAGCAAGGCAAAAGTGCGAGCACGGGGAACGAATGGAAGACAAGTGGTTCCTTTGAACACCGAACATTTCACGAAGGTTATTGTCGGAGAAGTGCAGCAACATTTACGTGACTACAAGACCAGTATTCCGTCTACTCGGATGGATTTAAATACGTTCCAATTCATCCAGCACCAGATGAAGTGTCTACACGGTCGTAGTGATGATGTTGAGGCGAATGTAGCCTTTATGAATGCCGTTGTTATGAGCGACCCATTCGTGTTCTTGCGAACGCAACTTGAACGAGACCGATCCACAGGGTTGGGATAGTATCAGTCTTTGTTGCGTCCTCGCCAGGTGGTATTGCTGCCTTTGGTGGTAGTTGGCTCCCGTAACGAATTCTCTAGCGGCTTTAAACTGCTTCGACGTGTAAATTCGTCTGAACTCTCGTGGTCAGAACTCGTGCAAAGTGGATAAGATCGAGGCTTTATCAAGGAGCGTGGCCGAAGTTAAACACCTTGAACACATTTATTCTGACAAACCAGCCCCGACTATCGAGATGATCTCGGACTTTATTAGTGTTGAAACAGTCGCGCAATCGAGAAGGAACACCCGACTTAAATAACTTTATTGTTGACACCCGTTGGTGTCAATCGGCCAATTTTGACCGCCTCAATTGGACGGCCTCTCAACATGGCGACCATCCGAGTTGCTCCTCGCGGGAACCAAACGCTCCAAACGAAGAAGACCACATCTCGACGCTTCTGACCGAGTGGGTGCTGCGCCACATCAAGAGGAGAAATGCGTTGACCCCAGGAGTGGCACTTACGCCAGAAACTTTGATCGAAAAGACTCACAACCGACAACTTGCTGGGCGAGAACGGGAGCTAGAGAGACATATTCCCTTTTCTTGGTTCCGATATGTTGTTGGAGTTGCTTCGCTGCTTTTGGTATCGTCGGATGTGCTTCGATCAGGCATTGGAGTATCTGACATGCGCAAACACTACCCTTCGCTGCAGCCGGATGAAGCGCTGGCCTTTGGGACATCATGGAATTATACCGTTTACGAAGCTGCAAAAGACGACAGTATCCCAGACGCACATGTGTGGGGCTACAAGTTCGACTCAACATCGATCGTATGGCGTGCCTTTGCAGCATATTTAAACGTTTCCGAGTTTCCCGAATGCTTGTTTTATCACATGCCATGCTCAGAGGAGAATTTGGATGGAGAAATAGCGTTTAACATGCTTGACGCGCTTGTGGAGGCAGCGGCAGCTTTGGAGCTTAACATGGCGAACGATGGACCATCCGTGTTGACGCTACGAACGGAAAGTGAGTACATCGACCGCTTTCACCAGTTCCTGCTTCCAAAATTGTTTACCGACCTGAACTGGCGAACCAATCAATTGCTGTACTACTCTCCTCAACTTCTTGCAAAGACCAACGCTCGCACAATGTGTTTCCCTACAAATGGTAGGGGAGTTATAACCCCTCGTTTCTGTAGCGAGCTGTGGACCAATTTCGAACACTCATGCGCTCCCACCGATGTAGTGTGCAAAGCGGTCTCCCACTTATACGCGCACACGATGAGCCGTGTGCATGCTGTCCAAGCACGCTTTCCAAACATGACAATAGATCTAACAATTATGGAGAGTCAGGAGGATCTACAAGTCTGTCGAGGGGCATCAGCTCCCTTGGATTTCGACGGTCGGATGTGAGTACCGTTATCCGAGTTCGAGAGTGTAAAACAATAAATTCCTGCGAGACTGTGTACGTCCACGACTATCGCTACGAGACTGGTTTCTTGACGTCGGATGTTGATCAATGGTATCGAGTGGTAGCAACGCTTCGAGTCGTTGGCCAGAGTTACTTCTGGCTTCGTAGCATTGCCCTCATGTTGAGTTGCTACTTCGTTTTCGGCAGACACAGCAACGCATCAATGAGAAGACGTCTACGCAAGGCACGGCGGTTGTTCATGAAGATTCCGACCCAGGCTGTGGTGTATGGCAGTCCGTTTCCGATAGCTTGCTACGTGCTGGCGCACTTGATAGATGCTCCGTTCACGTATGATGTGCTTGAAGGCAATTTCTTCTCACAAGCTGGCGTGCTGAATATTAAACTGGAGTCGTTTATTTCGTACGCCGTAGTCCAGATGCGCAACTTGTGGATCTATGCGTTCATTTGGCAATCGATTGCAAGGACGTTGCACTGGCAAACGCGCGGTCCGGCGTTCAAGAGTGGCATAATTGGTATCCCGGAGTTCTTACTTAGCGTGTTTTCGAGCATCACTTTGTCTGCTCAGTATCGCTCGACATCATTTCGGTCATCAAAGATCCTGCACATGGTAGTCTTGCCAAACAATCTCGGTCGCTCTTGGGTGCCAGTTAAGTATCAGTACGGCTTTACGCATCGAGGGAGTGGCAATCTACTTCTTGGGGAGTGATCATTGATCTCAAGTTTTTCGTTTGTCTCGTGCTCATCGTCAGCGGGATGTGGCTAGCGCGAAAAATTCAACTAGAATGCTGGGCTGGTATTCTTAACGAGACAAGCCAGAGGTACTCGAAATGGTTCATTCTGGCACCAACACCTGTGCCGTATTCTGCTGGGACGTTGTGGCCGACAGTGAGCTTGTGCATGTACTGGACAAGCGACTACTTTGCATTCGACAGGACCGCCAAGGACCGTGGCAAGAATTATACCAACAAACGAAGCAGAAAGTGGAGAGCGAGGCGGCAGGAAGGAGGTCGGTGCTTCCCTTTGCTTCGTGCTTAAAAATTAGGCGTGTGGTGGTGGACAACATACAGCGACACGCTAATAAATGCAAGTACGCTCCTAATCACGAATCGGGTGGAAATACCCGAACTTCTCGTCCAAAAGTCGACTCGCTGCAATTCATCCAGCACCAGCTGAAGTGTCTGCATGGTCGAGGGAATGATGTCGAGGCGAGCGTGGCATTCATGAACGCTGTGGTGATGAGCGATCCGCTCGTGTTCTTACGCTTGAGACACGGCCAAGACCCGTCGATGCAGTTGGGCTACTACCAGTCGTTGTTACGCCCGCATCAAGTGGTGCTACTTCCCGTGGCGGTTGTTGGCGAGTACAACGAGTACACTCGGAATCTAAAGCTACTACGGCGAGTGAACACAGCAGATCTGTCATGGTCGGAACTCGTGCAGTGTGGGTGAAGTGAGAAAGAATGTATCGACGCAAATCCATTCATTATGTGTTGGATGCTTGTCCAGCTGATCTACCAGGGCTCCTCGAACGTGCCGAACGGGTACTCGCCCGTGTTAAGCGAGAAGGTGGCGCAGAGCGGGTTGGCCGGCGCCGTCGTGTTGTAGACGTCGCAGTCGGTCTCAGGCTTGATGGCTACGACGTAGTCGCAGTCCTCAGCCACCTTCTTGAGGCCGTGGCCCACCTGCGGGTAGTACACGCTCCAGTCGTCGGCCGTCAGCGTAAACTCGACGTGCTGGGTCTGGCCGGGCTCGAGCGAGATCTTGTTGAACTTCTTGAGCTGCTTCATCTCGGGGACGTTGAGCGAGTTGTATGGCTGGATGAGGAACAGCATGACGGTCTCCTTTCCGGCGACACTACCAGAGTTGGTCACGTCCACGGACGCCACGACGTCCTCGGTGGCCGATGAAACGACGCTGCGGCTCAACTTGACCTCCGAGTACGTGAAGTTGGTGTAGCTGAGACCGTGGCCAAAGTCCCACTGGTTCTTGCAGTCGTAAGTGTTCCAGTCGGCGTCCTCGCAGAGCTGGTTCACGGGGTGGTTGTACGTCATGAGGGTGTTGGCCTGGTCCTTCGGGTAAGTGATCGGCATGCGGCCGCTCGGGTTTACCTTGCCGTACAGGATTTCTGCCATGGCCTTGCCGCCCAATTCACAAGCCAGAAGACCGTTGACAACAGCGTGGACGTTCTCAGGGATCTCACCAAGCAGACGCGGTCGGCCCTCAAACAGCACAACGATCACCTTGGTACTGGTGGACGCAAGTTCCTTCACGTACTCGATCTGACCAGCAGGCAGTGCCAGGTCGTTGATGTCGCCGGGCTTCTCAGCATACGTGTCTTCGCCAATGACGGCGATGGTGTACTCGGCCTTGGCAGCCATCTCCTTGGCCGTGGCCAGGTCCGCCTCGGAGTACGTTCCATTCGGGTACAGGCCGTTGAAGTAGCTGACATTGCTGCCAATGATCTCCTCGATGCCAGCCTTGACGGTGATACCGTTGGGCAACAGGTCTTCCTGGTCACTGTAGCCCTGCCACGAGATGGTCCAGCCACCGCACATGCGGCCGATGTTGTCGGCGGTGAAGCCCGTGAGGAACACATTGGCGTCCTGGGCCAGCGGCAGAACGTTGTCGTTATTCTGCAGCAGCACGATGGACTCGCGGGCCAACTCCAGAGCAGCAGCCTTGTCGTCGTCGTTGCCGATCAGAGCCAAGTTCTCCTCACCGGGGACTGGGGTCTCGTACAGACCGAGCTTGAGCTTCATCTTGATCACACGACGAGCCGAAGCTTTGAGACGCGAGTAGAACTGCGGGCTCTGCGCGATGAGCTCCTTGGTGCCGTTGAAGAAGCTCGTGTCCTGCGCCACCATGCTCATGTCCACCGACGCGCGGGTCAGCGAGATGCGCGTGGCTTCGGTCTCGTTGCGAGCGGTGCGGTGGAAGTCCGTGAGCTGGTTGATCTCGGCATAGTCCGTCACCATCATGCCGTCGAAGCCCGTGTCGTCACGGAGCAACGCGTTCATGATCTTGGTGTTGGAGACGGTGGGGACACCGTTGATGGAGATGTAGTTCTCCATGGCACTGATCACACCGGCGTCCACAGCAGCCTTGAATGGCGGGTAGAAGTAGTTCATCATGTCGTAGTCCGAGACCGTGACGGCGTCCTTGTCGTGGCCCGAGGGCGTCTTAGGGTACACGATCCAGTGCTTCATGCAGGCGGCAGTGTGGTTGTTGCTCTGCAGTCCACGGATAATAGCGTCGCCCATGACCGAGTTGATGTGCGGGTCCTCGCTGAACGTCTCGAACGTACGCGCCCACAGCGGATTACGCGAGATGCCGAGAATGGGGCCGAACACCCATGGCACGCCCATAGCTTCCGTGTCGCGGCCGGTGACTCGACCTTGCTCGTAGACGAGGTCGGGGTTGAACGAGGCACCGCCGTTGATCTGCTGGCCGAACAGCACGGCACCTTTAGCGAAGATGGCGCCGTGCACCGAGTCCACGCCGTAGACCATCGGGTGTCCGCCGTTCTCCTCCATGGTGATCTCTTGGATGCGGGTGACACGCTCTCGCCACTCCTCGGCCGTCCACATGTAGGTGCCGTTGACGGGGCCGTTCATGAAGGGGCTGGTGAGGTACGAGCCCACGCGCATCTTGGCGTACGCGCGCACCTTGTCGTCGTCGATCTTGTTGTCGTCAGTCAGGAGCTGGTTGATGTCGATCTGGGTCATCTGGCCGATGATGTCGTCCTCGGTGAAGGTGGCCATGATGGCGTCGGCGCGTTCGTCCCATTGGTCTGCGGACACACCGGTGAGGCCGAGAGCTGCGCACAGCACGGCTCCGATCCACGATTTCAGCATCGGGCTTGTAGCTTGTCGGTCGTTCTCGAAGGAAGGGAAATTGGAGAATGACGAGGAAGTCGGCAAGCTCGAAGACAAGCGGTGGTGGGCCTAGATGGTAGTTGAGGCACGCAGCTCCACGAGCCTGGCTGCTTTTGGTCTCACTTGATCTCGCCTGCACAAGGAAGCTACGCAGGGGAACGCTAGTCGTCTTTTCCATTTCAATCCGCGGGCTCCAAAGGATCCGAGATGTCTGTGAGAGCGGCCTCGATGAATTGTACCTTGAAGCTGGAGGCCGCTTCTCACAGTCCGTCGACCAAGCAGAAACTGAAGTTTGATTAAGGCCCGAGTCCGACGTCAAATCGTTTTGGTGCAAGGATGCATAACCCAGCGTGGCGTGATCGATCTCCGCGCGATTAGTGGGGTGTTTTGCGGGCT
Source organism: Phytophthora macrochlamydospora (assembly GCA_011947325.1). NCBI lineage: Eukaryota > Oomycota > Peronosporomycetes > Peronosporales > Peronosporaceae > Phytophthora > Phytophthora macrochlamydospora. The sequence continues at coordinate 290,664 of JAAVTH010000110.1, forward strand.
GTGGTTGAAGTTGAGACGGGAATGCTTTGCAGTGCACTCCGATTAACAGTCCGTGGACACTACTAGTAGTTCAGTTAATGCCTCGAGCTTCATCCGAACAAGCACTTCCATCGTGCTATGGAGGAGGCTCTTCACACGGATTCTATCGAGACCGGGGCAACAACCGTACTAGTAGTTGCAGACAACCGGGATGTGGATCAAATCCTCGGCAATGCGTAGACAACCGTCTCTAAATAAATAGTATCTTGGTCATCAATGCCGTGTGGATGCTTCAACGATCGACCGCGCAGTGTAGAAACCGCAACACCAGCACACTCATCTCCAGGAATGCACTACAGTATGTAGCGACGATAGCCATCGCCGTACAGCATTCGGAAATGATGATGGTACCGTTGCAACAGCTAGCAACAGCTGAGATCCACGTAAACCTGGCTTGTAGAGTCGTCAACCAGCTGACAGCAGACTCACCTGACTGATACTGCAACTTGGGACTTTCCGGGGACCGCCTACTGTATGGATACAAGATAGCCGCGGGCGATGGAAGCACGAAACACATTGTAGTGATGACCATCTACCTCGCCTTTCGATCAGGGCCTCTTTAGATCTCGACCCTACAATCAACCACATTGTACGAGCTCTGACCATGACAGATCTGCTGTGTTCACTCGCCGTAGTAGCTTCAGATTCCGAGTGTACTCGTTGTGCTCGCCAACAACCGCCACGGGAAGTAGCACCACTTGGTGCGGTCGCAATAACGACTGATAGTACGCTAACCGCATCGTGTGGTCTCGGCCATGCCTCATCCTCAGGTACACGAGCGGATCGCTCAGCAAAATGGCGTTCATGAAGGCCACGTTGGCTTCGACGTCGTCGCTGCGTCCGTGTAGACATTTCATCTGGTGCTGGATGAATTGGAGCGGATCGACGACTGTCTTCGTGCCCGCAAGCTGCTCTTTGTATGGGTTGGTCGGCGCATATGTGTCTTGACGATATCGACGTCGCAACCACTTGGCCACTTGCCGTTTGATCCAGACCAAGAGAGCGAGGAGATTCACCTTCACCTTCTTGCACGTGTTTTGGCTCCCTAAGAGGCTTGATTTAACCACGAGTTGCTGCTCTTGTTGTTGACCCTCTTGAATGCAGAAGAATTCGCTTGTCCAATGCACTGCCATACTCATCGTCGGCCACAAAACGCCTGCCGTGTAGGGCACCGGAGTCGGCACAAGGACGAACCTTTTACGGTGCTGGACGGCTCGGATCCTCCACAGTTGCAGCAGTAACACGCGAACTCCGAGTACTGCCGCTACGGCGAGTACCAAACAAATGAGGAACTTGATATCAATCAGCACTCCACCCAGCAACTTGCTGCCACTGCCTCGGTTAGCGAAGCTGTATTGATATTTGATCGGAACCCACGATCGTCCAAGGTTGCGTGGCAGCTCCATCATCTTGATTATCTGCGCAGATCGAATCGAGGTCAGACGATATTGGGCTGGTAGGGTCATACTCGAGAACAGACTCAGTAGAAACTCTGGTACGCCAACAACTCCATTGCTGACGCGTTGACTCCGAGTCAGCCAGTGCGAAGCCCACACGCCCACGATCAGCTGCCACACCAAAGCAAACACCCACACACTTCGCATCTGAACGACGGCGTATGACACGAAAGACTGGAGTTTAATGTTGAGCACTCCACCTTTCGTGACAAAGTGGTCTTCCAGGACGTTATACGTGAACGGAACGTCGAGCAAGTGAGCCAGGACATAACAAACCACTGGGAACGGACTTCCATACACAATAGCCTGCGTTGGGGTCTTGGCCAACAACCGACTCGTTCTCCAGAGCCGTGACCGGGTCGTCGTTTCCTTGTTGTTGTCCTCTCCGTAAACGTAGTAGAAGCTCAGTATGAGACCCACGCCTCGAACCCAAAAGTACGCTTGACCGATCACTCGGAGCGTCACCACTAGTCGATACCATTGCACAACGTCGGAAGTGAGTAGAGCGGTCTCGTACCGATAATCGTCCACGTAAATCGTCTCGCAAGAACTAGCAGCCTCACACGTTCTTGCTCGAATGACTGTCGTCACATCCGAGCGGCGAAAGCCCAGCGAACTCAATCCACCGCGACACACTTGCAGGTCTTCTTGGCTCTCCATGAACGTCAGATCCACGATCGCGTTCGGAAACCTCGCTTGGATGTTGTGAAGTCTCTTCATTGCATGCACGTACAGCAACCCCACAGCTTGGCACTGCGTATCTGTAGTAGCACATGAACGGCTGAAGTTGGTCCAGAGTTCGTAACAAAATCGCGGCTTCTTAATGTGCCGACCGCGGCTGGGAAAACAAATTTCGTGGGCGTTTATCTTGGCCAACAGCTCGGGCGAATAGTACAGAGCCTGGTTGGTCCTCCAGTTGATGTTGGTGAAGAACTGAGGGAGCAAGAACTGGTGCAGTCGGTCCACGTATTTGTTTTTCGTGCGTATCGACATCGTCACGGGACCAGTCGCTCCTTGGCTTGAGTTCATCTTGGACACGGCGTTCACTAGCGAGTCGATCATTTGAAAAGCCACGTCGCCACTGAGCACAGAGCTTGGACAAACCGATCGGTACAATAAGCAGTCGGGAAATGCAGACACCTTCAAGAACGCTGCAAAGGCTCGCCACACAATCGACGTCGAGTCCGACTTGTAACTCCACGCATTCGCAGTCAAACTTTCATCTTCCACCGCTTCGCTCTTTGTTGCTGCAAAGACGGAGTAATTCCAAGTCGTCCCGAAGCTCAAGACCTCATCCGGTTGCAGCGAAGGATAATACTTTCTCATGTCGGAGACTCCCAGACCAGAGCGAAGAACTTCAGTGAAGACCAACCCCAACGACACTAGTCCGATACCGAGTCGCAGCCAGGAAAACGGGAGATGCAGCTGGAACTCAACTTCTCGCCTTGCAAGCTGTCGACGGACCGTTTTGTCGATGAGAGCGTCGGGGTCTGCCAATGTCCTTGGACTGAAGCCATTCCTCTCGACATTCTTTAGCGGCCAATGCAAAATAGTGTCCGATACGGTTTTGTTCTCGACTGGTGCCGGCGTCACTCTGGTGGAAGTCATGGCAGCTGCAAATCTGCTGCAAAATGCGGCAATGGGATAATACGCATCCTTGCCATGAATACAACAAAAGCAGTCATCATACTCCAGCATTGTTTCGCAGTATTATCCCGTTTTTCGTGGTTCAAATAAGATATTTAGGATATTTATTGCCGACAAACGGCAGTCATAGGACGCCGTTCGAGGTCGACCACAACTCCTTCCGCTCCTGGATCGGGTTTCCGGTACATTGCTCGGGACTCCTGCATGACTTGTCCTTCATTGATCCCCAAAACGTCTTGCTCTTCAGTGCCACAATAGCTTACACTTCTTTTCTCCGCATCCACTTGCGCCTGACTACACGAGAACAGCACCGGCTGTCCAAACTGCTCTGTGACTCGATGGACTTTCAAGAACCGACCGTCGTACGTGTCTCCAACTGGAGCCTTTCGTAGAGTCCCAGAGAAAATGTGCAGGTCGTCCAGATAAATATCCAAGTCCTTGACTCCGCGGTCCGGCGACTTGGCGTAGTTCCAAAACTTGATCATGGACACGACCACCGGCGTGTCAAAGCCCAGGTAGATGATATTTCCCTGTGGGTTGCCTAAAGAGCTCGCCAACGGAGCTAGCCACGCGTCGTGGGCCTCCCACGTATTCTTATCCAGGCCGCTAACTAAGTTTTCAGGAACACGTGCGTCTTGCTGCCTTCCCCGCTATTATCCAATTCAGACACTGAGAACGGGACGGCAGAGATAATTGTAGGCTTTTCAGCGATCCGAGCGCCTGCAAAGTCGTAAAGTTCAATGCCATTCAGTCCGAGATAATAAGGGTCTCCCCACGTTGTCCAGCAAATGATCTTGAACATGAATCCTTGCGGATATAGCGGAGCCTCGTAATCCTGCCGGACAATTGGCGTCTTGTACGTGTTGACGTTGAACGGGTAGCGTACACGATCAGTGTACAGCGTTGAGTCATTTGAAGACTCAGCTACTGGGAACCGCAACAGTTGACCGAAATTGAATTCGGCTACGCCTGGAGCTTTGCGAAGCAAGAAGCCCGTCTCCTTTGGTGATATTAAAGCACCATCCAACAGCACAGCTAGCTGTTTGACTCCACGGTAAGTATCTTCTGGAGATTTGTTGTAGTTCCACAGCCTCAGGCCGTAAAAGTATTGAGCCTTTTGAACTCGATCCGAACTTCTGCCACTGCATCGGATTGCAACGGAACGAGCCACATGTGCGTGTCATCGCACGTAGTTCCTTCTCCATCGACCACCTGACAAGAATCAACGTCAGAGCGTGTAAATAAATACAAGAATTGCAACTTCAAACCTTATCTAACGTGCGAGGGTCCCCGTGTATCCCAACTGCAGAACAAAGCGTTAGAACGATCTAACACGTTTTTACCGCTTCAATCAACATACCGATGCGAGATCTCGAGGAGTAGCATCCAAGTTGGATATATCGAGTGGGATTGGAGTCCCTCGCGAGCCCACAAGAACATCAACTTGAGTCAATCCAATATAATTCCTATCGCCCCACGTGCTGTGCAATCGCAGTGTAAGACGTCGACCGTATCGGAGCTTTTCTTCGCTATTGAGGCCACCGTCGAGATCTCCCAATGACTTGCTATCTTCGCTCACGTTTGCGTCTGGTGATCGCTGCTGCGGTTCTTCTACTATCCAGGAATCGATTGACGTTCTTAGCCTCGAGTCTCCCGGTAGTCGACGCGTCGCCATTGTCATGGGTCGGCCGTCTTTCCCCAACACGTGACGCTGCTCGTCGTCATCGCTTTCCTGGTTTTTAGGACTGCTATCAATTGTTCGTGATCCGGCATCTGAGGTCCGTGGCCGTCGCAACTCCATCGACCGATGCACAGTCGCCAGTATCTCTTTAGCTTCTTCATCTTCTCGTTCCTGCTCCTTAGAAAGTGCTCGCAAGGTCGCGTCATTTTCTTCAATAGCCTGCAAGATCTCCGTCTCTTGTGTGAACAGAATCACTTCATTGGACAACTCCAAGCTCTCAGCGCCTACAAGTCCCGGGGATTGTCGGATCTCGCCTTCAAAAATGACTTTACCGGCAGAATCCCCAGGCATGGAATCAAATAAGAGCAGACGAGCCTCACGAACACCACGACAAGTATGCGTCCGCGACTTGTTGTAGTTCCAGATGCGCACCATCGAGATCGAGACGGCTGTATTCATCTCCAGCAGAACGTAGTGTTGTTCTCCCTGTGTAAATGGCGCTAGCCACATGTGGAAGTCGTCGCAAGTGAAATTGACACCGTCAACCAGATTCTTCGGGACCCGCGGATCATTCGTATTCTCCTCCAGCACATTGATACTCTCCGGACATGCCGTCACTTGGTTACTTGGGTCTTGGAACTTGACCAACTCGCCACGTTCGTTAAAAATCTCAACTCCATTCAGACCGACGTAGTACGGATCGCCCCACGTGCTCAAAATCTCAATCTGAAGGCATTTTCCGCTTGGCAGCACTGGGATTTCGCTAACATGGCTGACGTCTTCGTCGATAGGTTTTTCGATGGAGACAATTTCAGGTAATGGAGCAACCAATGAACTTCTCGACGTTGACGGTGGTAACACTGGGCTAGAGAAACTGGAGCTTAATGCTCCTTGTCGTAGTTCAGTCAGCAATGCTGAAGTCGTGAACGTCCTCGTATCGGCAGGCTTCGCCTTGGCTTCAAACAGTTCTGAACGATCGATTGTTGCTGTACATTGGTCTTCAAGCTCTGTAGGCTGCGGTAAACGACTGCGGTTCGTTTTGCTGAATTTCTCAAGACTATCCCAGGACGATAGAGACTCCGTCGCCTTGTGTTGCCGTCGTTCAGAAGCCAATTCAACCATTGGCTTTACTTCTTCAACTGGAACGAAGCTTGGCTTGTCATCTTGTCTCTCACTTCGAGCGCTGTATGTGGTTTTGCTCTGTCTTCGACGGCTGGTTAAACTCCCAGATTGGGGCCTCTCGTCAGCTATCCAGTCATCCAAGCCAGCAGTCGATCTGTTGGTCGAAAGCGAACCACTTTCTGATGAATTCCGAGCTGTTAGCCATACGGGAGTGCTTCCGTTGGGCTTTTCAGAGCTCGATTCACGTTCTTGAGAGAAATGTTTCTGTTCTGAGCCCCTTGCTTTGGCGTCAATGATGTCCGCGCGTGAAGGTCGAGCCGTTCTCGTCGTTTTCCTTGCTGTTCCGAGTAGATCAATCCACGTGCAAATGTTCTCGTCTTGGTCGCCAAACGTTTCCGGTAGAGATCCTGTCCAGACACACTTGCCACCGACCAGAACTTCCATGTCACGAGTGCAAGCAGTATGCGCTTTCTACAGAGAGCAGTAAGTCATTATTTCTACCATCTTCAGATGACGTGCTACCGACGTACACTGTTATAATTCCAGACACAGAGCTTACTTGGTGCAGACTCCACTTCGAATCCAATGAGCAGCACACCTGAAGCAAATGTGAGTCGCTAAATAAAATAGTGAAAGTCTTGTTCGTTCATACCTGAGTCGCCTAGTCGTCCCAGCCACATGTCCTTTTCCGAATTAGTATGAGCTACGCCGTTAAATAGCCGTCCCAGTCCTCGAACCATGTCGTTGGATTGGGGTAACGGCCTACCGTTGATATGATCATACAAGCGGAGATTTTCTGGGTCCACGGCGAGTTCGTCGCCATTGAGATCGTAGACGCAGATCTGAGTGAGTCCAACCGCCTTCGTTCGGCTCCAAGTTGACAGCAACTTCACTCGGATTTCAACTATCTCGCCCTCAGCACATGAATCTTGTGTTGGTAGCTTTAGCCGAGGGACCAAAGGCGACAAAATCTCGTAAGGTTTTACCTCCTGCTTGGTAAAGTCGCTTGCCATCGGCTTAGCGTCTGCAGCGAACAAAAGCTCATCGATTTCTGCTGTTCTTTGGACTGCAGTTGTCTCGGCGGCTCCATTACGACCCAGTGCTTGAACTTGAGCTGTTTTAGCCTCTAATTCTGCAGCTGCTTCCTCCTGCAATTCCTTCAGCTTCGCTAGTCGTTCCTGACGTTTAACTTCCATGAGTCGCTCAATCTCTTTCTCTTCATCTTCCAGCTGCTTCATCATCCTGGCTCGCCGAGCTTCCGCTTCTTTGAGAATCCGCTGCTTTTCCTCTCGTTCCCGTTCGAGTCGTTCTTTGATCTCATTGGCGTATTTGTCTTCCCACTGCAGCTGTTCTTGTAGCAAATGTTGCAGCGGAGCCACCGATGGATGCTCTGTAGTCTCCACCGTCGTCATTGCTAGTTCCCCTGGCTCTACCAACACAGTCTCGTTCGTTGGGGACGTAGCGTTAAGTGTCGTCGTGATCTCCTTCCAAATCGCTGGATCACCAATGGAACTCTGCAGTGCTCTAACATCGCTCGCATCCTGCTCACTGGCTTGAAATTGCTGCAGCACGCCGACCAACGCGCGTTGCTTCGATCGGGAAAGGTGTTGGATCATCCCAAACAGCTCCTTCGTCGTCCGAGAGAAATCGACGGTTGTGTCTTCACTTGTAGTCTGCTTGAAGTCGCGTTGGCGCGTGGTGTCTTCAAGTTCGTCGACGTCTTCGATCACCAATTCCCGCGTTGAAGTGGCGGCACCCCGCGTGTCGTCCGCCTCTTGCTCCTCGTCTTCAAACTCCTCAAAAGACTCTTCTAGATAGCTCTCTTCTTCTTCCTCCTCTTTGTCTTCATTAGTTGTTAGTCGGAACAACGGCATCCCGTCCTGATGGTCGACGGCCACCTCCATAGGCGCTTGAGGTCGGTTCCACTTGGCTCGTGGCACGTGCTGCTCACCACCACCATCACCACTACCAAAGTTGAGTGTAGTGGACGGCGCCGACTTGCACTTGGCGAGTCGATGCTCTCTCGAAGTCAACTTGGTGGGCAGCACTGACGTCGCCGACTTCGTATGTCGATTAGAACTGGTAGGGTTGGTCTGAGCGCGTGTCGGCACGTTGAAGGCCGTGACGAAAGCTTCCTCCCGTTCTTGCAGTCGGTCGTTGCGTTTGGACGCTGCCGCCAGTCGCTTCTTGACGCGGTTGCGTTCCTCCAAGACCTTAATGTACTGCATCTGCTTGGTGAGTACGGGGTCGGCTTTGGCCTCGGTCGTGGCTTTTGCTCCGCCCGAGGATGAAATTCCTGCTTCTCCCATCGCTTCCGTTCCATGGTCCCGCAATACAGTACTAAGATCGTCTCTAGAGACGCTTCATAGCGACGGTTCGATCTATCGGAGACAGTAAGCGAGGGAACTTTTGGCGGGAAGGGAATGCCGCCGATCAGTAAGCGTGCCGACACGTGCCGCGCTCGTGCAGTGCCAGTGCGAGATTCATGCATTCCATCGCTGCTACATGCATTCCACTGCCGTTGTGTCACCGTGACGATGGTATAACCTGCCCTCATTGTGATCCTTGGGCGCTGCTGTCGGCCCGCACTTCGCTGCAGCGTTCACAAATCTCCAGCCGAAGCTGTCCAGCCTCCTTCATTCGCGAATTTGCTCGCTTGGACCGCAGTCGTCTACCGGGAAGTTACCACCGCCACCATGAAGTTCCTGAAGACCATGTTCCGTCGCAAGTCGACCGAAGCGTCGGATCAAACCACCACCGACAGAGCTAACAGCACGACGACCGGTACGCTGCCACGTCTCGACCAGACTAGAGCGCTGTACCCGACTAAGCGTGGCAAAGCCAGCAAGCGCAAACTCCCGGCCATGACGCTGCTCTTCCTCCTGACCGACTGCTAACACTGCAACGAAGCGGACCCCACTCAATTCTCAATCACAATAAGCCTTAATGCAACAATATACTCGTCACAGACCACGCTCTTGCAAAGGCTTTCAACTGTTTTGGAGCTGCTCGGAAGTGGAGACAATCACGAACCAGGTCGGATGATGCGACTAGCACCGTGCAGGACTCACGCATGATCCACTTTCCAGTCCTCATTCCTGAATTTGCATCGTGTCCAACAACCAAGTTCCAGCTATGAGTTCTCCACAGAAGTCTCCGAAAGGCTGGTGGGGCGACGGTCCTCGTCCGAGTCGTGAAGAGATGGAGCGTCGAGCCGATGAAGTGTAAGCACTTCAACCTTTTCAACATTTTTCAAGGCACTAAACTTGTTTGCTGTAGGTCTGCCAAGTGCCTCGAGTACGTCAAGCAGCACGCTGAGCGTGGCGATCCTGCATCGGTGGTCGCCACCATCGACGAGTTTGCGTCGACGAACCACATGATGAATGTCGGGCCGTTGAAAGGCGCCATCATCGATGAAGAGATCCAAAAGAAGAGGCCTGCCGTCATGGCGGAGCTCGGGGCTACACGGGCTACAGCGCTGTGCGCTTCGCCAGTGTGCAACGTGAAGCTGCAGGTAATACCCAGTCGCACTACTACTCTTTCGAGTTTTCCCCGTCTTCGCTGAGCGCGTTCGTGAGATGGTTGAGATCGCTGGCTTGGCGGATCAAGTGACGGTGGTTGTCGGTCCGTTCTCGGAGCAATACAGGACGCTGATCGGCAATACGGTCGACGTAAGTGACGTTGATTTGGTGCGATATTTACTCTACCCACTAAGTTCTTTGTGTTGTTGATTGGTAGTTCTACTTCATCGACCACGACAAGAGAGCCTATCTGTCCGATTTCAAGCTCATCATCGACAGCAAGACGTTGGCACCGGGCTCGATCGTCGCAGCCGACAATGTCGGCATGGGACCCAAGAACTTCAAGAACGAGTATGTCGAGTTCATCGAAAACAACCCTCAGTTCTCGGAAGAGCGTCACACGATCTTCATGAAGCGTGAGAACGCCATGGTCCCAGACCTGTCTATCGCGAGGTTTCTCGGATAAGTCACGACTACTGCTATGAAAAACGACGCAACAAGAGGACCCCTGTGTTCAATCAATGGGCTGCCGAAAGGAGGACTCGACCAAAACGTTGGCGAACATAAGGCTGCAGCTAGGCTGATGCGACGATTATCCAGTACTAACGTGAACGTTGACGCTAAATGTGCTCGGTGGTGATTGTGGAAGCAAAAACGCTGAGGTTGAGCTGCAGGTTTTGGATATCTAAACTGTAAAAGCTTTATACTTTCCGACACCGAGGTTGTAGTTTCCTCAGTCATTGTTAATGCGTGTTTAGCCTAGGAAAGTGGCGATCGAAAGGTCCGGCAGCATCTCGCGGCCACGTCCGCACTCGATGGTGTGGCGCATAGTTGAGAATTGTGGGCTGTTCTCGATAAACTCCAAGTAGTCTGGCGCACCTGGACGCACCACATTATCTGCAGCAAGAACGGAGCCCTGCTCCAACGTTCCACTTGAAAGGATGATCTTCAAGTCCGACAGATAGACGGTTTTGTCGTGGTCAATGAAGTACATCTGCAACCACAATCAAACACATTAGAACTCCGTCCTGCCATGCTAACCAATTGATCAGTACGTACATCAACCGTCTTGCCTTCCAGCACTTTGTACTGTTTCGAGAATGGGCCGACAAAGACCGTCACTTGGTCCGAGAGACCTGCGATCTCCACCATCTCACGCACTCGCTCGGCAAACACTGGCGAGTACTCGAACGAGTAGTAGTGCGAGTCTGGATTTGTTTCTCGCTGGGTGTTGGCAAACCGCACCGCACTGTAGCCGGTGTAGGCGCCCAGCTCTGCCATCACAGCGGGCTGCTTCTTGCGGATCTCTTCGTCGATCAACGCGCCTTTGACTGGGCCGATGTTCATCATGTGGCTGGTCGACGCGAACTCGTCGATGCAGTCCAGCACCGACTTGGGACTGCCGCGCTCTGCATGTTGTCTGACGTACTCAATGCAGTTCTTGGAGCTGCAGACAAAATGGCAACGACGTCAGTGTATCAATCTCAAAGTAGTACTACATGTAGTATAGCAGACAGCGTCATACGCTTCCTCTGCTCGACGCTCCATCTCTTCACGACTAGGACGCGGTCCGTTGCCCCAAGGTTTGTTCGAGCTCATTGCGGGTACGTGTGGGGTGTCTGGAAGGTTGAGAAGTGATGCAGCACGTGCTTCGGGCATCAACTTGCACCCAATGCACCCAGAATGTGTGCAAATGGGGGCGTAATCGGTTGCCTTTTGTGATTGTCCCTTCGATGGAAATCCAGTCCGGCAAGCACAATGAGAGCGCTATCATTCCCCAATCTTCCATCCCGTCTAAAGGGCATGAGTTCACCGGATGGTTCGTGGCAAGGCACTTGGAACAAGATCTGCTTTGCCTGGGACTACCTGACCACCAGTCGGGAGGAGATGCAACGTCGTGAAAATGAACGGTATGTCCTACCCCACTCCAATGTCTACAGCTGTATTGATGGAGATCGTTGTTGGCAGCTCTGCCAAGTGTCTCGAGTATGTTAAACAGCACGCAGAGCGAGGCAACCCCGCCTCTGTGCTTGCGTGCATGGACGAGTTTGCCGCTTCGAACCACATCATGCACGTCGGTGAGTTCAAAGGTGCAATAGTGGACGCCGAGATTCGCAAGAACAAGCCTACGAACATGGTGGAGCTTGGCGCATTCACGGGCTACAGTGCTGTGCGCTTCGCGAGCTTGCAGCAGGAGGTGGCTGGAGATAAGGAGTCTCATTACTACTCGTTCGAGTTCTCACCATTGTACGCTGCACGTGTCCGCGAAGTCGTGGACTTTGCTGGCCTGTCCGACCAAGTGACAGTGTACGCTGGTCCCTTCTCGGAGCGATACGAAGTGCTTCGCGGCAACACAGTCGACGTACGTTGATGGCGTTTTTGCACTTGATTTTCCGCCGTCTCTGACTGGAATGTTTGCTGTGATTAGATGTACTTCATCGACCACGAGAAGAGCGTCTACCTGTCTGACCTGAAGCTCATCCTGGCAAGCGGAACGTTGGTACCAGGGTCGATTGTTGCTGCCGACAATGTCGTGATGCCGGGCGCACCTGACTACTTAAAGTTCATCGAGAACAGTCCGCAGTTCACTGAAGAACGCCACACCGTGCTCATGAAGCGAGAGAATGTTCTCGTCCCGGATCTGTCCATCGCTACGTTCCTGGGCTAAAAAGCACAGCCGGTTTTTGTCGTCTAGCTTCTACTAGGTATTCGGTTGTTTTATTGGCCACTTGTGGGTTTGGTCAGCACGTACAAATACTGCTCGACGATGTTGTTGGCGTTGAAAATATGTGGAGATACCAATGTATCCACGTGCACCGAGTCGAACCCAAACAACCCCTTTGCCTTGGTGAAAAACGACAAGTCTTGCTGCTCGTAGCCTGGAATGTGGTGCGCGAAACTCACAAAAGCCTACGAAAAATGAAGTAAAATCGTGTAAGCTGTCCCAATAGTGACCACAGGCCAGGAAGACGCGTACCTTTCCCCTGGAGACAAACACGAATCGATCGACTTGAGCAAGTCTTCATGCTGCAGCACACACAAGTCCATTAGCATTCACTAGGATTGAACGTAACACGGACAAATTCTACCAAGTCATGCAGCCACAAGCACTCGGCGACGATAGCCACGTCGAACTTGTTCTTGTGCGTCTCAGAAGCTTCACCGTCCAGACATTTTAGTAGACTGCCAGTGTCACTGCCCCACAAATGTCCTCGAACTTCGTGTCTACCATCTCCAAGCAACTTCTCGTTGCGCTGAAGATTGGCCTCGATATTCTTCAGCAACAAGTCGTTCGGGTAGTCTAACAACAATAAATACAGTCACAATAAGCTCACAGAAACCATAACACCAGATTGTTTCACCTGTCATTACAGCCAAACTCGCCCCAAAATGCAGTCCAACAAGGGACGGCAACGCCCTACCGAAACAAAACAAAAGTAAACAATTACATTCTCGAAAAATGTTAGAATAAATACAGTAAATAAACTTACGAGGCTGCGCCAAACTCGACAAGACTTTGTCCCTTGACCAGCTCTGGGTGTTTTGCAAAATGCATGGCAATAAATCTCTGCATTGCAAAAGAAACATAAACAACAATTTACAGTTTTCGCAAACTAAAATTTTGTGTTACCGCGCCGGTCCACAGTGCGCAGGCGAAGAGCGATCCTGGGATGCCGCCGTCGTCCTCGGCCAACGAGATGCGAAAATGCGGCGCCGTCGGCCCCACATCCACGTCCTGCACCCAGTCCTCCGGGTGGTAGTCGCTCTCCTCGCCGTTCTGCAGGAACAGAGTCCCCACCACGTTGTCGTCGTCCATGCTGGTCACAAATTCGTAATAACAAGAAAAATAACCTTTACATACTAAAACCTAAAACATTTGATAAAAAAACTGTTGGAATTCGTCGTTGGAGGTCTCATCTTTCATCAGCTGAGACCGAGCATCATGCCATAGTACTTTTCGTACTGTTGCGATTGGATGAACTTGGGGTGGGTCGTCAGCATCGTGTACAATGTAGCTCCGGTGTACATTGTGGCAAGTTGCTGCGCTAACTCGTCGACGCCAATGATGCTGCGAACCTCGATGGGCTCTTTGCCGTCTTCCAGCCACTTCTGGAACTGCTTCCGATCGTCTCGGTTGAAATTCAGTCGCGCTTTGATGCCGAGTTTCAGGTTCTTGAGTGGGGTCAGAGCTCCTCTCTCTTCGTCGACAGTTCTTAGCAAGCTGTGCTGGTTTTCTGCCTTGATGCTTGGCAGAAGAGAGGCGAACACCACAACGAGGATGAAGAGCCCACGCATTGTGAGGGGGGAAGTTGATCCGTGTTAATTAGACTTCTCGAAATGCGAAATGTACATTCACCTAGAATACATGATCATACGTTTGTCGTCGAGTAGATCGGTGGAGCTGTGAGAAGCCCCGAGTCATTGAGAAACCACGCGTCGTGGCGGACGGTAAAAATCCGAGGATGTGTTACCATGAAGCGGCGAAGACGAGTCGCAGGTGAAAACACCTGCAGACAGCGTTGCAGTTCGGATTGCGTTGACGGAGAGGAAGATCGTAATAGTGCTCGGAAATGGGCACCAAATACAGCATAGACGCGAAAGCTGGTCGTGGAAGCTTCTGGGGGCTGGTGGTCCTCGAATTGGTGTTTGTTGCGTGCTGTCCAAAGCACATAGAGAACAATGGTGCGCATGACCATCCAGAGTGTCGAAAAATGTTCAACCAGGTCCTTTTGGCAGATTGCCCAAACCGGTTCTTGGAGAGTGGTGACCATAGTCCAGGTCACCGGTCCGTCTAGGATCCCCTCCCAGTCCTGTGCGATCATCCTCCACAATGAAGATGCTCGTGCGCAGTCAAAGAAAAGGTGTCGATCCGTTTCAATGTCACTACAGCCGGGATATGCACAGGTCAGGTCTGACGAGCTGAGAGTGCGTAGGAAATGAAAACGTGACCGTGTCGGGAGCAATTTCCAGCTGAGTCGAAAATGCAGATCTGAGTAGACCGGCAGGACAACACGCCGGAGCATCTTCAGAGCTGCGACGGTCTCAACTAAATCTGCTTGGCTGAAATCGTCGACTTGGTAGAAAAGTGGATGGTCACGTACAGGCATTTGAGACGGACCCAGTAAAGTTTTCATAGCGTCCTTTTGGAGGTGAGGGAATAGCTCCACCTTCGTACTCCTCCGTACCCCGACTAGCGGTAGGGGCAGTGCTGGTGTACAAGGGCCGTGAAGAGGGCCCGACGGGCCAGTCACCACAGTGTAGATCCGATGTAGATCATAGTACAGATTGTTTAGATGGCGCATCCGGTATCGGATAGGCCATTCAGGCACTGCCAACAGGAACCGAGCCATAAATGTAGGGGCTTCAGGCCATCCTCCATTCATGAAGTCGAGTAAACACCTACATCCGGTCGCTTCAGCGAACTGCGTCCGAAATTGACGTGTCACTCCAGTTTTTCCTAGAAGCGTGAGCGAGGAGTTCGTGTCACGTCCAACAACCAGCAGAGGGTGAGTAGAGTGCCACACGTACGCTCGCAGTAGTGAGTGTTGAAAATGAACCGGATCGACAGAGGTTTCACCCGGCATCCATGAAATAGACGACCACACTTTCCACGTAGACCGCCACCACAACGTAAGCGATGCAACGTTCACGAATGCGGATCGAATCGTGTACGGGCAGCTCAGAAAGTCAAACGGAGCCCCAGAAGAACCACCGGGTACAGTGTGAGCCAGCAGTGCCGAAGTAGTCGCCCGCCAGAGCTCCTCGTTGTCCATGTTTACAAGTTGTTGGAACAGGCGCATCCGCTGAACATCAAAAATCCTCTGTATCAATGGAATTTGCAGTCCGCCGTTGTTGAAGGAAACATGGCAAATCGAAGCCTTGGCGAGCTTCACGAATCGACGTGACGAGTCCGCACTTCGCGTCAGGAGGTATCGGTCAACTAGTGACTGTAATCGTTTAATCATAGCTGTCGGCATAGTAAAGTGCGGTGTAAAGTGCCATAAAATCGAGAGAACCATAGTCTGCAGAATGAGTAGTCTGCCCCGATAGGTACGTGCACGAGCACTCCACCGTGCCAGTCTGGAACCAATCCGTGATTCCAACGACGCAAAAATTGAGTCGTCGCTCACTCCCTGACCAAAAGGTATACCAAGATACTTGACGCATTCCGAAGAATTGAGCCCGATCTGAGAAGCCTGGGCTGATACGCGCTCATCATGGAAAGTAAATAATTGTGATTTCTCGAGGTTGAGTAGAGCTCCGGAGCCGGCGCAATACGATCGAACAATCTCTACTTGACGAGCCAAGCCCGCGAGAGATTTCGAAAAGAGGGTGGAGTCATCCGCGAAATAGATTCCAGTAGCGGTTAAGTCAACGGATATCGGAATTCCGAGATCCGGTTGGGCTCGGAGGAGGTTGCCGAGAGGCTCGATTGAAAGCACAAATAGCAGAGATGAGAGAGGATCTCCTTGCTTGACTCCACGTGTTGGAAACAACGCTTCTTGTAGAGTCCCGTTTAGCGATAGTGTCGCTTGGACATCCGAATACAAAAGACGAACCCAGCTACAGAACACCTCTCCGAAACCAGCTCGCTCAAGTATTTTAAACAAGTAATTCCAATTGACTCGATCGTAAGCCTTCGCAAAATCCAGAAAGAGAGCGTAACCTTTGCCTCCCCGACGCTGGAGTAAGCTCCGTAGGTCATGGAGAAAGCGTACGTGATGATGCAGGGAGCGCCCTTTGACGAAGCCTTTTGGTCGGGGTGAATTAGATCCGGGAGGAAGCGCTGAAGTCGGTAAGCCAGCGATTTGGACAGGATTTTTACATCAACTTGCATCAGTGAAATCGGTCGGTAGTTGCCTGGGTCCCTTCTGTCCCCTTTCTTGTAGAGTAATGAGACGCAGGACTTTCGCTGCGACGAAAGGAGGCGACCGTGGTCCAGTTCGCTGGCAAAAACCACCGATAGAACTTCACCAAAGGCTTCAGGATCTAACATATACAGTGCTGGCCCGAGACCGTCCAGACCGGGAGCAGAGAGTTTCTTCAGGTGGTGAATTGTCCTCGCCAATTCCCCGCGGTAATCGGCGCGTCCAAAATAGCAGCTTGGGCGTCGTCCAGGCGCCTTACCACCGAATTCAGGAGTCGATCGGTCATGGTGTTATCAACTCGGGTATCCTCCAACCCATATTTCGGATCGCCAAAGATTGAGCCCCAATGACTTCTGAAAACAGCACTAATGTCGGCGGGATCATTTGACTCCACTCCAGACTCTAGTACTATCGCAGGAATAGCCGTGGAGCGTAGCACCGTATCGGGTGGACGAAAAAAGCTGAGGTTGATGCTTCCATTTCATGTGCATGAAAGTCGAACCCTTGGTCTTGGCGTTGTTCAAGCAAGTGCTGTTGAACTGCTTCCTCTGTCTCCACAGCCTGTATCAGAGCTGCTGCGGATTCATCCGAATTGCTTGCAGCATGGGCGCGATGGCAGTGGGTAAGATCCCGCTGACATGCAGACAGGAGTGAGTTGGCTTGGGTACAATCCTGAGCTTGGGCGAGCTGGAGCTGACCTCGAATTCGCCGTTTCCATCCCTCCCAAACCAGACCCGGATTGGGGACTGAGTGGATGGTGGCGGCAAGTGTTTGAATATCCTGAACAATTTCTCGTTGTACTGCATGATTGTCCAGAGTTTCTGGCCGAAGCCTCCAATATCCGGCAGATGGACGGCGGCGCGCCTCACCGAGAGAGAGACGAACAGCTAGATGATCGCCCGTATGTGGTGCTTGATAGTACTTCGCGGAGTCGAACAGGGTGTCCACCCATGTGTCAGAGATGTAAATGTAATCAAGACGATTAACCCGTGGAAGTGGGCCGGAGAACAGACGTCGATCAGGAAAGCGTAGTCTCCAGGGGTCGATGACTCGGAGAGACGCTAACCAGCTAATCAACTCCCCTCGAGTCGTATCCGACAGTTGAGCAGTACCTCTCGAGTCTAGCACCGGATCGACAGCGACGTTGAAGTCCCCCATCACGATATGATGAGAGGAGTCTTCAAAATGAGTGGGCAAACCCGCAAAGAAACCCACCCGGTCCGTTTG
The DNA here is from genome assembly GCA_011947325.1 of Phytophthora macrochlamydospora. Lineage (NCBI taxonomy): Eukaryota > Oomycota > Peronosporomycetes > Peronosporales > Peronosporaceae > Phytophthora > Phytophthora macrochlamydospora. The sequence goes on from JAAVTH010000110.1 coordinate 308,227, forward strand.
GCGGACTGGGGCATACACATTGTGAATGTAGACGGGATGACCATCCACTTCCATTCGTACCAACAGATATCGACCTTCGACGGTAGCCTCAGTAACAACCTTGGCTGTGCCTACCCCAGGTAACTCGGGGTGAAGCAGGATGGCGACCCCGCCGCTACGTGGACCGATTTGGGCTGGATTGCCGCTGTTACGATCGCTCACAAATACTGTGTGGCGAGAGATAGTTGAAACATTAAATAAAAACTTGGAGAAGTGATGTGCGTTCCGGAATTTCGTTTCCTGGAGCGCGATGACATGGAACTGCGAGACAACTCGCTCGGAGAGTTTACGTCCATTCTGCTTGACTCCGTTCGTGTTGACAGAGAGCAGGTCGACGTTGGTCCACGAAAATTCCACTTAAGCGATCGGAAGAGTTAATACGGTAGAACCCCATACTGGCCCCAATGAAGAGAACGCGATCGAAAGTGCACCATTCTCTTCTGGCACCCAGAGCAAAGATTGCTGAAGCGTTTGGAGACGGCGAGTGAATGGAGTCACCCACTGCGAGGACTCAACATACGTGAGTATCCGGGCTCCGAGGTCGCTTCGGAGAACGCCCAGTAACAGGTTTGGATGGAGTAGACGTACTGGGGATGAACCAATCCACGGCGCATCGAATCCACACAGAACATGCAGCCAAATATCGCGTCCAAAAATGTCAGGAGCAACCGCCAGTAGAAGAAGTTCAAAGCAGGCTAGAGCTTCCGACAGCTCGTACAGTTCCAGCTCGTTGATGTCTAACACCCATCGATCTACTTGTTCAAATAGCGTCTCGCGCGATCGCGGGCAGTCCTCTCCGAATATTTTCTTCCATTTCTCCGCAACCGAAGCGCAGGACAACGGCAAGGTGGCGTGGATTGCGCGAGATATTAAATGAACCCGCACAAAGTCATCCATGAGCTGCGATTTAGTCCTCATGAGCCGAAAAAGTTTGCCTGCAAAGTGGACCTTATTCTTGTTCATTTTCCGCACAAGATCATCCGTGGTGATGATCTCTGTTTCTGATCTGGTAGGGTCCAGATTCTTCATCATCGCTGCGAGTTCCAGCTCCCGGAGCGCTGCGGCCTCCTGGATGGCTATATCTTCATCGAGTAGTACGAGTGACTTCGCAATAGAGGAAGGTACATCCGAGCAGACTGCCCGCCGCCTCCTCACCTCCATGAAGTTTGCATATTCATTGGAGCTGCGGACACCATCAGGTACCACAATCTCTGCCGGAGTGACGCGTAGACCCACGTCATCTCCCTCAAAATGCACTGAGTGTTCTCGCAGCTTCAGTGAAACCGTGTCGAGTTCGGACCAGTAGTTTTCCGAGTAGAAAGCACGCGGACGCGCGCATACTTGGGCGGGGATACGCTTTGCCAGTCGCTTTCGTGGGGGCGAGCTAAATGCGGGACTCGATGTCGGATTCTGTGCTGTGCCCGACCTTCCTGAGGATGTCGATGGCGCTGCAGTCCTCGAACTCACTCCAGCATCATCAACTTCCATCGCTGTAGTATCGTTGCTCAGTGGCCCAGTCGTCGTTGAAGCTGACTCGACCGAGCTCTGCCGACCTCTTTTACTACCGCTGACAGGTAAAGGGAAGCCTTGATGGGTTTGTGTTGCAGAATAGACCCCCTGGTCCAAACCGTAACGCGTGGAAGCCCACGCATTGTGAGCGGCAAGGTAAAAGCTGAAGTGCTCATTATGGGGTACGCAATCAAGATAAAATCCCAGGATCGGTCTTTTGAAGTCGAGCACGGCGCTCGTAATCTTTCTGCTTCATCAAACTCTATACTCTTTAAGCGCATTATCTAGTGAGGCCGAGCATGATGCCGTAGTATTTCTCGTACTTTTGCGATAGGATGAAGTTTTGATTCATCGACAGCTTTGTGAACAGCTCAACCCCGCTGTAGGTCTTGGCCAGGTCTTCCGCGATCTCATCGATGTTGAGGATTTTGCGGACGTCTATCGGCTCCTTGCCTTCTTTCAGCCACGATAGGAAAAGGCTTCGGTTCATGCGGATGTCCTTGTCGAGGATCAGTCGACTTCGGACGGAGAGTTGCAGGTTCTTGAGCGCAGTTAGAGCCCTCTCTCTTCGTCGACAGTGTTGTCACTTGAGCTGGCTGTTCTCAGCAGTCGTTTTCTTGCCCGTCGTCTCCAACCCGCAGCGACTCGACGTGCTCGATGGTTGCCAACTGTAGTGTGGTGCAGTGGTGAGCACGAAGACAACGCTCGTAGACGGCAAGCTGCCGCCGCGTCAACATGCCACTTGCGTTAACTTGCTTCATAATCAAGTGGAGCCGCATCAACAGGCAGCATCATCAGAGGCATTTCATCATTAAGCGCAACGACTGATCTCGAGACGACGGAGGCATTGCCCACAAAGAAGCCTCTGTAGGAAAGGAGCTAGTCTTAACCAACTTAATGTCACTTCGCAAAAACATTCCAAGCGCTTACAAGCTACACCAACACCAACAGAGTAACAAGAACCGCTACGAGGATCAAAAGGCCACGCATTCGTAAGTCGACGGCAAATTCTGAAATGAGTTGAGTAATTGCATCCTGTCGCTGACAATCGATCTACACGTCTGGGTCGGGCGGAATTTCTGGTCGCCCTTGCAGTATACAGTACCGCGAGGTGTCCAAGCATTGCTTGAAGCAATTTGCTTGAAGCAATACCGCTGTTTTAGTCGCCAGTCGTGCCAATTCTGATCCGATTAGCTTTCAGATTCACAATCAGAGTTACAGACAAACCCCTCTATAGTCCCCCCTCCTTTCCATAAAATTTACGCTTTATAAGAATAATTGTCGGTTCTCGAATGACCACTCCATACAAGCCCTATATTCCCCTCCCCCTCTAGAGGACTATAGGCATAAAAATCCCTCGATTTTCTAATAGAGGGGTGCTTAACTATGGGATCTAAGCAATGGTTGAGGAGACATTTGGTTGTTTTCGACCCAGCTCTTCGTATCCGCGCCGGAGAACACGGATACCGCGTACTATGTCTACTGGAAGCCGTTTGTCACTGCACTGAGCAATGAACTTACCAATAAACGTGCTAATATACTGGAGATCCTTCTTGACATCTACTGTTGTGAGCTGTCCCAACATTGAGCGCCAGTCCCCTACGATTTCGTCTTCTGCAAGCTCGTCGGGGACTGCCCACTCGCATGGATGATGCTTAAGAAGGCCTGTGTGCTTCCAGGGGTGGCGAACAGGGAGCTGGGCATCTTATTCCAGCGCCACACTATCGTTTGATGGATAGGAAAATTGTAGATCTTGCTAGCAGCGATGAAAATCCATTTTGGGTCAGAGTAGGACGTAGCGTTTAGTGCTGGTCTTCAGATAACGAGGTTGCTGACGGTCGGCCCGAGTCTTTCAGCACGGATTGTACCAATCATTCGGTACACTCTTTGGTAGTACCAGCAATTTGGTACCCCTCCTATAAGAACGCCCCCTTATAAGACCAACAACATTCTTATAGAGAGGTTTGTCTGTAACCCATTACATAAATGAGGTTATACAATATAACCCTTATATAACCCTATTTTCCTAAAAAAAAGGTGTTTTTGGAGGCGCAAACGCATCCATCCGAGCGGCGAGCTTCGTCGCCTCAAACCTTCGTCCGTAGGCCTCCCACGCCTTGACTCGCCTCTCACCTTGTAGCTGTGTGTCTTGTGCATCTAGCAATCCCCATATCGCCTCCAGACGCTGCGTCTGAGCCATGGGACAGCACTTCCTGTTCCATCGAGATCTGGTGGCTGCCACCGCCGTCCACCACGCGCTCCACGCTCGCCTGACCAACGACCAACAGCCAGATCTGGTGCTGCTAGGACCCCAATACCTGCGTATCTATCGTCTGGAGCCTCAGCAGCCCACGCAAGAGCCAACAGACGCTGCCAAGGGCCATGTCCTCCATCTGCAGGCCTCCTTCCCTCTTGCGGGCGTGGCGGAGAGCGCTCACGTGCTCCACTTTGACAAGAACTTATTGAGGAAGAAACACCGCTTTTTCGGCGGGGAAGAAGTGCTTTTGCTGACGTTCCCACTGTTTAAATGGGTCATTGTGGGCTACGACAGAAAGACGCGCAGTTTGGCTACATTGGCCATGTTTTCTTTTGAAGAGGAGGCTATTGGCCCCGGAGCGACGTTGAAAGGCGAGAAGAATGGACGAGAACAATTACTGGGACTGGTGACGAAAGCGGCGGCCAAAGTAGACCCTCAAACGAGATGTGGAGCGATGCTCATTTACTCGGATCAACTGGTGATTGTACCATTCAGGAGTGAATCAATGGAGCTATCGTTCTTTGAAGAGGACGAAGATGGCTTTGAGGATGGTGATCAGAATGACGCCGAGTCTGAGGAAGAAGACGACGAAGAGGAAAAGAAATTAGAGGAGCTGGTAAATGAAACTAGACACCGAGGAGTGACGAGCGATATGAACAACACGCTAAGTGCACTACTAGACAAGAGTGTCAAGGTAGGGACCAAACGTAAACGCAACCACATGAGTGGACTCATGCCCAACGACATCACGGGCAGGGAGTTTCTCTTGCGGCTGCGGGAACTGGAGATTACGGGGAAAGTTATCGACATGGCGTTTCTGGATGGATACCTCGAGCCCACGTTGATGGTGCTGCACGAGGAGAACGAACGCAATTCGACGTATGGACGGCTAGCTGTGGGCTTTGACACGTACTGCATCACAGTCATCTCCATTAACATGAACACAAGGTACGCACCAACTACTTTTATTGCCTGCTTAGAGAACAGACTTACTAACCCTTCTGATGCAGACTCCACCCAAAGATTTGGACGGTGAAAAACCTTCCGTCGGACTGCTTCCGGTTGATTCCGTGCCGTGCGCCGCTGGGTGGCGTGGTCGTTTTGTCGGCAAACGCCTTCCTGTACTTCAATCAGACACAGTTCCATGGCCTTGCTACAAACGTTTTTGCTAGCAAGACAGTGAATCAGTCCGTCTTCCCGCTAGGGGACGCAGTATATGAGACGCCGGACCACGAGACGGCGCAATTGAACGTCGTACTCTACGACTGCGAGTACGAATACTTACACGAGAAGGAACTACTGCTGACTATGCCCGATGGAGACGTGTACGTGCTGTCTTTGCCGTACGAAGATTCCTCCAGCCGCGGCATGTATGGATTTGGCAGTGGATCAGCCGGTCGGAATGCGTCGTTATCGCTGCGAATGCTCCGATCCGGCATCTTGGCGAACTGCCTCACCATCAACGACGAGACAAAGACTCTTTTTGTGGGTTCTCGATCGGGCGACTCTATATTGTACGCTTTAGATCAAAAGAAGTTGATCAATGCTGAGGAGGTACAGCAGACACAAGATGTCGTGATGAAAGAGGAGCCAGTAAAAGAGGAAGCGACTGCTGAGGTGAAAAACGAACCTGCTGAAGAAGAAGAAGAGGATGAAGATGACTTGTTTTTGTATGGTGCAGCCCCACAAAAGAGGAATCTGCTGCAACTGAAGACCAAACAACAACGAATGGTAACGCCAATGGGGCCAGCGTTAAGGAGGAATTGACGACTGCCATCGAAGAATACAATGGCCCGTACGACTACGAGCTCCGTCAGATCGATGTGTTACCGAGCATCGGACAAATCACGTCGATTGAGTTAGGTATTGAGAACAACGCTGACTCCAATGAGAAGCGTGAAGAACTCGTAATTAGCGGCGGCTATGAGCGCAACGGAGCCATTTCAGTGCTCCACAGTGGGTTGAGGCCAATTGTCGGCACAGAGGCGGAATTAAACGGCTGTAGAGCGATGTGGACCGTGTCCTCATCATTGCCTTCATCCACAAAAGTTCGGATGGACGAAGCTACAATGCCTACCTCATTTTGAGCGTTGCTCAGCGAACCATGGTGCTACGAACAGGGGAAGGTATGGAACCGTTGGAAGATGACAGTGGCTTTTATACTTCAGGGCCAACGCTCGCTGCAGCGAACTTGTTCAACAAGCAGCGAATTGTTCAGATCTTTAAACAGGGTGCGCGTGTGATGCTTGAAGTGCCTGAGGAAGAGTCAAATGAGACTGAAAACCCAGAGAAAGCAGAGGCTGATGACGAAGAAGAGGAGGAGGACGATGGACCTAACGTTAAACTGGTATGTACTCAAGAGATTACGCTGGAAGGAGATGTCGAGTCAGGTGGGATGAATGTCGACACCTCCAGCGTAGGAATCGTCTCTGTGGATGTCATTGACCCGTATATTTTGCTACTACTAACTGATGGGTCGGTTCGCTTACTCATGGGAGATGAAGAAGACATGGAGCTGACTGTGATTGATCCAGAGATTGATTATTTAGATGGTCTTACTGATGCAAATGGCACGGCAGACGCTTCCAAGCATGGCAGCAGCTCAGCTTGCCTCTTTTACGACTGGGCTGGCATGTTCCGCGAGAATGCCTGGGGCGAGGACGACCGTGAGCGTCCGGAACACAACGGAACTGAGCATAAGAAAGCTAAAGGTGACGACGACGATGATATGGACGCGTTATACAGCGCGAAACCGAGTCCACGAGCGACTAACCGCAATAGCACGGCGAAACCAGCGACTCCTGTAGCTGCAACTGCAAACGATGATGGCTCTGTGTCGGTGCCGCTACTGAAGCAGAAGGACGCGACGATGATGTGCGGCTTGTGCTTTGACGATGGCTCTCTCCACGTCTTCTCCCTCCCTGACTTTAAAAGAGGGGCGTGTTTCCATACCTTACGTTCGCTCCTCAGTCGCTTGTAAATACATTGGAGCACTACCAGGCCAGTAAGAACAAAAGGTGAAATTCTCAGCGCCAGTGCTGGGACTCAACGCCTCGACAGCTTCAGCAAACGACGGCCGAATCAAGAAGTCGCACACCATTAACTCTCCCGTGGCTGACATTTCTATTCATCGAGTGGGCCCCAGCGAAGGCCAGCACAACGCACAATATCTCGCGAGAATGGTAATGCTCGTTTTCCTAGCAAATGGCGACCTGCTGATGTATTCTGCCATTCCAAAGTACGAAAGCTTAAGATCAGGAACTGCCAACGTGGTCTTCCAGTTTGTAAGGGTGGGAACAGATCTAATCACGAGACCATTGCTGCCACCACGGGCACGTGCGAATGCGCACAACGAGGCGGGCAATAACCCCGAGGTGAACACCAGCGCTGTCATAGCAAAGCTCCGAGCTGGCTTTCGGTACCCCATGCTCACAAATTTCTACAATGTCAATAACATGAGTGGCATGTTCTTCCGAGGCGCTCATCCCATGTGGATTGTAGGCGATCGTGGACAGCCAACGTTCGTCCCCATGTGCGTGGCGGGGTCGTCTCCACCAGCTCCGAAGGCTAACGGTGCGAATAAGCCCGCCGCTCCAAAGCTGAGTGTGCCAGTATTGAGCTTTACTCCTTTCCATCATTGGAACTGCCCGAACGGGTTCATCTACTTCCACTCCCGAGGAGCATTGCGTGTTTGCGAGCTTCCTTCTAGTAAAACATCGACGATCCTTCCGTCTAGTGGCGGCTTTGTGCTGCAAAGGCTGAGTTTGGTGCTACGATCCACCACATGCTGTATCTAGGCAACCATGGCCCCGGTGGTGTCTCGGAAGCTCTTGAAGCGCCAACGTACGCAGTAGTGTGTAGTACAAAGATGAAACCTGCTGATGCCGAGCGTGCCACCGAGAATGAGAATGGTGAAGAAGAACAAGAGCCTGAAAACCTCGACGCCAATGGCCAACCCGTTGGCAGCAACGTCATGGCTCCAACAGCCGAGATGTTCCCCGATTACGAAGTCGATCAAATGGCGAACACCGAAGAGGACGTCTACGAGCTCCGCTTGGTACAGACGAATGAGTTTGGCGACTGGGGACGCCGTGGAGTCTTCCGAGTGCACTTTGAACGCTATGAAGTAGTACTTAGTGTCAAAGTCATGTACCTTTATGACTCGTCGTTGCTGAAGGAGGAAGTGGCTTCTACTTCGCCGGAATGGAACAAGAAAAAGCGTCCTTACTTAGTGATAGGAACAGGTTGGGTGGGGCCGCATGGGGAAGATGAAAGCGGTCGCGGTCGGCTCTTGCTCTACGAACTCGACTACGCGCAGTATGTCAACGAAGAGGGCGGGGCTACAAGTGGCAAACTGCCTAAACTACGGCTCGTGTTCATCAAGGAACACCGACAAGGTGCCATTTCAATGGTGACCCAACTTGGTCCGTACGTCTTAGCAGCGGTGGGCTCGAAGCTCATCGTGTACGAGTTCAAGTCCGAGCAGCTCATTGGCTGTGCATTCTACGACGCGCAAATGTTCATTGTGACACTTAACGTCGTCAAGGACTTTGTCATGTACGGGGACGTCTACAAAAGCGTCCACTTTCTGCGGTGGAAGGAGAAACAGCGGCAGTTAGTACTGCTAGCGAAGGACTATGAGCCTTTAGCGGTATCTGCGACAGAGTTCACAGTCTTTGAGAAGAGACTAGCACTGTTAGCGGTAGACATGGACGAAAACCTCCATGTGATGCAGTTCGCACCTCAGGACATCGAGTCTCGAGGTGGCCAGCGCTTGTTGCGTGTCAGCGACTTCCATCTAGGCGTGCAAGTCGCCAGTATGTTCCGAAAGCGTGTCGAGGCAGCTGGCACGGCCCCGCAGCCAGTCTAGCGCATTCATTCTACGTCAATGTTATGGGCAATTCGGAAGGTGGCGTGGGCGCTCTCGTCCCAGTCGGCGAGCGCGTCTTCCGTCGACTCTTCACGCTACAAAACGTCATGGTCAACACACTGCCTCAAAACTGTGCGTTGAATCCTCGCGAGTTCCGGATGCTCAAGACCAATGCACAGCGACGGTGTGGTCGACCGGATGCCTGGAGCAAGAAGAAGTGGAAGAAGAGCTTCCTCGACGCCTTTGTGCTGTTCCGGTTCCTGCAGCTCGATTACGTGGCTCAAAAGGAGCTCGCTCGCTGCATTGGTACCACGCCCGAGGTGGTAATTCACAACCTCCTCGAAGTGCAGCACGCCACAGCCACGTTTTTGTAGGTTAGTGACGTTGAAGACAGTCAACATGCATTCTAATACATGTTAACGCGCATTCCAAAGCTCACTACCCCATAATCTGTGCAGGGCGCCTTGGATTGTGGCGTAGTTGGTTGCTTCGATCGCATTGCCATTATCATTATTGCTTTCCCTCTCGATCCGTCATGGCCGCCAACATCACAACCCTCGAATCCCTCACCTCACGCGTTATAGCGGGCGCCGTTCGAGTCGTCGCTCCGATCTGGTTGCGGGGCAAGCTGGAGACCAAGTGAGTGTCTTACTACTCTTCATAGAATTCCTATTATCTTACGATGTATTTGTCTGCAGCTCGATCGCCTGCCTGGAGTTCGTCAAGCAAACTGCGACTCGAAACGACCCGGCGTCGGTCGTCAGTGCCATCGACACGTTCGCAGCCAACAATGCCATGATGAACATTGGCCCGAACAAAGGACGTATCATCGACAACGAGATCCGCAGGAAGAAGCCGCGCGTCATGGCCGAGATTGGCGCCTACACGGGCTACAGCACCGTGCGCTTCGCCAGCATCCAGCGTGATGAAGCCAAGACCGCTGGCTTCGACTCGCACTTTTACTCCTTCGAGTACTCGCCAGACTCGGTGGCTCGTGTGCGCGAGGTAAGCAGTTGACTCACATTTGATCGTGCTCTTGCTCTGACTGACTTGGTCTTGTCAGATTGTCGAGTTCGCTGGACTACAAGACCAAGTGACGGTCATTGAAGGCGCTTTCTCGGAGCAACTGCCGGCTCTACACGGCAAAGCTGTCGATGTTCGTATTGCTTTTCTGACTGGGTGTCTCCCACGTGCTTAAGCCTGTCATGTGCGTGTTCAGATGTATTTCATGGACCATTACGATGAATTGTACGTCCCCGACACCAAGAACATCATCGCCAGCGGTACACTGCGTCCAGGGTCGCTGCTCATCACCGACAACATCCTCATCCCTGGAGCTCCCGAGTACATGAAGTTTCTGGACGAGAACCCGCAATTCGAGCACGTCCTGCACAAGGTCCCGCTGTTCGGATGGGTCAACGACGGTCTCTCCGTCGCCACGTTCAAGGAGTAAACCTCCAGAACCAAAGCTCAACAGTGTTCGTCTGTCTTCTCTCTTGTTCTCTTCACTCCTTCACTGTATCATCAGGCTTGGACGCACTAATAATGCTTTGCACCTTGTCTGCTAGCTTCTTCTCGCTCTGTCGTGTCTGGGCTGCCAACAGCTCAATCTTGGCTAGAATTTGGTAATAAAAGTCCACTTCCTCTCTTAAACTGAGAGCCTTGAGCCTCATCCTCGCATTTCCCTTCAGTAGGTCCTCTTCCAGAGCTTGAGCCACCTCCACCCTCCTCTCCAAACTGTCGTCTTGGCCAGTGTAACCCTGCTCTACTTCGGTCTCCTGTGTTGTTTCTGCTGCTTCTATCTCGTTAGTATTTAACTCTTGAGTTTCTCTGTCTTCTTGAGAGGATGATAACCCGAGTTTGAGGCGTTTGGGGGCCGGTAAACCGCTTGGATGACTAGAATGACTGTATTCCAGGGTCCTCTTCTTTGACTCTTTGTTTCTCGCCACATAGTGGGTCTCGCGAGGTCGCTTCAGCTTGGTCGGGGTCCTGATCTTCGTAGGAGATCGCATACCAGTCGCTGAGGTCTTGGACAGCCTGGAAGGCGAGCTACAGACACGAGAAGAAGACGCTTGCTCGTCTTCCATTGTTGCCTTATATTCTCCCGCGAAAATTTAAATATGCTCTGAAATAATTGCGCCATATGTTAGTTGAAATAAGCAACATAGTTTCTTGTAACTTTTTTATTTTATTTCTTATTCATCGTCGTCGTCGTCTTCATCATCCAGTCGTCCATCTTGTTCGCTTTGAGATGATGAGGAGGAATCATCAGAGCTGGAAGAGAGAGACGATCGTCGACGATTTTGAGGCGACTTGCATTTCCCCGTGCTCACTGTAGCCACACTGTCTGGATAAACTCGACATCCATTGTGTAGACACTCCTTTGCAGATCACCTAAGTCTTTAATGAACGTTTCCAGGGATGACACTGGCGGCGAATCGCTTAAAGCTTCATCAATCAGCAGCAAACTGTTGATCTGGTCCGCGACAGATTCGCGGAATTCAAGAGTTAGGAATTTCAGTGCGTGGCTTGTTGCCGGCACACTCTCTCGTCGATCGTACAAGAGTAAGCTCATGACAAGAGCGATGTCCGCTCCTACTTCATTGCTCTTCTCTGAGGAGCCACTACGCCCTTGTCGCTTCCGTTTCCCATTCGTGACGATCTCACTAGAAGACCCGAATAGCTGTAGTGCATATTCAATGGCTAGCTCTGAATTCCACCCAGTGTTTTGCTCTTGTTTATCCTCAAAAGCCCTCGACGTTGTTGTTTTGCCATTCGTCGGTGTGCTTGACGCAGTTGTCTGCTTCGTTAGAACGTCGACCACGCACAAGATACGGCAGTACAACATCAACTTCCTAAACTGCTGCGTATAGGACCCTTTCCCGTTCTTCATGAACGCGGGCGTATTCTGATCAAGCAAAGCCAGCGCTTCTGTTGTTTGGCACTGACAGATGCGATCACGAACGTCATGACGCAAGCGAAGAGAACTGTGCAGGTGCTGCTTCTTTGGGGAGTAGAGGCTCAAGCGTCCATTGACTGACTCAGTGTCGTCGCATTTCTCTTCGTCCTCCATATCCTCGACATGGCCGTTTCCATTCGATGTTCCTCCTCCGTTGCTGTTAACGTCCATAGCGTCTGACGGCTGTTGATCTCTAGAAGGAGCAACAGCTTCCTCGAATGCTTTGTACGCGTTCTCGTAGCCGTAATGCAAGAAGAAGTCCTGCACTAACTCGTTCATAGCAGCTTCGTCCCTCGATTCCATCAGTTCCGTAACGTCAGGAGAACCGTTCACAGCGCGCTTTTCTCGCTCTTCTAACAACGCGCGCTGTCGTTCCTTCTGAACCTGCTTTTCAAAGCCTGGTAAATCAAACTGAAACTCTTCAGACTTGAAGATTGTGTGGACACATTCGCCAGCGCCATGCAAACTCACAGACGGATACAAAACCTTGTCTTCGTCCACTCTCACATCGACGTCTTCCATATCTACGTCGTTTAATTGAATCCCCACGCCATTTTCACCTTTATCTGCCGCCCCATTCACTTCTTCATGCTCCTCTTTGTAGTTCTCCAGCTCACCTTCTTCTGCTGCATCATCACTTTCAAAAGTCTCGCCAAAGTCGTCCAGGTCGTACACATCTTTGGCTTCCAGCATCCCCATCAGCCGTCCATTTAGCGTAAAGAAAAACGTATTGGTATCTAGCAACACTCCACATCCCACCACGTCTCCCACCCCATATCGTTCGCACTGTAAGAACTCGCGTCCGTGCGAGATCACGCGTCCTGTGCTTCCTACATACGCCAGTGTATTAGCAGCCTTCCCCAATTCTCGGTGGGAAACTGACGGCGATTTTCTTCTCTGCTTCTTCTCTTCGTCATCGTCTGAGCCACCACTCATCGTAGTGTCCGATAGAACCCTCTGCATCAACTGCTTGACTGCTCTTCTGGACAATCTGCTCTCTAAAAGTTCAGGGTACTCTCTTGGAGGGTAACCTGGTAACTTGGCATCTTCTGTAGTTACTTCAGCGTCGTCTAAAAGGAACCCCACGGCCACTTTGTGACTGTATTTTTGCGCTCATTGCTGCGTCGTAGTCGTCGTCGCTCATGGCGCGTCCTCATTTGTTGCAGAGTTCTGGAGCTTAAAGTAAAGGCAAAATTTACAGTGTTGTCTACTGCCCCATTTCCGTTGGTGGCGCCAGTGTGGACGTCTTCCAGGTCCATTGCTTGCAGCTCGGCGCGGCGTCGCCAGTCCCGTGCGATTGTCGCTGCCAAATCTTGGTTCCGACCAGCATGTCTTGAATTACGCGACGAATTAGCTCTGGAATTATTATTAGTGTCAGTCGACGAATTCGTCGCCAGAATCTGAGTCTCGAAGTAGAAGAGCCGTAGCGCGCCACAGAGCGAGCTGGAGTGCACAGCGCGGCTCGAGCGGAAGCAGGCGGCGTCGTTCTCGTGGTTGGCGCGCCCCACGTACTCGGCAGTGCGGCGGTCGGCGTGCAAGCGCCCCTCAAAGCCCACGCAGCGAGGGTCCAGCTCCATTTTTCCGCTAATTCTCTAATGAAGGGATTTTATTGAGAAATGTATTTTAACCAATTAAATGCAGTTTAAAGTAAATCTCCGATCCTGATTGGCGGACAACTTCAAGTTGCCTTTTGTACTCTTTACCAGGCAACCCACCGCACAAGGCAGCGTTCCTGGCCAGGAACTTCACGGCGAGCCAGCGCCTTAATGGTCTCGCTGTACAAGCACGTCACGATGCCTGTGCCACAGCCAATTAGCCACGGCACGTAGTCGACTGCCGCCGTCCCGAAGAAAGACTGGAACCCTGGCACGTACACGACCAAAACGACAATCAGAATCTCAGCTGCTGCCCCGTAGATCGTGACAGGGTTCTGGAACACGCTGTGCTTGGTGACTGAAGTGCGTCGAGTCTTGGCCATCCAGATGTGGAAGAACTGGCACACGATCAGTGCAATGTACCATGAAGAGCACGCTTGTTCCAGCAAGTGCGTCTGCTCGGCTGCAGTGAAGCACTCGCCGTCTGCGCTGCAGAACGCGTCGGCATCGCTTGTCCAGTAGTCGTCGGCGCTCATGAGCAAGTCCGAGAACGATATGCCGTGACGCCAAAAGACCGTGCCGTAGGCGGTCAAGCAGCCGCCAGCGTTCACCATACCAGCGACGGCGTATGCGTAGATTAACAGTGACTTGGACATCAGACGATTCTTGCTCAGATTGCGCGGCGGACGCTTCATAATGTCGTTCTCTGCGCCTTCATAGGCCAGAGAGATCGCCGGACCGAGCTCAGTACCGAGGTCGATGCTCAAGATCTGCAGAGACGTCATGCCTGCAGGCATTCCGAGCGCCAAGTTGATAGCTACAGGCAGGATCTCAGGCCACAGGTGCGAGAGGGTGTATGCGATCGTCTTCTTCAGGTTGTCGAAGATCACACGGCCTTGCTCGACGCCGCGCACGATCGATGAAAAGTTGTCGTCCATTAGAATGATATCAGCTGCTTGGCGAGCCACGTCGCTGCCGTTAAGCCCCATCGCCACGCCCACATCAGCTTGCTTTAACGCTGGCGCATCGTTCACACCGTCACCAGTCACACCAACGCATTCACCCAGCGCTTGGCATGCCTGCACGATCTGGAGCTTGTGCTGAGGCGTCGTCCGAGCAAAAACCACCGCTTTCAGCTGCAAGATGGTCGTGAGATCCTCGTCCGACAGAGCGTCAATGACGCTGCCATGAATGACAGCTCCGTCGTACAGATCCAAGTCCGATGGTAGACCCTGATCGACAGACGAAGGAGCGAGTAACTCCATCATACATTGGCCCTCTTCTAGCAGACCAATCTCCCTCGCGATCGCTTGGGCCGTCAGCGGGTGATCGCCAGTAACCATGAACACTTTAATGCCAGCATCTTTGCATTTTTCAATCGCCTCGGGTACATCGTCTCGTGGAGGGTCCATGATGGCGACCATCCCCACAAAGCAGAGCTTTTCCGAGGGGAAGTTGTCATCGTCCACCGAGAAGCTGGTAGTCGGCGACTCAAAGCGTCGAGTTGCAAGTGCCAGCACTCGTCTCCCCTTGCTAGCAAAGAATTCGTAAGCCCCCGAGAACTCACGAACCAGCGCGTCATCCATCGGGATCTCTTCCCCTGTGGCTGACAGCATCGTGTTGCAGCGCTTCACGACCACTTCCGGAGCTCCTTTCATGAATACATCAAAGCTCCGTCGCTCACCTAGAGCGGGTACGATCACTAGCTGCCATTTGTTGGTTGAATTGAACGGGATCTCAAATACCACTGGGTATTCTTCACGAATAGTATCCGATGAGTACTGCAAGTCTGCGAACCGGAGCAGCGCGATATCCGATGGGTTCCCGGTGTATTGGCGCTTGCTACTGACTTTTCGTTGCTCGCGCACGGACAAATGACTTTGGTAGCTGAGATAAGAAAGTCTCAGCGACTCGCTGGCACGCGACGGAGCATCCGAGTACGCCTTCTTTTCCTCTGGATTGTTGGGAAAGGTGTCGCTGATGGGATTGCCCTCCTCGCATTGACTATAGTCTGGAGCTGCACGATTGCACAGCGCAGCTCCTCGAAAGAGAACAGCTTTCGGGGTTCTTCCCGTCAAGAAGTCTGTCTTATCATCCAACTCAATAACGCGGTGGCCTCCTGACAGCTGCGCCGAGAACTCTCGTCCACTCCACGTATCCGTCACCGTCATGACGTTCTTCGTCAGCGTGCCGGTCTTATCGGTGGCAATTAGTGAGATGGACCCCAACGTCTCGACACAATCAAGGCGCTTGACAAACACATTGCGCGCTGCCATCCGACTCGCCGTAATCGTCAAAGAGACGTCACCGTGGCCGGTAGCCCCTGCGGGACATTGGCCACGATAATGACCAGAAATCCGTTGACGAACGTGGAAAGCACGTCGGCGCCTCCTTTGCGAATGACACCGACAGCGAACAGAACCCCAGCCATGACGACAGCAAGAACACTGATGAAGCGTACGAACGACTTGACTTCTCGTTGCATGTTGGTCTCTCGAGTGGACGTCGACGTGGCGAGCTCAGCAATGCGGCCGATGACTGTCTTGTCGCCGACAGTCAGCACCAAGCCCAGCGCTGACCCATCGAAGCAGAGCGAGCCGTTGAACACGACGTTCTTGCACTCCAGAAAGGCTACGGACTGGTCTTGGGTGTCAGACGTTATGGTAACCAGCTCGGATTCCCCGTCAGCGACGAGTTTTCCACCTTGAGATTGTTGCACAGTAAAATACGTAGATCAGCGGGAACCTTGTCGCCGTTGCGCACCCAGACCAAGTCGCCCACGACGAGCTCCTCCGCCGAGATGATCTGGGTCTTGCCATCACGAACCACCGTGCATTGCTGCGGGAGCATGTTCTTGAACGACTCCATCACTTTACTCGTCGACCGCGCTTGGAGGAACGTGATGGTGCAGGTGACGATCACAATGGCGAACAGCACGAACGCCAGGTACAGATTCAGCGTCGTCGACGTGTCAATGAAGTAGGCGATGAGACTCAGCAACCCCGCAGCCGTCAGCAGGATCATGAACATGTCCAAGAACTGCTGCAGGAACAGAACGTAGTCGGGCACAGTCTTCGGTGGGGAGAGGCGGTTGAAGCCGCAGACTTGACGAGCTTCCTCGACAGCAGCAGAGGAGAGTCCCTGACTCTGCTCGAGGTGCACAGCCGAGATGTGACTGCGTGGCACCCACGTCAGCAGCTCTTCAACTTGGATGTAAGCTTCACGATAGCGGTCTTCATTGTCTTGCTCCTCTGGCTTAGGGGTCAGAGGCATGGCCACGAACTCAGAATCGGTCGAAGGCATCGTCGGTCTTCAATATCGAAAGTGGAGCTTGACTTGGTGACTTGATAGTTGGAAGGTCGAGGCAAATTGGAGAATGACAGAGCGAGCAAAGTCTGCGGAAGTCCATGGGGCTGTGGACTGAGTGGTCGGCAGCATGAGGGGAGAGGGCTCATCCTGGCCCGAGCTGGCGCCAGCGCTGCAGGCGTCGCCGCGTACGGCGTTGTCCAGGACACTTGGAGCTACTATGAGGCTTGTCGTACGGCGATGCACGCTGCCGTGGGTTTCAGGTGCCCGGAATCTCCACGGATGGATGGCGAGGGGTCTTCCTCTCCCCGTGCTGCTTTGCGAGCATGGCAGCGTACCGGTTGGCGCTATGCTGCGGCTAGATGGTGATGGTCCATGCCTGGAAGCCTCCTGCCAGGGCTATGAGCAGCGACATACTGTCATTTAGCACCACACACTGTTGTCGTGTTTGCACACGTCGCAGATGGCAAAGCTTTGCACACATCTCAACGGAAACCTTTGGAGCTGCTTGAGGATCAGTCCGGAGTTGATGCAGAAGAACCAACTGCTGTAGCAATTCCACTTGGTCCATCGCCTTTTCACTCGATCGGAAGCCCACTCTTCCCGCTTGCTAATTCTTCTCATCATTAGACGTGATGTCGCCTTCTTGGCAGGTGCTTGACGATCGATTTGCAGAACTCAAACGCTGCTCGATCGCTTCAAGCTGCGGATTGAGGCACTTGTTTTCAAGGCTGTTCCAACAGATACGAGCGTTGCCAGCAGCTGCCAGCCCCAAACGCCGCGGGTCATTCATTCTTTGCCTTATCTTCGGGGCCTTCGAGTACAGTACCGTTTTCGTTTCCATCGCCGACGATGAAAGAGTCTTCAGCCAGCAAGAGTACATGCATTGTTATTGAGCAGAGGTGTCTGGGGTCCAAGATTTTCCTTCGATAAGAAAGCAGATACTGTTTAAGATTGCCATCTAACGCAAATAGCGGAACAACGACAAGATAGCAGTCCATGCTGTGCTCGAGCAAAAAGTTGCTGACGCGCAGTGAAGGATCACGAGGAATCCTAGTTAGTAGGACCGAAAATGTTCATGAAGACGTTCGATAAAACTGAATTTCATTCTCGAACTTACTCGTCAACGCACAAGGTTTCCAGATCCACAGCTTCCATGCGATTTTCCTTCCTGCTGGTTGCCATCGGGGTGACTTTTATCGCCAACGATGAAGTTGTCTCGGCTTCCCGTCCAACGAGCGTCTCGAATGAGGCAACTGCTGATGGGGTTTCCTACGACAAGAAATCCCTGCGGGGTCTCACGATTTACGACGAAGATGAAGAGAAAGCGAGGTTCTCGGCAGCTTTCGACAAGATCTTCGGGAGCACGAAGGCAACCAAGCGAGCCGCTAAAGAAACCCAGGCAGCGAAAAACGAGCAGCTCTTGAAGACCATAAACAACGACGGAAACAAGAGAATTCCTGTGTTCGACGAATGGGCTAGACAAGGGAGAACTCTGGATGTATTCGACCAGAAATTCGGAGACACCGCTTTAGCGCTCAGTATCCGCCATGACTACAAAGTTCACCTCCAGGACCTCGGAAGGAAGGACCTTTGGTGAACTTGATGAATGACCAAGACGACTGTACCTCGTAGCTCAAAGGATTTTACATTCAACTCGCTAAGCCATAATACTAAACGAAGTAGCCGGAGTCGGCAATAGTACTGTGGCTAACGCATTCTTGCCCCCAAAAGAGCTGCCTTTCTTTTATCCTGGAGGAAGACCTGGTAATCGCTGCGAACAACAGTAGCTTCATCGGAGTATCCGAATTTTTGTCGAAGTTGTGCAAACTCACTCCGTTGCCAGCCCATTGCTCGAACTGTGGGATTCTCTTGTTTCCATCGGCAGTAAGGGCCTCCAAGAAGAGTTTTTGTTCCTTCTCCGCCAACGCTGCCTTTTTGGGTCGTTTGACCGCTTTCGTGCTGCCAAAGATCTTGCCGAACGATGGCGAGAGCCACCCTCTCTCTTCTCCATCGCCGTCGTCGTTAGTCTTGTCAACTCGCAGGGATCTCTTGACTTCGGTGGAAATACCACCCCATTCGGCGGTTGTCGAGATGCTAGTCGAGCTGGCAGCCACTTGCGTTGACGAAATAGCGACAAAGGATGCAGCGATAGTAACCAGGAGGTAGGAAAGTCGCATGAGGTGTTGAGGAGGGGGAACTCGGTTGTTGGGGAGTAAATTTGACAATGAGGCAACCCTGCTGACTGCCGTCGTTGCCATCTGGATCCCAAATGGACTTTTAGCACTCACAATCGACAAAGTCTGCACACCTGTATAATAAGCATGTGATAAACATTGTAAAAACCGCTTCAGCGATACAGGTTTTAGATTTCATTTCTCCTGTGCCATCTGGGGCATTATAATAAACAATGTATCACCAGGGATGTCACATCCCTGTTGATACATTGTTTATTATAATGTGATGTGATTCCAACTTTGCTCGATAACAGAGTGTTGTCGTCGTTGTGAATACCCCCCATCTCAAAATTGTTCTATCGCAATCAACTCGATTGGCGATGCCGACACCTTCATCGCTTCATTGGTACTAGAGAATGGTTCTATTCGCGTAGTTTGCCAAGTTAGTTCATAAGCCCTCATAGTTGCACTGTGGTAACATGCACCTGGTGCTGTCAATCGACGCTGTACCAATGGAGAGAAGCACGCACCATGCACAAAGATAACATGCATGACCTCGGAAGGACCGATCTGCAGTGACGCCCTGGAATCGACACGCGATAAAAGCTCAACAAAAGGTTTTAGTTTGCTCCAAAAAATCATGAATAACTATCCGGTCTTGAAAAATGATCATTCTTCAGTCTTGGTTGATGTCATCAACGACGTCCGCACAGCGTTAAATAGTAAATTCCCGCGGCAAGCCAGTCGATCGATGGTTTCTTGCATTTCGAACGACGACAGCGGCAACGCCGTCTGGTGGAGCTTGAAGAAATTGGTCCGAGCCATCACCACCTCCACTTTCGTTTGCAGTTTCCTCGAGTTTAGTGGCGACGGCACTTGTCTCTTGTACGTTTGTACAGTCAAGATCGATGTGAGGTCCTGCCGCAGATTTTGATCGGGGTAATACGGATGGAGATCGTCTCGATCCACAAAGTCGATGGCGATGACGCCATACTCGCGTCCGTCGCCAAACTCGTCGTTCTTTTCGTCGAATTGACAGAACAGCACGTCGTTGGACTCGACTTGGTATCCACTAGGTGTCGACCGCAGAAAACGGTGGTGAGAGGCGGCTTGATTGTCGGGTTCTTCTTCTTCACACAATGTGAGGTCTCCCGTCGCCTCGGAGATCATAATCTCCATGTGGAACAGATAAAACTTTAGCGTATCAAAACCTGCTTGGCACTAAAGTCTCCATCGAGAGGCATCACCACAAACTTGAGTGCACAATAATCCCCGGCAGGATTCACGAAGCAACTCTGCTCCGAAATGGGGACACTCAAGTCCAAGAATCCGGTTCGCTCCTGCATAAATCGACGAGCATCTCGCAGCATTCTTGGCCTTATTGCCAGCAACGTCTGGAGTCGCTGCTTCTTGTCTTTCTGTAGATGGATGTAGTTGTCGAATGGGATCAATTTCTCTTGCCGTGTCGTGAACGCCGACAACGCCGAGTGGATCCGCGCGAGAGTGAACTCCTGACTGTGAACGATATCGCGAAGACACGAGTTGACGAGTTGCTGCTTCTGCGTTGAGTTGGTTTGGTTGTTAACTTTGGCGGCCTCGTGTTTGAGGTAGTCTACGTAGGCTTCGAGCGAAGGGAGTTCTTCCGATAGGGCCTCGATTTCGTTCTACCCCACAGAAAACAAGGTTGTCAATTAGCACCGATAGCATGTAGAGTGGTGAATGAAGTCCACCTTTCGTGCCGTGTAGGTGCGCATGCGGATATTAGCGTGCTTGGTGTCGTCGTCCGAGTCAAGGGATCTTTTTCTCAAAGGGCTGAGACGGCGGCAACTCGTAGATTTTGGAGCTGCTGGCGAGTTATTGGCGCTATCCTGCTCGCCTCCGAAGCAGTTCAAAAGCTCCGACAGGTCCTCCATGCCGAGGGTTTGCAAGGCGGGTCCATCTGGGGACATGGAGCTGATGGAATCCAGCTCCATGGCATCAAAATGAAGCTCGGCTGGCGCGAGGTCGACGTGCTCGATGACTGGCATCTTGAGGAATGAGCTCGAGGGAAATGGGGGCCGCTTCAGTCACATCTCCCGAGGTTTAACGTGTGGCTCGCGAAT
Organism: Phytophthora macrochlamydospora; assembly: GCA_011947325.1. Lineage (NCBI taxonomy): Eukaryota > Oomycota > Peronosporomycetes > Peronosporales > Peronosporaceae > Phytophthora > Phytophthora macrochlamydospora. The sequence goes on from JAAVTH010000110.1 coordinate 329,041, forward strand.
TTCGGACGACTCACCAAAAAGTTCAGATGGCAACTTCAACTTCTGGATGAGTCTCCGAAACAAAGCACGCGCCTGCGAGCGAAAATAATGTGGAGATTGATGAACAAGACAAATTCGAGGAGCTATATCGCCTTGCCTGCAGGGAGGGTCGGCGTTTATAGTAGATCTAGCAGCGGCGACGGCGAATTTGCGGTAGCAGGGTTTCAAGTTCGAGATGAGTGACCAAAAACGCTTCGATCAGATGGACGCTGACGCGCTCCGTGTCGAGCGTTGCTGCACCAGTCAGTGAGCACGAGCTCCACTGCGCCAGTCATGGACCTCCAAGTTTGCCGCGTCACCAGGCAACGGATACCGCCGCTGTGTTTGCACGGTCCGAACAAAAAGGCAAGTAAGAAACTAACTAGCACTACTACGATATTTGCCGCCTGGTTACACGCCTACGTGCTTAAAGAACGACAGACTTAGAGCCATGAGCAGCATTCCGATGAGTCCTCCGTTCGAGACGAGATGGATACGGCCATTTGCATACATGTATGCTGTCGGGAACACCTCCTTCATCGTGATGGTCGCCATCACACCAGCCATGACGCCGTACAGCGTTGCTTGGGCAAAGTCGTGGCCCTCTTTACCGACAATCCCAAAGGCGATGATCGCTCCGATGTGCTCTGCAATGGCAGCCACGAGACACCACATGATCCCTTTCCACTTGCTTCCAGTAGCAAAGTACACTGGCGCAGCGACAGCGACACCTTCGGCGATGTTGTGGAGACCGACACCGAGTGCCATCGACAAGCCAATCGCTGGCTCCTCCACCCCCGCAGTGAACGTCGCAATACCAGCAGGGATGTTGTGCAGCGCGATGGCGATGCCGCTGAGGATGCCCATGCCCTGCAGTTTCTCCTTGGCTGCCTCGTCCATTCTCATGAACCCTGGCGCTCTCGGTGACTCGATGAACACGTTGTCCTGAGTGTCTCCAAAGGACGGATATCTTGGGGTCTCGGGGTCAATCCCTGGTGTGAGTTTCTCGACGACAAAGTCGACGACGTAGACGAGCACGATCCCGCTTCCAAGACAGACCGTCCCGGCCAGCCACGAGCTGCCCAAGGTCGTGTCATAGCCGTCGATTTCACCTTTGAAGGCCTGCGTGAACTCGAGCACGGAATACCCGAACAGCAGAACGAGCGAGAGGAAGATCGTCAAGCCGCCTGAAATGCTGAGCGTCGTAGAGAGAGCCATGGGCGTCGCTAGTCTAAGCGTGCGGTGACTGCAAATGGTGAGCCCACCGAGAACCGTCATGAGTGCCGCGCCGGCATTCAGCTGGAACGCTGTAGCGACGTAAAGCTCCTGCTTTTCGCTCATGTCTTGTCGTCTTGTTCTCACAGCAAGTTGTCGAGTGGCATCCAGTCGGAGAACTGGTTTCTAAATGAACCCAGCAGAGACGACAGCCTTTGCTTGCTGTCCATACACGGTGTCGAAGAAATCGTGGTAATGCTCATTGCGCTGGACTTGAAGGTGGCATCTCACTCAATGTCTTGTCCTTTTCAGCTGAACACTTGCAAAGTGGCGTGCTTGGTATAGTTTTCCATCGAAAGTCACGACTAGCGGGTGTTCTTGGTTACACATCCCAGGTTTGCCGAAGTGCTGAGCATCAAGAGACCTAAGCGAGCCTTCCTGTTCAAAAACATCTTCAACCTGTGCACGACCACCGGAATGGCTACATTCAAAGAGGTGTATACATGTTAATCTGGGGGTGTATACCTCTCCTGGCGGCTACCTTGTATCTCCTCTTCTCTCCGAGACTCGTGTGCCTGCCCTTTAGTGTCCGCCGTGGAAGCCCTCCTTCATCTTGTACCGCACGCCGCAGTACTTGCAGGTCTGCGCGCTGTGGTGCTTGACCGTGTCCAGCTGGATGTACTCGACGGGGTGGCCCAGCGCGCCGCCGCCGCCGTCGCACACGGCCACGTTGCCAGCCACTTCTACCACCGGTACCTTGGCGATCCGCTGCTCGGCGTCGCTGCGGTGGCGGTTGATGTCCTGCAAAGGTATATTAGCTGGATGTATACTCTGTATACATAGTAACTGCTGCAGCTTGTACCTCGAACGGCGTCTGCTGGTCGTAGACGGTGGAGAAGCGAGCGCTCTGCACACGCGACGCAGAGCTGACGCGCGACGCACGGGGAGCGCAGGCGCGCGCGGAGGCCACAAGCAACTGAGAGCCGCGACGCAGCATCACCGACGTATAGCTGGGGATTTCGATACTGTTCAAATTGTGCGGCCAAAAACAAGAGAGAATTATATAAGACGTCAAATTGTATCCATGTGATATTAATGTTAAATTTAATGGATATCTAATCAGGTATTAATAGTTTCTCATAAAATTTGCTGGATACTTGTTCGAGGTGTGCCATCAGTCAAATTGCAACGAAGATGGCGTTGATGAGCGAGTTGTTGCGTGGCCAAGAGGCCACGGTTGTGCAGTGCGACGAGTATCCTTCATCCAAGGTGTTCCTGCAATCAAGACCTGCCGGCGTGTATACTTGTGCGAGAGCGGTGGCCGGCAGGAGCTTCCCAGAGAGTTTGGTGGAGTGGGGATTCCACTTGCAGCGGCTTGCAGATGGACAGAAGAGTGTGGACGCCGCTGCAGATGTGGACAATATGCTCACCACCACTCAGCAGATGGTCTCTAGTGTACTATCACAGTGGACGTCGGAGGACAGTAAAGAGGACGGTATGCTGACCGTGCTTTGGTACCGTCCAAAGGGGGCCATTACGCCGTCGCCGTGCACATCTGCCCCATGCCACAGGTAGACAATTCGGAGAACCATTTGATGTAGTGACAACCTTATTGAGTGTCTTTCTATTGCAGCCTAAATGTCTATCATCCACTGTACTTGTCCACGGAGACGCTCGAAACAATGCCAAGTGCAAACACACCCAGTGGATCGCTGACCGCGTGCCGATCGAGCAGTACGCTGCAAAACTGTCCGAGCAGAGCGGATCTCCCATCCACGAAGTTCTGTTGAGTCAGTGTGCACCTGATGGAGACCGACTGCTGCTGGAAGGACTCGTCTCCAATTTCTACGTCGTCAAGGACGGAAAAGTGTTCACGGCAGGAGAAGGAGTGCTGGAAGGAAGCACGCGAGAGCTGGTGTTGAAGGCGTGCAAGGAGCTGTCGATCCCTGTTGTCCTGGAGGCTCCTACATTGTCCGAAAGGGAGTTGTGGCAGGCTGCATTCGTGACTAGTACGTACTTCGGAGCTCACTTTGAGAGGGGAAAAGTGCAGAAACTAATTCTTTTATTTTGTTCTGAATGATAAAGGTGCTGTGCGAGTTGTCGTCGACGTCACACAGATACTTTGGGAGGAAGACATGGCACTGAACAGGAGTTTGATCCCTAGCGGTACGACAGGCTTTACCCAAAAGATTCGCGCTCAGATCTTGATGCCCCTCAAGTAGCTGCTGCACGTTTACCCGGGAATGTTCTCTTTAATACTGCGTGGACGTCGTTAACGAGGCTGAGGGTGAGCAAGCCGAGAGAAGGAGCAACATTTTCCCAGAGGGAAATCAAAAGACTGCTCGAAATGCTGACGTGGTAGCATGAGCCTGGCCTTTTCTTCATGAGGTTTCCATTAATCCTAACTAATAGAGTCCCGGTACCAATGGAGGCTTTGCGGTGCTGTGATTATTTGTGTTGACTTTTGTCTCGGTAGCTGATTGTTGCTTCTTGTGCAGCTATCGCTGCAAGTTCTTGTTAAATTGATCTGGGAATGGTTGGTTGAAATGTATCACCTTTCTGTTCAAGCTCTCTATCAGCTTTGATACGGCTGGTATGGATTTCCATTCCCGAATAACATGGTTAATCCCGAGTGAAGATAATAGCGTCTTGTGAATTGGTGGTGCGCTTATAACTCGCAGTCGTGAGGTACCCAAACGTGTTAATACAGCCAATGGATGCACTAGTGTGTTTTGCCAGTTTGATGGCCATACCGGTCAGCTCGCGTTCTTCACCGCCGATTAATGTTGCAAATAATTGAGCTCAACACTACGATCTCCATCTTTTGTCTTCGAAATGCACGACTATCAGATGTTTTTGGTTGCTGATTCCAGGCTAGTCGCCTTGGATAGCTTTATTGTTCATCTCGCCGAGGATACTTCTCGTTCAGCCAGGCTCGAATTTCCCGAGTACTCAAATCCTCATGAGCCGAACGACCACCCAAGCTCGCCTTCATTTCATTTACCAAGTCGTCGCTTAAGTCATTTGGGACGTGTTCGTACAGGCATAAAATTACATCAAACTGACGGGAAGAAACAGCCTTCTTCATCGACGACATGATGTCGAGACCCGTACTAGTGTCGACTAACCACTGTACGACCCTTAAATGCCCTTTAGCTGCGGCTGAATCGAGTGCCGAGCTAGGACAATTCTCGCTGCGATTCTGGCAGAGCCACTTGACAACATCCAATCTGCCTGCAGCAGCAGCTGAGTTCATTGCTTTTCTCGTGCAGCCCGCAGTAGTGTTTTCGTGCAGCCATTGCAGCATTTTCAAGTTTCCATTTGTTGCTGCGCCATCCATCGCTGCGCTCGAGCATTTTCTCGAGCAATTGGTATGGAACCACTTGAGAAACTCTAGTTGATCCACCGCAAAGAAGCTTGGCTCCTTGTGCCTACAGCAGTCCCCTGTATCGCTGTGGCAATTGTCTTTTTATCATGAAACGTCATGGTAGCGATTCCATCCATTGCTGCACGAGTACAACCTTCTTCTCGGTTTGCCACCAGCCATTTCACCACCTCAACATGTCCATTAGCTGCAGCCCGATCGATCGCCTCTTTGGTACATCCTTCAGATCGATGAACATGCAGCCATTTCACAACTTCCAAGCGACCTCTCTCCGCCGCCGCATCCATCGCCAAGCTCGTACACTTCGGATTGCGACGGCGTTTCCATTTCCTCCATCTTCTTGCCGCTTGCGCTTTTGCAAGTTAGAGCTCCTAACGCCATCCAAGAATTGAACTACCTCAAGTCCGCCAGATTTGGCGGCGGCATCCATCGCATGGACAGGAAGTAAACCAATGTACTCCTCGGACTCGGGCTGACATCGAAACAGGTCAACGCTTGAATCGCGTGAGTACTTTGCATATAGCCACTGGACCAGCTCGAGATTCCCGCCCATTGCTGCCATGAACATGACTTCCGACGAATCGTAAGGCGCTCCAATCTCATCAATATGACTGAGCAACCATTTCGCCGTCGCGAGGTGGCCATACTCGCTGGCTTTATTCACTGCCGACGCGAGGACATGTTCGTCGCTACTGAGTGTATCGTCAATCTCGATGCGAGGCGTCAGCCACTTGATAAGCTCGAGGTCGCCGCTTTCTGCCGCTTGCTCTAGCGCATAGCTAGCCATCTCTACATACCCCACCTGAAACAGGTACTTGATGATTTTACTAGAGACGCGCCATTCCTCTTCGTAAAGATCAATACAAGCGAAATAATCCAACGCAAAGCCAGCTTTGAACGCCCATTTGAGCTGCT